>OX439475.1:46131173-46611707 GCA_949320105.2 Crepidodera aurea
TTGTGCGGATTTGTGTTACACGTTATCGGTAGTGTTACTAAAATTATCAGACCCTAAGGTACACTAGTGAGTAGGACCTTAGTATTTAAGAATTCTAGTTAAGTTAGGTTAGAACAAAATTGCTTATTGATCTTTATGATCAGATTGTAATTATAGAAAACATTCCCAAAGAGTGTTTTGCTACGAAAAAAAAAATATTGTTAAAAAACAAATATTTACAGCTCTTTATGAACCCCCCAGTAGAATAGGCGCCGGCGCTGTTTGTCGGGAAATCTTTCATCGATTTTGATGGTTCCAATCGTGTTTTCTACTTTTTTTGAACACGATTTTCGTAGTAATTTTGTAGCCACACTTTATTTATTTATTGATTTTTTACGTCATGAAAAATAATTTTAAAATAAATATGAAAAGACTTGTAGTGATCTGTTTCTGTAGTAAATTATTATTATATGTATGCAAATTCAATTTCTGTGAAAAACCAATCGTCATTTGTGCGTCCTAAAATAAGTTAACCTTCTAAAAATGTTCTCTAAGCCCTTTTAATAAAAGCCAGACCGACAGGGAATCCCCATGTTTAAGGTATTATTTACAATTTATGATGGTTATTGTATTCGCAGGTAAGTTAATATTCCAAGACCTACGTGCCTGGGCATATATAGAGTTGATGGAGGCAAACAATACATACACTCGTTCCGTTATAGCCTTTAGAGTGAGGCGGAAATGATAAAAAAAATGTGTTAGGGTTCTACTTCTATATCTGAAACTAACGGTGTTTAAAAAATACTACTTTGGATTATTTATGCAGCTGTAAGATCACCGTGCAAAAACACTTGACTTAGCTCACAGATTTAAGTAAATTTTAATCGGTAATATAAGAATATTGTAACCCTCTGTAGCTCAAACTAGAATTTTAAAGCAACAGTAATCGATTACTGATCTTCATATCACAAAATTTTGCTTAATGTTATCAGTGTAACAGATTCCAAAACCAAAAAAGAATATTCCAAAAATCCTGCTGACTCGAGCTTGATTTATTTTCCTTACTGCTTCTCAGAAATCTCCGAAGTAAAAAAAAAATAAAAATTTACTTTGTGCATATGTTCCCGTGTATTTTAACACAAATATTTTCTTCGCAGAAACGCGACATGAACCAGCCATAAATTAAAAAAGAGACAATTAAACTTTGTCGGAAATAAATATAAAATAGCAGGAAGAGAAAGGTGGAAACCGGCGGCACATACCAAAAGTTCCTACTCGCACATATTCTTGATTCTTGCACATAAACATACGCAGCAGGAGCGACGGGAGCATAAGGCAGCAGGAGTGCGTATGCCGCTAGGAGGTGTACAGGCATAATTTATACGGTTCTCACAGCCGTTTTGACATTTTGCTTTGCTACTGCTGGCTGGCTGTTGGGTTATTTGCTAACGAGGGTTCACCACGATATGTATAAATCGTGATGTAGGTACAGATCGTATGAGAAACTGTTTGGAGGAAGTCAATTTTTTTTACTACCCGGCTATATATCATATACAGTACGTTCCGATAAGTTTGGGACATAAAAATATGTGAGAAAAACAATCCTGCAACTTTTTGATCCTTGATATATATTTTTTTCAATATACAGGATCCGGAAAACCGCGCCAGCGCCTATTCTACTGGGTGAATCATAAAGAGCAATAAATATGTGTTTTTAACAATATTAATTCATTCATTTTCTAAAAAATCGGTAGGAATACGTTTTTTTAGTAAAGAATTATAATTTTTTATCAATTTTAAAGAAGAAGAAAGTCACAACTGCAACAAATAAACACCCTGTTACTTTAAAACCATAAGTAATTATTGCGTAGTTGAAATCAGTATGCTTTTAAATAAATAGTGGAGTGAAATTAGTCGAAAATATTCTGAAAATTAATGTAAGAGCTAAGTCAAATTTTTTTAATTTTTTCGATTTTATACATAAAGGGAAGCTTGTAAAAAATTTTTCAATAAATTTGGGCTGGAGCTTCGAGAGATATGTGCCAAAAACGGTATTTTTGGTATTTTTCGAGTGGATTGCTTCACTATTTTTTAAATATCTCCGGCTCTAAGAGTCGTGGAAAAATAAAAAAAAAATTAAAATGACCGTGCTGAAGTAGAGCATCGATCCGTATAGTAGGTTTTTTTTTAAAAAATGCATCCTAATCTCAAAAAACGAATTCGCGCACATTATTTTTTCCTCGATTTTTCTTAAAAATTAGAGAAAATATGTATTTTTATGTCGGGAAGACATGGTAAAAATTTAAACAAAAAAAATGCATTTGTCCAGCCAAAATCGGCATTTTTCGAAAAAAATTGAATTGGCCGCCATTTTTGGAAAAACAATAGTAGAGAAAAATGTTTTATCTTAAAAAGAAGCATTTTGTGTGTACATTTTTCTAAGAAAATCCAACAATCTATTTCTTTATTTAAAGTGTCCAATTTAGGGAATAATAAAAAAATAAAAATTCGATTTTTATTTTTTCCAATTTGTTTATCGCGTTGTTTATGCTTGATTCACTTAGAAAAACTGTATTTCAGTCCAAAAAATGTATAAAAAAAAAGCAATATTTTTGGGAGGGAACGAATCAATATAAATCGATATAAAAAAATGAAAATCGAATTTTCATTTTTTTATTATTCCCTAAATTGGGCACTTTAAATAAATAAATAAAATGTTGGATTTTCTTAGACAAAAGTTCTCACAAAATCCTTCTATTTAAGATAAAAAAAATTTCTCTACTATTGTTTTTCCAAAAATGGCGGCCAATTCAATTTTTTTTCGAAAAATGCCGATTTTGGCTGGACAAATACATTTTTTTTGTTTAAATTTTCTTCTTCCCGACATAAAATGCATATTTTCTCCAATTTTTAAGAAAATTCGAGGGTTCTTTGGTTACTTATTGCCAATTCAGTAAAAAAAATAATGTGCGCGAATTCGTTTTTCGAGGTTTTTTAAAAAAATCCTACTATACTCTACTTCATCACGGACATTTTAATTTTTTTAAATACAAAAAATGCCGTGTTTGGCAAATATCTCGCGAAGCTCCAGCCCAAATTTATTGAAAAAATTTTTACAAGCTTCTCTTTATGTATAAAATCGAAAAAATTTTGACGTAGCTCTTACATCCATATAAAATTCTAATTTCACTCCACTAAAAATCGTGTTTTTAGAACCAAATTACAGAGAAATATGTGAATTTTGAAAAAATAAAACCAGTTGATAAAAAGTTTGAAAAATAAATATCGATTTTTATTGAATTTTGAGCACAAAAAACAAAATTTGGAATGAAAGTCTGAGAAAATGGGGATTTGGTAAAAATGGGTAAAAAAAGTAGAAAAAACGATTGGAATCATCAAAATCGATGAAAAAAATTTTTTTGGTCGGTTTTGGCCAGTAAAAGTGAGTAATTTTAGGAAAATTTTGGTTAAATAAAGTGTGGTTACAAAATTAATAGTATTAATAACAAATTACAGAAAAATACGTAAAATAATAAATATCAATTTTTTTTAAATTTTGAACAGAAAAAATAAAAATCCCCAATAAAAATTGAAACCATATAAACAATTTTTTTGATAGATTTGTCTACAAAATTAATATAAGAATCGTGTTTTTAGAACCAAATTACAGAGGAATACGTGAATTTTGAAAAAATAAAACCACTAGATAAAAATCTGTTTTTAAGAAACAAAAAATAAAAACCTTTACTAATTCAAATATTACCATATTATTAAAAAATAAAAAATATATTTACCTTTATAAATCAGAGAAACATCAAACGTTAGAAGAACCTGCAAAATAAATAATTATACATTATCCTTTTTTATTATGATTATTCTTGAAATGTTGACTCTAAAACAATATTATACAATACGACTTTCCCCACCGTACTTTTCCTACAGGCTACATAAAACCAGTATAACCTCAAAATATGTCAACCTTTCCTCCAAATATTCATCTAATTCTAATATTAACATCATTCGTTCCTTTATATCACATCTCTCTGTGGAAAACCTTTAAAACCCTTAAAGGAATGTGGTGGAGTAGAATGGAAAATATAATAACTAACTCTGAAATAGTTACAGTGTGGTATCCAACTGATGTGGCACTTTAAAGGAATATTAAAAGATCCACAGACATTTTGTTGTAATAAATATTAATTGTAAAGGAATTTTGTCTACCAGGTTTATTATTTTTATTTAATGCCAAACAATGCTATAAGGAGTTTCACAAAAGTAGAAATTCTCATAAGAATGTAAAATATTTTAGATGCTTTGATTTTGTCACCTAAAAACTACCAGGTCAGGCGTTTTTTATAAAAAATTGGGCATTAATTGTAAAAAAACGGAGTATTTTTTAATTTTTTTTAAATTTCCACACACGAATACAATTTCCATCTACGCTACTGATAAGTTTAAAAATCATTATCACTTCCTCATTTACATTTTATACAGAGAAAACTGCGCTATATAGCCAAATAATATCTATACTTTTTAAATTATAACTGGTTTTTTATCTCCAATATAACATGTTTTAGCCAGTCACTAATAATCGAAATCTTAATTAAAAACGTTCGATGAAGACATCACATTAAAAGAATGAAGAGAAACCAAGACGATCTCCTTCAATAATGTTTTAATTTCCAAAATCAGTTTATTTCTGATTTATTGAATAACTCCACTTTCTCCTATTCACGTCAACTTAAAGAACCATTAAGACATTGCCAAGTTGCTTATCTACTGTTTTATAGCGAGCTTAATGGTTACGTTTACACTAGAAATTTAAAACCGGTGAAAAATACTACGTTAGGCTACACAATTTTACAAAATGTATATTCTCTTCTGATCTTTTTTTGCATATCATGAGTTTCGGCTTTGAAGACTTTGGAAGATTTAGAACCAACTTACTATTATTTTGAATTACATTCTCATGGTTGAAAAAAATTATAATTGTTCATAGTTTCTGGTACTCTAAAATTTTTGAAACTGGTAACAAAACTTATATCTGTTTATTACTAAATAATAAATGATATGTTAGAGGGTAATTATTTCAAATTTTAAGTTTGCTGGTCATCTAACACGTTTTTTGAACAAAAATTTGACGTAAATATTCTATTTGTCCAACTTACTATATTTTTACTCTTCCACGCAAGAGCGGTCGTTAGTATCCCTATGTAAACGTTGCCGATAAAAAATAGATAATCCAAAACAACCGTTATAGGCCGTTGAGTCCACCAAGTGTAATCAAATAAAAACGGAAAGGACTCAAAATTTCTCTATGTTCTTCAAGGAAAAACTTTAAGGACTTTGATTTTAGTTTTAGATTAAAATTACACTCCTGGGGATTGGAACGACGGTGGGATACGGAGATCTTAATTACATGGAGAATAAGAGGAATGCAAAATTATCACTATATATATTTGTCTTTATGCGATCTGAACTACCGGAATATTCTACATATACAGTATGTCTCACTAAGTCTGCACCATATGGAAAACTTTTATATTATCAATTTTAGGAAAAAAAGTTATTCCTTATAATAAGTTCAGATATCAAATTTTTGCAGTCGTCTACGAGGTTTGTCAAAAAATATGAATTTTGGTCAAGAGTAAAAAAACCAATATTTTTTAAATATGAAAAAGTTATTAAAAAAACTTGTTTCCAATGACATTTTAGGTTAACAAAGGTGGGGGGAAGGGGGTGTAAACCACTATTTGAACAATTATAAGTCCGATTCTTATTAACCGAATTTTGCAAACTTGGTTTTGTTAAAATCACCTCTTTTCAATCAATGTAATATTTATAAATTCGAACCATTCTAATAAGTAACGTGTTTGCTAGAGGGCGCTGTTTAATTCTTTTTTTAAATCTAGTTTTCTCTCGAAAATATTCTAGTGTGAATACAGAATTTGGCTTTTACAGATATATAGACTATGTAATTTGAAAGTATTATAGCAATTCAATGCATCTTGTGGTGTACGTTGTAATATTTAAAAAAATCCTTCCACCTAAACAAATAGCATTCTTAACAAGCACCTAAACCCTAAATTATGCTTGTAATGTGTTAGTAATGTATAAGTCAATATTTCTATCAAATGTTTATTTGAAAATGAGCTCATTGTTGCCACATATAACGATAAACATATGGTATACTTGAAATTTCCACACACGTCAAATAAAAATCCAAACAGCCCAAAATCTACTGTCATTATTTACACATTTCTTGCAATATTTTTAAACATCTCGATATTTGATCCCCCTTTCTCAAACTTTACTCAAAAGTTTCGATTTTACTTTTTTCCACCACATTTTGACAGGTAATTTGACAGATCACTATTGTCTGGAAAAGTGAAAATTTTGGAGACAGAAGACAGTAGGGAGATCTTCAAAAATATTGACAGATTGACGTTTAGTTTTAGTTTTAGTTTCTTACATTGTTTTATCTGTTTCACCAAAAACCCTCGTAATATTTTGATTCTAAGTCACCAAGAAAACAGTTGAACTGACGAAAATAAAGAAGAAACATATATATGGCACTCCTTAGACTCCGCCATTTGCAAATACGTGTTCTATGATTTTTTTTTGTGAAAATTGAGATTTTGGTCTCTCCTCTAACTATCTGAATTGAAAAATAGTATATTCTGAAACAAGTGGGGAAAGTTCAACTTTTCTCACGAGTGTGCAAAAATATTCCCGCACAGTATGAGCAATACATGGTTTTGAAGTTAAGTAAGCTATGAGAAATACGTTTCTTTTCATAGCAGTTGTAGAAAAATTATTTTTTGTACAACTGTCAAAAAAACTTGACATTTCTGCATCTCTGTTGATGTGTAAATATTTACTTTTTTTCACTGGCAAAATAATTCACAAAATAAACATGAAATATTACTTTATGAAGGATTTATTTTTAACAGAGTCAATTATTAATTGATTATTCATCATAAAACAATTTCAATTATTGTTTCTATTTCGTGTTTAAAATTCGTGCTTTCGTGGCACATTCGAGAGAAAATTAACACTTTCATGTGCCATTAAAAAGCACCCATTTTTGAATTTTTGAATTCTTCCAATTTAATATTTTACTAAATTGATTTGACAACACTGTACTTACTAGTTTGAAACGTGACAGATACATTAAATTAGACCTCAAAACAGTCTCATTTATAAATAGATACAGTGTTAAGTGTAATGAAACCAGCAATTTTTGTGTCAAGAGTTTTTACTAGAATGGATAAGTCGAAACTTACTTTTAACGATTACGACTGCATTGGATTTGATTTGGACAATACATTGGCTAAATACAAACTGACCAATTTAATAGAACTAGAATACAATATTATGGCAAACTATTTAGTAAATCAAAAAAACTACCCAGGAGATATTTTGCAAAGACCCATAGATTCAAATTTTATCTTGAAAGGTTTAATAATTGATGACGAACTTGGGAATGTGGTTAAAATAGCAGATAATGGAACGGTTACACACGCCGCTCATGGTACAAGATGGTTAAAAGAATGTGAGATATTAACATACTATCCTACTAGGCATAGAAAATTCATAGATAATTTCGTAACAGGTCCTATAGAAGCCTGTAATCGTCCTTATTCCGAAAAAATGAGATTCTCATTAGACTATTTTGACATAGCAAATAGTTTGGTCTATGCTAGAGCTGTAGACACGGTGGAAAAATACGGACATCATGGAAAAGTTAAAGATATTTGGCGTGATATTACTGATTCGTTGTACTATATGTTTAGTTCCGAAAATTTAGACCAAAACATAGGTGGATACTATTCAGAAATGAAAAGAAACCCTAAAAAATATTACCACAAATGCAGCCAAGCTCTACTCAACTGGCTTGGAAATCTAAAATCTTCTGGAAAACGATTATTTTTAGTAACAGGAGCTTATGCAGGATCGGCTCACATCACAGCTATTAACACCATAGGGAAAAATTGGCGGGAATATTTCGATATAATAATAGTTGCTGCAGAAAAACCCGGATTTTTTACGAATAACAGCAACTTTTTGGACACCGAAGGATTTAAAGAAACCAAAGAAATTGCAGAAGACCAACTCAAACTTGGAGGTATATATTCTAGAGGTAATTGGCGTACAGTTAAAACATTTTTGACTAAACTCTCCACAACTCCTGATCCAAAATTTTTATATATCGGTGATAATTTGATTCATGACATTTACACACCAAACGTTTTCAATCAAATCGATACTTTGTTTATATCCGATGAATTAGAAGCTGAAAATTTATTTGGGTTTAACGAACATCATCCGGATAAAAAATATTTGAAATCTACATTGTGGGGATCTTTTTTTTACAATAATAATAATTTGAGTTATTGGGGTTATATTACGCTAAATTATTCTAGATTCTTTGTACCTAGTGTAGAATATTTGGCTAAGTTTCCTATTGAACATTTATTTGTTCGGAATAATTAAATGTTTTTAAAATTTTTAGTTTTATTTAGTTGTGATAGCTGTCAAAACGGATGATAACCAAACATCCTATCATCTGATCGTTATTGTTTGCTAATTAATTTGATAAACCTGATGACGATTTTTCAAGACCGAAACTAGTTGTTGAATGAAAATAAGTCTAACTTAACCTTAAACATATCATCTAAGTGTAGTTAGCACGAGATCACGGATGATTTACATCCGCAAGGTGCTTTTAAATCGTAAAGAGCGTTCTAATGTGTGGTTATAACAATCCATAATTAAAAACAGGTTCCCACGTCTTCAGGTCAACGTTAAACGTTTATCACCGACACACGGTACTTGCAAATGTACTATTAATTACAGGTTTAGACAAACAATTGTTTGTTTGTGCTTTGAACTTAAACGGCGATTTTCTGTAACAAGCAAACGTTAAAAACACACTCTTTCCGCTATTCCACTAATTTATATTTCTCTTATTGAAAGTAGATCAACGAAATTAGGTTTCCATTTATCATATCATATCAAAGAATTGAATGCATTCCAGGCCTCTCCAGATCTGGTAGAATATCCATAACTTTCCGGTGAATTGACTGCATAAGAAGCAACTGCACAATATTCATTGAGTTCATAAATACAGTAAAATCATTATCAAGATAAATCTAATAAAAAAAATAGAGCTATCAGTAAGGAAAGTTATCCGGTTGTATCAACATCCAAAAACTGCATCAAATCGGGTTACCAGGCAAAGTAATTGTCCTTGAGAATTTCTACCAATCGGTATAATTATGACATGATGTGTTCTGACCAAAAAGGCCACTTTTCTAAGCTTACCAAATGTGGAGCTGGAATTCACCCAAATCATCAAGATATTCCAACACTAATTATTAAAAATGGATAAAATCGTTTCATCATATGACCATACGTTTATTTGAGAGCTATTATATTAAATTATCTGAGAAGGTCATAGGGCATAAGTAGTGAAAGAAATTTGTATACCTAGATTTAGCTTTTTTTCGGAAAATAATTCACTATTCTAAAGAACAAAAAGATCCCATTTTCCCTGCAAACTTAATAATCGTTACAAAATGTATTTTCCTTATTTCTTTAATTATCAAGTTAATGAATAAAAAATTATGTTTACTTTCAGCTCTACAATCTTATTATAGTTGACAATTTACTTCGCAGCGAGAGGCTTACCTCCTTAATATTAAAACAAACAAAACCATTATTAAATAATTCCATGCATTATAATTATAAAAATAGGTTTTGTAATCACCTAATTGCTATCTGTTACAATATACAAAATGTATGTGTATTATATACAGAATATCTTACCACCCAAAAAAAATCAGTAAATATCGAACTGAAGTGTATATTTGTTAATGTCCTAATGTTTACTTTAACCTGATGTTCAATTTTCAATCAAAAATTGAACATAAATCGTAATTTGCATAACGATTATTAGCATTGCATAAATCTGGCAATGCCGTGGAAACATGCCACCTCGCAAACCCGGTAAATAACAATAATAAAACAGTCTACCTTGGTATCGACGGTTAGAATATTAGCCAGGCGAAAAACAATTTTTTTATCCAGCTCTTGGCTGGATGCTTCGTTTTGCTACCGGAAAGCAGCGCGTGTTCGTAATCTTATTTAGTATCGCTCAACATCTCGTATAGTTAACATCGTAATTTAGTTTTCACTCACCTCTCGTCTAGTTAACATCGTAATTTAGTCTTCACTCACATCTCGTATAGTTCGGATCGCACAAATCGATGCGATCGAATATTTGCAACTTCAATTTCCAAATTTTAAAACATTCACTTCAGTGAATTGCTCAACTAGTTGAGGTATCACACTAGTTATTTATAATTAAATTATAGTACATGTTATTACCTGTTTTTTATGTGTTGTTCTTGTTCTTCGTTAAAGAAATTTAAAATAAAAGGTGTTATGAAATTCCTGATGTTTTATTGGTGATACTGGAGAGAAGGGAGAAAGAATTCTTGTACCTACATATACAGTCCACATTATTGAAAGCAAAAAATCAAACAGGGTTTAAAGGTCAGCAAATACAAGGCTGTACCGGGAAACCGCTGCAAAGGTGCTCAAATCACTTCACCTGACAAATAAAAATTTCGAGAAATAGGCATCGTATGTTTGTGACTAATGTGTGTATATGTATGTGTTTTGCATGATTATTTTTATTAATTTCCTATTATTTAATTGTATGTGGTTTAATTCTGTATTTTAGATTAGTAACTGACAAGTCAGATAAGTTTTTATGAACCCTCAATACTTTGGTGGTGAAAATATTGAATGTTTACTGGGAAGATTTTTTTATAGGATGTATATTTATCGATATATTTTTATTTGTTGAATTAATATAAACACCCTGTATATTTTACGATATCAAATAAGTGAACATCATTTCAAATTTCGACGATATAACATAACCATTATTGTGCATATTATGTGGATAGAAAGTAGACGACAGACGGAGACAAAAGACAATGGAAAAGGTAGCACATCGTTAATATTAAAGTAGAAGAGCATGTCCCATTGTTTTCACCTGCCGAAAATGGTGCAAAAAGTCGCACGGTCGCACCAGCGTAACATTAACGTGTGTGATGTGTGGGAAGTCAGATTCAAATTAGAGATATGATCTCTTAGCAAATTGTTTTTAGTTTAAAGTTTCAGCCAAGCGAAGAGTAATTAACGAATGAGCAAAAGTAGCGAAATATTAAGATTTTTCATAAAATATGATTATAGTCTATTTGAAAATGCGTGATATCACAATTTCTATAGGGTGTGTCACATAGGTGGCCTATTGGCCATATATAGAGAAGTATACATATTTGAAGTTTGAAAATTGGGTTACGGGGCTTTGTCAGTACGATCTATACAATGAAAATATTTTCAACTTCCGGTTACTTCCGGTTATACCGGAAGTAGATATCAACTTTATTATTTCAAATGACATGGACCATTTTTCTTTTTATTTTTGGATTTAGCATCAAATTTTGAACAAAAAAGTATCAACATACCACAGGTCTAAGCTTAACAGTTTCCGAGATGTTTGAGATTTTTATAAAAATTTTTGAAAAACACGCATTTACTTTAATTTTCGTATCTGGCTTAGTTGTTAAGCTATTATTTTCAAATTTTATACAGAGATTGTGAGAATATCCTTCTAGGGTATAGTGAAATGTCAAATGCGATATTTTATACAGGGTGTCTAGAATGGAGCGTCCAATATCCATATTTTCAATTCTCAATAAGTCGATAATTTCAAATGAAACTATTTTATTATCACGTCCAGTGAATCAGATTTTTATTCTCTTTCAATCTGACAAATATAATCTAGCACACCATGAAAATTGACAATGACAGTTGTAATAAACAAACAACTGGACAATTAGATTATTTTATTTTCTAACTTCGTTCAATTTGTAAGTAAAAATGGCTGGATATTGGTTTTTTACGATTTGTAAAAGTTTAACTCCTTTTGAACCATTTTACTGGCCTGATGCCACCATAACATGTTTTCTGTTTTGATTTTAACCATTAATATTGGAAAATAATAACTCTAGATTAATGAGCATATCAGTTTTCTCAAACTTTATGAACTCACTGTCCCGGTGATATTTCTATTATGAAATGACCACGGATAAATTGGATCCCAGCTAAACCACTGACATTTTAGTGCAATAAAATACGTTTAAGGCATCATAGTCGATTTACGTTAGTTTGAAGAAGTGTCCAGTACCGTACTGTTATACAAAGCAACTTTATAATAATTCTAAATTATAAATTATCGTAGATATCAGGCAAATAAATTAAGAATAGAGTAGAATGCAGTGGAAAATGTTGGATATAAAAAACTTGATAGTCTGATCAATAATAACAAATAAAGGATTGCACAAGACGAGCTCGTTTTAACGATAATGTGATACTTGAAAACAAGAGAAATCAAGGTCCCCATCAAGATGGATCAAAGATGTAGCAAGAACAGCAGAAAATTAGATACAAAAGACAGAAGGCAGGGAACAGCGAAAAGCGTTAGAGGGGATATACATCCAGCGGTAGATCCAAGAAGTTGAGGGTTGATTGTTATTACCAAATTTTCTTTTACTTTTTTGATTTTTTTAACTTTTTTACTACTTCAACCTTATTTATGCCATATAAGTTGAATTATGTCGCCAATATCCTTAGATCTGTTTATGTTTTAATTAAATTATGTTATGACTTTTAGAACGTTATCTATCTGTTGATGGTGGTGTCGATGCACTGCGACCTATAAGATCTATTGTGCCCCCTTCTGCGGCCGATTCGTTAAGGATGTCTGAACGATTAGAGCTATTCCTCCAGCCCTATTGTTTTCAAAAAGTTCAGGATGTCGGCAAGCTTCAGATTAGGTAGGTCACCCTCTTCTATTTGATATTCGTCGAGGTATCGTACCCTTGGATTTTGCAGGATTATGCATTCTGAGAAAATGTGAATAGATGTTTCCTCCTCTTCCTCTTCTTTTATACATATCAATGGTATATTTGGTTATTCAATACTCCCCAGTGCTGTCACCATATTATCAAAGTCACATCAACCAAGTAGAAAGGGTGCATAGAAAATGTCTGAGGTGTAGGTATAGCATTTTAAGTAAAAATAATTGAACTAAATTTATCAAAAATATTATTCAAGTTTTTGCGGTGGTGGTGGGCTTAAAAATGCCGTAATTATCCAGAAAGAAGAACATTTATATTTGATTAATAGCACACTTGAATCTATTATTTTTTAGATTCAAATGGTCAAATGAATAAACGTCCATACTGACTTTTTTCTTAAGGGGGAGGCTCAAAGTTTCTTGAAAATAAAAATGAGGGAATGATTTTTTCTACTTAGCAACAAATAAAAGCCAAAGAAATGTATGAACTTTAAAGGTCTGCATATGAGCAAGAGGATTTATGAATGATTTACAAGTTATATCATCATGATAAGTACAAAAGAGAGGACATAGCAACTGCCAATGTTGATAATTTTTTGAGTTTATTATGTTTGTTGGGTTCTTCAATAATTTGAGGGGCGGTATTGGTACCCTCCTCGTGCAGAAAAGTTTTTCTTTCCTTCATGAAATGAGGTCAAAGGTAACATTATTCTTAAAACGTGCCATTTTTATCTTAAATACGTTTAAAAAATACGAAGGAGAAATATTTCTGCAGGAAGAGGGTACCAATACCGCCCCACACAGTACTGAAGAACCCAGTAAGCATGATAAACTCAAAAAATTATCAACGTTGGGGGCAGGAACGTTCTCTATTTTAAGCAAAGTCTTGTCTTTAATATGAATCATCCATAATAAAATTTGATGCATCCAGTCCAAAGATATTAAGGAATTACTGCGACCCTGTTGGGTCAAAATATTTTGTTGCTATAACCTTTCTCCTCTTCTTAATATCTGAAACCATTTCTCCAACTCCAGCAAGCAAATTAATATAACATTCATTATACATTTATTGTTGCAAATGTATATAACTGGAATATAATTTTTATTTATGGCAAACGTAAATGAGTTAAGTGGGTACAAATAAAAAAGTGTTTGGATAAAAACTTAATACATAACTATAATAATATTAATTTTTATACATACTAATTTAACATTTAATACCACACCTAGTACTATGCATAAACAAAGTCATAAAAGAATATTATACCACTCACAGTTAATTTTTACCCTATATTTATAAATTAGAAAAAATTGAATTACAATAATATTTAATGTAAAATGTGGTTTCACGGAGAACAATTCCATACACTTTTTTTTCGGTTTGCGAATTCAGTCTATTAATCATACCTAGGTCATGTGCGCTTATTAACTGTTATATGAAAATAATTAGCCTTGAAATTATCTTCGGAATACTACGCTTCATGAAATCAGCAATACACGATTTTATATTAAAGATATATATTCGATTATTGCTAGATTTCCACTTCAATGTATATATTATATAAAACCAGATGGATGTTGCGACTATTGTCTACCAGAATAGCACAGACTAAAATGGGACGAGACACTGTTTCCATCTGCACAACCAGAGGATGCCCACAAGGAGGAGTTGCCTCCTCTCTTATGTGGAGCCTAACAGTGGATCGATTCCTCTGCGATTTGACCGAGATTGGTATATCGTGTCAAGGCTATGCAGATGACATAGTCATAATCGCAAGAGGAAAATTCGAGAATACCCTCTGCGATATAGTTCAAAGAAGACTATACTAAAGAATGGTGTCAATCGACTACCTTAGTTGCTTTTACACGGAAAAGAAACATTAACCTCAAAACCATCGAATTGGACGGGAAAGTTATTGAATGGAAGCCAGATGTCAAATATCTGGGACTAATACTAGATAATAAACTCATCTGGAATAAGCACGAAAAAGAAGTAACCAGCAAAGCCACGAAAGCTCTAATGGTGTGCAGAAATTTTGCGGGAAAAAACTGGGGATGTAACCCAAAGATCCTGCAGTGGATGTACACGTCAATAGTGAGACCGGCCATTACTTATGGAGCAGTAAGTCTGGGGCAGCAGAACTAAGCTGGCCAGTACAAAGGCAAATCTAGCGAAAATCCAAAGACTAGCCTGCGTATGCATAACAGGTGCAATGAGAACGTGCCCTACGGCCGCCATGGACGTAATCCTAAGCCTTACACCCCTCCATATAGTAGTGTAGAGTATAGCGATAAGGACAACCTGCAGAATCAACCAAACGCAAGTTTCGACTCCTTCCTGGAAATCATCAAACCTGGGACATGCCCCAAGATGAGATGACAAAGAAGTTTAGCAACACAAAGCTAAGTAAATGGGACAAAGATACCATCCCAAAACTCAAGAGAAGTGCCATTAAATGTTACACAGATGATTCTAGAACAACAGAAGGAACAGGAATAGGTGTATGGGCCTGGAACCAAATATTCACTCACAGATGGTTTGGGAGTACCTAGAGAATCTAAATGAACTAGGCAAGAACACCACTGTTACCCTCCTATGGTTTCCGGGACACACTGGAATGGAGGGTAATGAAATAGCAGACATACTCGCAAAAAAGGGGCTGAAACACCATTTCTGGGACCTGAACCCTTCTGCGGAATAAGCACCTGTACAATACTTGATGAACTTGGAAAAGAAGTAAATAACAAAAGATCCCAATACTGGACAGGACTACAAGGAATGAGGCAGGCTAAGACACTACTGGGAAACTGTAACCAGAAGAGATCTGACGACTGCGTCAGTAAAAGTAAAAATAAGCTCAGAATACTAACGGGTATCCTAACAGGGCACTGCCGGCTGAGAGGCCACCTAAAGAAACTCGGATTAGTAAACAAAAAAGAATGCAGATTCTGTGAGGAAGAGGAGGAAACTTCTATCCACATTCTCTCAGAATGCATTACCCTGCAAAATCCAAGGGTACGATACCTCGGAGAATATCAAATAGAAGAGGAAGATCTACCTAACCTGAAGCCTACCGACATCCTGAACTTTTTGAAAGCAATAGGACTGGAGGAACTGCTCTAATCGTTGAGACATCCTCAACGATTGGGCAGCAGTGTATCGACACCCCCATCACAGATAGATAGATAGAGATATTATATAAAATGAAATGTTTACAAATATTTAAATTGTGTAAACTTGGATTTCCAAAAAGCTTATGAAGCAACATTTATATCGGGAAGAGTTCCAAGCTCCCGTACATTTGTAACTGCTGTTCAGCATTTAAGAGACTATGGGTCCTTCGATTCTGTTTATAATAATATAGGTAGAACTCGCTCCATTAAAATACTTGATGTCGAAGAACAAATACTGCAAACGATTGAAAATAGACCTGAAGCAAGTTGTAGAAGACTTGCTTCTGAAGTCCCATTTTGTTGTTTGGCGAACTCTAAAAGAACAATATTTACTTCCTTACCACGTTCTGACATTATATCGAGGGAACGAAGAGAGAAGAATTGAGTTTTGTCAGTGGATATTACAAAAGAATCGCTGATATGGAAGAATTATTAAACGACATTTTAAATATATTTAAAATAGAAAAAAAAAAAAGACGACGGTGACCGAGTAATACATAAAAGTCTTCTTTGACCACCACACACTTTAAGTTGACGTTAAAAATTTTAAATGTATTAAATTCGTTCGATCAAAACGTTTAATTTTGTATAAAAGTTCAACATGTCTCTGTTGCAGCTAAATAATTTAAAATCGAAATTATCGGGTTCAGGATAACACTGTAATTTCTTCTATGACTTGTAATTATCCTGGCAGACCAACTAAGGAAATATACACGATACGTCTGATTGTTAAATCAATGAAAAGAGTCGGGCCCAGCCAGCGTTTATTCTTTGCTTGATTAAAATTGTTTGCATGACGACTCATATGAATTAAAAACGATGTCAAAAGTAATGGATTATGGGAAAACTGGCATATGTGCGAACCAGCGTATTATAACTTTGAATAAATAATGCACAGGGATTGCCAAGAATCGGGGCGATATCGGGATTTCTTATTTAAATTAGATCTATAGCGGAGATTATGTTTATGAATAGATTATTTCTGTTGTTTTTTAATGTTTTATTATACAGTGACCTAACTTGAGTAGGTATAAAAAATCTCCTGTTCCAAGAATCGAAAAAATAATATTAAGATCAGTTTGCATTCGAACTTCAACGGTGAAACGTCTTCTTAACAGGTAAAGCTCATACAGTATATTCATAAAAAATATATAAATGACTTTGTGTCTTCTTGATTCACGAAATGTCTCAAAAAATTTTTGTTGAAATGTGAAATTAAAGTTTGCAAACATTTTTGTTTGAAATATTTGACATCTACTCAAAAAATCCTTTAAAAAAAATTTGAGCCAATCCTGATATAAGGACTATGTCAAAAAATGTATTGTTTATAAAATTGAAGTTTGTTTAATATTTACGTAAATTTACTACATTCAAGCGTTATTAGTATTATTATTTTAGTATAACATTCGAAGTGTAGCTTTGGTTCTCAAGAATTTTCCTCCGGCTACAAGACCATATGCATTTTAAACTCGAAATAATCACAAGATTGATTAGTATATCATAATAATCAATTATTCTTCGAAGATTAACCGGTTAGCGGCTCTTTTGGTAAATCATTTAATGATCCATTGGCGTCCTAAACATTGTACTTAGTCGCAATGTTTACACGAACGCAATGTGGGTTGTGGACAATGAAACACTTTCCAGATTTTAAGTGACAATTTAATTCATGTATAAAAATCCCATAAGCCGCGTGATTTTGTCATTATGACAGCGAAAAAAGTTTGCCCTAACTTTTCCAGCGACAATAATGGAACCTAACTTTTGAAAGCATGACAACCAGCATTGTAAACAAATTTTTGATGACGTTATGTCAATTTTTCTCAAACTTGCGTTGTCAGAAAAGTTTTCATTTGTGGAAATGTCGCGATTTGGAGAGTATTCGAGTGGAGAAATTGAAAAAGCCATCAATGTTAATGTGCCTCACAATAATGTGAGTTCAACTACATCAATTTGGCGACAATTTGCGATGTTTTGTTTGGAAAAAAATATGAACTCATTACAGAAACTTCCACTGAAGAGTTAGCTTCTATTTTATGTGACTAGGCATTCAAATTCAACATGAAGAAGAACAATGGAGAAGATTATAAAGAGAGTGCAGTCAAGACGATTTGGAACACTTCAGCAAAAATGTTACAAGAGAAGTACTTTAAAGATTATAAAAGAATTTTTAATCCGTTCACGGACATACAGTTTAAGAAAGCGAGAAATGCACGCGACACAAAACACAAAATTTTACAAGCAATCCCAGAAAAAAGGAAGGTGAGTTCTAATGCTCTCACAAAACGAGAAATTTTTGAAATGGCACTGTCCTGGAGTGAAGAAGAACCTATAGGCCTCCAAAGAAAATTTTATCAAATTGCTGCGTATGAATTGGATTGGAGAGGTGGAGAAGCAGCAAATTGTAAGGTATTCTATTTTAAAATCGAGACAGACAACCGTGGAAGAGAGACCGGAAGAGTTGAATATAACCCAGTGTTTTCGAAGACAACACAAGGGGGAAATCAGAAGTTGGCCGACAGTAAATGGTTGGTAGCAAACATTGCAGATGATTGTGTTTGTCCAGTAAGATTGTTTAAACAAATTATGGCAAGACGGGGATACCATATCACATGTGAAAAGTTTTTTTTAACTCCAAATCCTTTCTGGCAAAAAACAAATTCGAGAGGATGGTATAAGAATTCTCCTATTGGGATAAACGAAATATCTAAATGGACCAAATCATCGGCGAAAAATATTGGATTTAATATCAAGCGGGTGAAAATTACGAACCATTCTAATCGAGCTGCCGCCGTAACTGAATTGTCCAGGAGTGGTATAGGTGAACAAAAACTTGTGAAAATTACGGGACATAGCAACCCATCGTCATTAAAACCGTACCTTCAGTTGGATGAAGAATATCATAGATAAATCATTGGTTCCATTCGTACTACCATCCAGGAAACAGTTACTACCGCTCAAAATACAGCATGCAGCAAAATATTATAGTAGAACCCACCGCTTTACGAGAAAGAAAAAACGCTATAAAAACAGCAAAGGATACCGCCAATAGAAGAAATGCTAATTGATCTGGACATTTTTGAGTATTTTAATGTCGAAAACACCGTACACTGTCCATATACATAAAAATAAAATGATATTTTGTCTATTAGGACCACCGTGCAAAGATTCAATAACCAACTTACTGGAGATCGTTAGGGGTAATTTGCGTAAAATTTCTATATTGATTAACTTTCTTTAATATGAATTTACATTTTAATTTCTATAACGCATATTAGATTTCAATAGAGGTTGACCACTCCACCTCGCCCATAGGTTCATTTTCTGATCTCTTGTGAGATTCACAAACGTTGCTAATTAAAATTTTTGTCTCAAATTTTAATTCTAAAATTAAAAACACGGTGAATAAAGTCATAAATGTTATAAATTAATTAAGCTTACCTACCCTATCTCAACCCTCACCATTGGATTCACTGTCATCAACGTTGATAATCAATTTGGTCGGACTCGTTATATAAGAATTTTCTTCTTTGATAACATGTTTGATTTTTGTCTGCCAATCATCAGCTGAACTTTTGTTAATTTCTTCTTTTACCAAATTTGCTATCAACCCGTCAAATTTGGGAAACAGGTTATAACGCCTTATTCTTTTTTAATTTGTCCCCAAATTAATTCTGTGGGGTTAAATACACAAAAATAGGGCGGAAGGAGCAATACCTCGTGGCCCCTTTTTGATGCCATTTCATCAATAAAAAGTTTTATAATATATATGTAAAGATGCCCAAACGATATGTATAAATGTTTAGAAGTGTCATTTCAAGTTGACATTTTTACTTGATTCCTTTTTCAAGTTAGAAAAATGGCGTCGAATGATGTAATTCCTGCTGGAATAAAAGTTGTAAATAAGCTAATTGTGGATGGATTACTAAAAATCAGAGAAAAAATTTCAAGTTCTTGCGGTTTCTTTTGGCACGTAACACTGCGGGTGCGATTTGGAGTTTTTTTTACCCCCGTCCCCTGCCCCACGCTACGCTGCTTCTGCTAACTATTCGCTAGATAAAGGGCCAAATAAAACGACAATTTTATTTAAAAATATATTAAAAATGATAACCCTGTACATCGAAATTGACCTAACCGACTCGCCAGTTAGGTCGAGTCATGTCCTACAGTAAATAACCAATTGTAAGTCATATCTGAAGACATCTTCATACATGAACCGAGATCGTAAGCTGAGATTAACTCGGATGTGGATTTAAAAGACCACACAAAAAATTCTCAGGCATGCCAAAATCGTATGAGATCCAGATTGATACGGAGGAAGTTCCTTATTACATAAATGTTAAAAGGTTTAGTGTATACACACACAATAAATGTTTCTCTAATTGGAGCAGATAAATCTAACTATAAAAACATTATAAATACGTTAGGGAAATATCAGCGGAAGTTTAAGAAACAAAAATTTAAAATTTTGTGAATATATTCTAAGAAACAATAAACCCGTAGGTACTTCACCGTTTTTTAAAATAGTCACCAATTGATATAAAGGAAATTAAATTATTGAATTGTATAAAAAAATTAAATAAAAATAGTAATTATTAAAAATTTGATCAAAAAAATTTGAAAGAAAAAGAAAGAAAATTTAAATAAACAAGTTTTTAGTTAAAGATAATTGTTTAATTAAATGCTTTTCAAGCAGTAGCAATTCAGATTCCTCAAAAAAAATTTCTATTATTTTAATATCAACTTCTTTGACAAAAAACTGTATAATTCATGAGTTCACAACTTTTAGGTAAATCGCTAGACTGAACTTTGCAAGCAAAATTTTTTTGTCTTGAAACTAATGTCTGGTTGAAAATCCAGACTTATTTTTCTCTTCTTCAAACCATCAGCTGTTTTTTCTATGCCTTTAGGCATGCCCCTTATTTTAAATTTCAATGGTAACTTAATAATTGATAAATCTACATTTTTTGATAGAAGATAGAACATCTTCTATCACTTGAGATTGAGCATTTTGGATTTGAATATCCTTATCACTCATCTGTGTATTAAAAATTATATTTCCGTCTTCCCTATATTCATCATCAGAAAATGTTTACCGAAGTAGAACAGGATGGTATACATCACATATTCACATAGGTTATGTTTCGCCCATCTCCCGCCGCCAGCTAACCACAGGTGCGGATCCCGCAATTTTGTGGACTCCAGTTTAGAAATTGTGACTGTAAGAATGAGCCCTTTTCCTCTCTCATGTACTGGTTACCATTTGAAGATTAATTACACAAAAAAATTAAAATACCAAAAAAAAATGTTAACAAAGAACTCACAATTAAATTATACAAGGTGTTGGTAAACGGAAATATTTTAAAGGTAGGTAGAGGTCACAAAGGCGGTTCTAAATAACCCATATATAATTGGTCTCTTGGCTTCCATAACCGAGTTACAGGGTGTTTTATCAATTATGCATAATTATTCATTTGGCCAGAACTTTTGAATCACTTAGTATATCTTTTTCATTTTTGGCACACAGCTTACACTTCTCACGAATAATGTACTGAAATATTGAGAGATATTAAAATCCAGGTTCGGCTTTTGGAAAAATTGAAACATATTAAAAATATCAAAACAACACCCTGTATATCACAATTTTAATATTTCCATTTCAGATCTGAGTAAAGGGAAAAAAACTGAATTGAAACAAGTTGTTGGTTTTATCCCGTCACCGAATCGAATTCGAACATATTAAGAAACTCATTTTTTCTTTAACAATTTTTAAAAATTCACTTCGCGTCATTTACCTATTTCTTGTTTATTTGGCTTAAAATAATAAAAAGATATACTAAGTGATTCAAAAGTTCTGGCCAAATGAATAATTATGCATAATTGATAAAACACCCTGTAACTCGGTTATGGAAGCCAAGAGACCCATTATATATGGGTTATTTAGAACCGCCTTTGTGACCTCTACCTACCTTTAAAATATTTCCGTTTACCAACGGGACACCCTGTATAGCGTGTAAGAAAGTGTCATGATTTCAAATATTTTTAAACATAAGAATTACAATAATTTTTATTGTTTTAAATACCTCTTGAAAACACTGTGTGGAGTTTAATGCTGTATTCTAGAGAAATACAAAAGCGGGACAATAAAATTGAATTTCAATGGTTGCTCAGTCTTTATAGATTTACTGGTATATTGTGTACATAATTTATCAATTTATGCACATGGCCAAGTGTCTTTAAATATGGGTATTTCACAATAATAAAGACTTATGATGTAAGGACTAAAACGTACTAACTAAATATGCGAATATCTCCCACGCTTTCGAAATAGACTATACATTATTATTATGTGCCTTTATCTATATTATTATTGGTACAACTACATATGTTAACCCATTGGGCCACTCCTCGCGTTGTGGAGATGATATTATTTCAACCCACCATAAACTAAATGATTCTATTGTTTTATTTCCATGTTGAGCATTTTTTTACTACTTTTTGTTTCGCCACAGTTGGTGTTTCGTAACGTATGTTATGTTTTAAGCCTTTATCTGATTTATTGATTCAATTCATCACCTATCGCTGCATCCATATGAGGGAGGAGATTTATAATGTACCATCAAAGAAAAATAAATTTAAAAAATTACATCATTACGATAATAAAAGAATGTTTATGATGTAATGAGATGGATTTTTTAAACATTACCTTAAATATTTTTTGTAATAATTAAATCTGCCATTATTATTTAAAATTTGAGATAAGTAAGTTTTAATTTTTTTATTTAGTATAAAAGAATTATTAGAAATCGAAATAAGGAGACTCAATTTATCAAAAATTTATTACAAACATAGAAGAACATGAACAATAACTAAATAATTTGAATATTTAAAAAGCACAGAGTAGAAATTTTCAAATCAATAGTATAAAGAATGATGAGGGTGGTCGATTCAAAGTAAAATTAAAGGTATTAAATATTAAATATCTAGATATTTTAAAAAGATTAAAGGCCTTATAATAAAAAAGAAAAATAATTTGAAACAGAAAGAGTTTTAGACTAGTTACGTTAAGGTTAAAAATTGAAGGTTAGAATTCTTCTTTTTCTTTTGATAATAAAAATAATGGACAAAGTTTTATAATAAGAAAGTTTTCTTACTTTTTTCTACAGTTTAGTTTTTATTAGTATTAGTTTATTGTTTGTTTTTATTTTCTTTCATACATGATATATGTTTTAAATAAAGGAAATTTGTGTTGTAATTTTTAAAAGGATCTGCATTCTTTATTTTTGAAACTGAGCTGTGTTATGAACCGACTCCTGATTTTAAGAGATCTCATGTTTCTTCTTGATGGAAGATGGCGCCCAAATAAATAATAATTTTTCTACCAGGTGAGTTGAGGTGAGTTTGAAAATAAAATTTACTTTCATAATTTAATAAAAAAAAATTCTCCTTGCAACAATAGGTAAATGAATAAAAATAAAATAATTTAATTTTCTAAAATTATAATTACAAATAAAAATAAATAAATTCAATTCCACAAAACTTAATAAATCATCATCATTTATTTATATGTTGCTGGTGCTGGCGAGGGAAAAGTTGCAATATAACTACAATTTTTTCATAAAACAATCTCATTCAAGGTAATTTATGAATACCGTAAAGTTATTTGCATAAAGGGTTGTATAATGACCTTCACGAATCTAGAAAGGCATCCATGTTCGATCTCGTGACCCAAGGAACCAATATGCAACATAACACTTTATTCTGACTTAGCCTACCAGAAAACTTTATATGGATGTGGTGAAAATGCCCCTTAGAAGTTTAAAATTCAGAGAGAATATATAAAAAGTTTGTAGAATGGTATAACCTACAGATGGAACTCGCCAAGGTGGAAATATGCGAACAACTGCTATAAAAGCGATAAAACTACAAATTTCGAATTGACTCTGAAAAGAGAAACAATATTGCCCAAATACATCAAACTAAATCTCATTTAGAAATAACACAGTTAAAAATGTTTTATCCATCATTGAACATGCATGTCGTCTCCTTGATAACCAATTACCTCGACCGAAGCCGTAAAAAAAGATCAAAACAGCGATTGACGTTGATATCTCTAAAATAAACCATTTAAATTTGATTTTATATTGAGATAAATGTTGAAATATCAATCGCAAAGGAAAGCTTAATCTTCTCACAATAGCAAGAACGGACATCGACGGATAACTCAGCAATCTGAGCATTATTAATCCAATAATATAATTTGATCTGTCGTGATGAAGAACGCAAAAACATGTGTTGAACAAGATCATTACTTCGTTATAGGCGATAACGTGACATATATATGCGAGGCGAGTCTCTTCTCTCGCAGTACAAACGGTTCAGTGGCGCACCAGTTAAGTCAATAAACCTAAAGAGGTTTATTCCTTAAAATTTGTACAAGATAAATAAAAGAAAAATATCAGTCATGATACTAAAATATCAAACTCTGATTTTTTAATGAAGCAATACTGCAAGAGAAGATGTCACACCTATGATTGATATCATTTATGAATAAATTGAAAAAAAATGGTCCCAAAATAGAACCTTGTGGAACGCCTGATGTTGGTGTAAACAAAATGTGATCAAGCAAGAGATTGGTGGTAGTTGACCTACCTTTGAAGAAGCCTTATTGTAATTCAGTAATTTGATTTTTTCCATGATTGGAAAGTAGTTTGAGAAGTTATTAACTATTGTAATAGGGCGATAGTTTTCTATGTCATGTTTGTCTCCTTTTTTAAAAACTGGTATTAACTTAGACTGTCTCAAAACATCAGGCAACTATGGGTATTTTATTGAGAGGTATAAGGAGGCACAGTCATGAATTAAAAAAGGTGGTATTTTAACAGGTCCTATGTAGAGACAAATTGCAAGAATTTTTTTGGGTCAGTTTTGATTTACTGTTGATAGTTGGATTCAATTTCAGATTTCACTTCTCTTCTGATCGTTAGGAATTCAATAAATGCTCGCTGATCCAGAAATTTTTGTCTGCACCAAGCTCTGTACTTAAATTTGAGTTTTCTTATAATGCTCTAATTAATTATAGGATAATAAAGTCACTTTCAGGATATTCCATTCTGACTTACTACCAGCGTTAAAAGTATTATTACATCAGGATCCAACTTGGAAGGTTAAAAACTTCATAATTTGGACTACTTACTATACCTAAATATATTGGACGTTTTCCAACAAACTCTGTGTTCTGTAGTATTGCATTTTTATGTACCGCCTCTGCTGGGTTCAATTAATCCTCCTTAGAATTTTATTGTTAGCAAAATGCGTGTATAGAGGTTTACGTTTAAATATGGTCTAATAATCTGAAACTCTTTGTCATTCTACGGCTTCAAGATCCTCCGGCTGATAAGGAAGTTACCAATGTGGTTTTGAGAACACCAGAGTCATATACATATATCGATGGTATCGCTGAGATGGTCAGCATTCCGATTTATGTCTTCCCGTATCTTAGTGCCGTATTGGTTTAGATGGGAAATCAAGTGTGGCATCGTTTGACAAAGTGGATCATATCGATTTAAATTGCTCTATTAATCATTATTGCGTTGATCAATAGGTACAGATCTAATTAAGAATCGGTTTTTATAGTGTTGATAGTTTGTGATGGATCTTCATCGTAATCAACCAAAAGGAAACAAATTAATCATGTATATACAGTATGATTGTGTTTTGGGTGCGGTAATTTCCTTATTAAAATTAGTGTCTTACTTTAGTGCTACAATCACACGTTATTTTATACAGAGGGAGTTACAAATAACGCCACAATTTCTGCAGGTAATTTTTCAAATAAAGTGCATGCACCAGTCTTAGGAAGTTGAAAAACGAGCTGGCCCTCACTGATTAACATTATTTTTGAAACACAATCCCAAATTATTTATAAGAACCCGTGAGGTAACAAAGTGTCACATACATCTAATATTATGGACGAAACCAGTGCAACGACTGTTCAAAGATCAAATAAAGTTATTGCGAGATGCGGAATAAAAAATAGAGTCGTAACTGATAGCTGATAGCGACTCATGTTAACTTTAGCTGTTGCAGTATCCGAAACGGTTGACCAGAAAGAAGCAATCCTTCTGATTGTTTCACCTAGGGAATTAGGTAATTAGCACGCTAAATCTACTGCAGAAAAAACCACTTTTAAACCACGGTTACAATGCCTCCATCTTTAGTTTGCATGTCCAGCCCTAGATCGGTCAGTTTTTGGACCAAATATCTGAATACAGAAATTGATCAATTAACCGGACTCATCATTTTTTAGGATCTTTTAAAACTCGTGAAGATAAATATTTTGCACACAACATCAGGACCACTCGACAGTGACGGTGAGTTGATTGAATGATCGAAAACGAAGAAATTTTTAAATGAAAAAAAGTTATGATATGGTGAGAAAATTTCTTCGAAATTAAATCATTTTTGGTCAGGATTTAGGCTTCAACAATAATCCACTATAATTAAATATATTTTCTTGCCAAAAAATCCTTTCAGAAACAAATTTTTCCCAGTTCCCACATTAACTAGATTTCAGCCAATCTACCAATTCCAAAGTAAAGTATATAAACAAATTAAAGACTTCAAACTAAAAAATTGGATTTGAAAAGTATTCAAAATACATTTAACCTCGCCGCAAAATATTTTATTTTAATTCAAAACTTCTAGATAGGTTATTCGTTTCCTGAATTACGAACATCATCTTTAACATCAAATGGTCTCATCTACAAAATCTCCAAGATTTCGTATCCAAACTTATATTATTAAAATCACTTTAATGAAGTGTTCCCAACTTAATAAAATCCTTGACGAAGGTGAAAGGATATAATACCAAGCAATATATATATCCTTAGAGATGTAATGTCACCAAATATAAGCCAATGTGAAGTTCGAGGAAGTCGAGAACTCAGTTGAGCAGGACCGTAGCCGTACCAAATGATTCCCATAATATTTAAAAACCGCAAAAATATTAATAAACATGATACAGATACATAATCTTTTAAATATTCACATGGGTACGCATTGAAAAATATTTGTAGTAAAAAAAGACACTAGCCACCAAGCTGCCAGTAATATGAGGCTTAAAATCCCGAAATATTTTCAGATGGATTAAAAAAAATACGTTAAAAGTCCCTATCGATATCGTGCCGGAGTTGTAGATTATAGATTACAAGGGGGTCAATGGGCCCAATTGGCCTTACCACACTGCACCCTATAAGATCTTTTGTGTATGTCTATGTATAAGACCAAAAGATCTAGGATTGTTAGAAAGCCTATTATCCGTTTTGGAGCTAGTTCTGTAACCTGTTCAGGCTCTAGGAAGACCTGTTCCAGGTATTTAAGGCTTTGGCGGACAATTATCCTGCAGTTGCAGATAATATGTTCCGCTGTCTCATCTGCATCATTGCAGAATCTGGATGTTCCACTGTCCCCTTTGCCCATTTTACAGCTATGGTATCTGAGTAAGCAGTGATTAGTCTGAGATCAGATTTCTGAAGCTTTAAGAGCATTTTAGCGTATCGAGCAGAGAAGGTCATATCAACCTTTTTGCTTGTGTTTGGCCTGGAATGTTTTTCCAGTAGGCTGCATTAAGTTCCTTTTCCCATTTTCGGACTTCTTCCACAACGCGGCTTTTTGGGATACCACAGAATGGTTCTGGTCCGATAAAAGGAGTACAAGCTCGTTCTTTTGCGAGACCGTCAGCAATCTCATTTCCGACAATTACTTTATGTCCTGGCACCCATAACAATGTTACTTTGTTGTGACTAGCCAGTTGCTTAAGGGATTGTTTGCAGTTCCAGACTGTTTTAGATTCATAAGTTGTGAACTTCAGAGCCTTTAAAGCAGCCTGACTATCGGATGCAATAAATATTCTGGCTCAGTTGAGGCTTTTTTGAGGCACTCTTGAGCACAGAAATCTATTGCTTGGAATGCTGACGGATGGTTTCCCAGGGCTATTGCCATCCTTGTACTAGGGCCGGTGTCCTAGCAATACCTCGTATCTATAAAAAGGCAACTTTATAGGAGAGACAAAAAAACTTTTGCTTAAAAATTTCCACAAGAACCTAGGACGTACTATAACCTTCAAACTACCATACAATACCATACCATATAATACCATAGATACGAGATATTTCATCCAGATACAAGATATTGTTTGATCTGATTGACACTGGAGGCAATTTTTTGGGATTTATCAAATTCGCCAAAAATGTAGATACGAAGTATTGCCAAAGGTGACAAAAAAGAGTTTTGGCGAAATTCTCTCGCGAAATTCTTTAGAGACAAGAACATATCTAAATAATGTGTTACACCAAAAAGCTTATATTAAACCACATAGTTAATTGATACAAGTGTTCAATTTTCATAATTTTTTTATGGCAGTTTATGAAGTTTATTAAAGATTATTTTTTTTCATCTGTCAAAACAGTCAGATTTTGTGGTTTCAGCCAATAAGAGCTCAGTATCCTAACCAATCATTGTGTTTTACGATTATTTCCCTTGCCTGTCAAATATCAATTTTTAACCAAACACGTGCTTGGAAACTGATTTGACGCAGCCAATCAAAACAAAATAAAGCGACTATTTACCTTGGTGGTAAATATTCGGGTATTTGATCATTGTCCTCAATATTCACCTGAAGGACGGTAACCAACACTACAGAATTTTTTTTGACTCGGGAAATAATCTTATTAAATATAACGAGACCTTGACAAATTAGCTACTATTTTTGTTGCTGCTAAATTTCTCGTATATTTTACAAACTCGAAATTTAGATGCAATCAAAATAGTCGGCTATTTGTCAAGGTCTTGTTATATTACTGCCAATAAAACCGCTTCTTAGTAATTGTTTTTTGATTAAACTGTGTTTACCTTTTTTGAAATGTCAAATATAAACATTTAACAACTTTTATTTAGCATGATCAATTATTATTATACTAAAATGTATTGCAAATCTATTTTTATATACAAATTTCAAAATTTATTTGTAAACTAACCTGTTTATTCGTTTATTCACACACAAAACGTTTTTGAATTCCCAAATACTTAAAAATCCATAAATCTCTTTAAAACTGACAAATGTCAAACTCTATATCCGGATTAAGCCAAACGCAAGCCCTGTGGCCCTGTATTTAAAACTATAACAGCTCAATATTTTTTGATGTTTCAATTTAATTTGATAAAGAAAATAATGAACATTTGTGTGTAAAGTGTCTTTTGCATAAATGACTATATTCTCCTTAATACAAAATGATTCAAAAAATAACCTTCCAAATACCACACGTCCTCTCAAATTTTATAGATTAAATTTTGAGGACTCGTGGTATTACCTTTGATAAAACGCCGCCCCCTAATTTGCGTAGGTCCGTGCTTTTACGCTATAATCCAATGAATAGAGAGGGTACGGTAGTTCTAAATTTTTGATATGTTGTCTAGGATGGTTAGTGAGTGTTTAAAATGCAAAATGCACAATTCCTCCCTCTCCCCGCCCGCCTCCATATTGAAAAAAACCGAAAAAATCGGCAATTTCTTCAGATTTTCGCTTATATCTTCGTTTAGGTTCATTTTAGCTAGAAAAGAGTTCTGCACAATGTTGTAGAGAATTAAATTTCCTATTATTTACGTTTTGAATTTTGTTTCTAGGACAGATTAAAAATATCGCATTTTTCGGAAATTTGTCAAACTTCTAACTTTAGAATGCTGTAATTCAGATATGGGCCTATTCTAGGAATAACATTAATTGTAAATTTAATTCTCTACAACGTTGTGTAGAACTCTTTTCTAGCTAAAATGCACCTAAACGAAGATATAAGCGAAAATCTGAAGAAATGCCGATTTTTTTCAATATGGCGCGTGGGGGGAGGAATTTAGAACTGCCGGATCATTTGTAAGGTACCCCCCCCCCCCTATATTCACTGGATTTCTAAAAATAATCCTGTTATTAGAAAATAAATGAAACTTTCACGCGCATTTTAAGTCCGGTCCATATTACAGCATTATCAACAGGTTGTTATAGAAATTCCGGGAGGCGTGTCGTAGCCACAAAACGACGCTTTGTGTCATTCAATCATCAAATTAAACCACCATAGAGTGTAACCTGTAAATACACGACTACGGATGGCTTTAAGCTTACACACTTTATATCAAAATCTCTGCGATTACACTTACGGATTAAATTAATGTGTGTGTGAGATTGTATGCCGCCTCCATGAGCTTATTAACTCTAAAATTAAATGGAATTACCGTAGCAGTGCAATAAATTAATTATTGTGAATGTTTGCAGTTTATTTTTATTAATAAAACGAATCCATTATTTTTAATAAATTAAAAATTAACGAGTATTTTGAAAAAGCAAACGACTTCTTGAAAAATGTCTTGAAAAATTAATGATTGAACGTTTTGAAGTCGTCTGCGAGGTCTTTTTTCATTTATTTTTAAAGATATAAAAATCGCTGAAACTTTTTCGGTCAGGACTATAAAATACTAAGGACTATTTCCCTCGTCGTAATTTCCACCAATCACAAACTCGCAATTTTGAATTACAAATGGTTTCTAGATGAAAAAACTGTATGCCAGCTCCTGTTAGCAGTTTTTTCGATTTTACCCGCGGCAAAACTTGACAACTGTTGTCACCAAAAATTACAATACCTTTGATAACAAGTAATTATGGTCTCATAGGACACCAGAAAACGACGCTAAACAACTTTTCTGATTTTATGGTCGGTGTTTTGATGGTAAGAAACATTTACGGACATAATCTGAATAAATAAAAGTTCTATTGTTTATTTAGTTATTTATTTATATATCTAGATGTAGTAAATACTGCCATGTAATTTATATCGTTAAAGAAGACACAACAATTCAAAAACGACATCAATACCGGTTTCCGTTTAATTGGATATAAAGATTACTTCAACAGTATACACTCTCGTATTGTATGTATCGTTTAAGATTCCATATTGTTGGTAATTACTTTTGTATTTGATGCCATTGTATCGAATTCCACATATGGCGATTTCACATTACTTTAATCGTGATGATTCTCTTATTTAATCTACGATTTCTCATTAAACATACACCAGTGCAGTGGTGCGCTTTGGTGTAGGAGTCCAAAATCCTATTAAATAGTAACATCAAAAAAACCGGTCTTTCTTTTAGAAAATAAAATAATAAGTCTAAATATTCAAATGTCTACCCAATTTTCAACTGCCAATTGTCAACTGTCAATTGTCAACTATCAACTGTCAACCGTAAGCTGTCAAAAACCAGGAAGCCAACGTTGAGCCTTGCAAAACACCCATAGTGGGCTACTTGTCAGGTAAAAGAACAAACTGATGGTGGACTTTGATCTGTGACTTTTAAATCTATACTCCTAGCTTGGGATTTTCAACAAATTTATTTACCCTCTCGCACATTTACTAATTTTTAGATTACATATTGAAGTACAGAATCAGATCAACCAAAACCGTAAAATATAAAACAGTCATGGTGGTGTAGGCGTAATCAAAATTATTGTGCAACTACAGTTTTTATGATTTAGTAACAAAAAATAGTTATTTAACTATAAAAACGATATTTTACTGTTTTGCAGAAGTTTAAATCTGATAGAACATTAATAGCAATCTTTCAGACAGTCTTATAACAAATTCACGACTCAGCGATATGTAATGACTGCAAACTTGTAGTCAATTTAAAATTATCAACGGAATCGTTATTACCGTGTTAAAAACTTCCTTTACACATTTCTCAGAAATCATGAACATTGACGTCGATCTAGATTTTTAACATTGAGGTTTTCGCTCGAGAGTGTGGATTGAACCACAAATTCAAACAACCAGAATTTGGCACTAACAACATTTTGGCCCCATATATAAACATTTTTTCTGCATCTTCTGGGACACCCAGTTGTCAGAGAGTTTGACCTCGCACAAAATGTGATATCGATGAAAGTTGGCATTTAAATACTTGAATGGGTGTAGAAAATGATAAAAAAATATTTGCTCCTCTAACTTCACAATTTCGAAAATAAAATCGAAAATTTGATTTTTCCATTATATCTCGAAGAAAAAATAAAAGTTTCGAAAAACTAATAGCACCATGTGAAAGAGCGGAAAATTTTACTAAAAATGATATTATAAGTTATTTAAAAAAAAATTGTATTACTATAAAACATGATTAAAAATAAGAAATCAAATTCGAAAACTCTACATGCGCCGAGCCGTTGAATACAAATATTCAGGCGAGGCGTTCGGAAAAACTAAAGTATCTTTGCCTAAAATGTACGCAAAGAAAAAAATGAAGCATTTTAAAGTTAAATAAAGTTAAAAATAATCTAGAAATTCATTTATATAAATAAACACTATTTTGAAAATAAAAATTGCGTTTTATTAAACAGATAATGTTCATCATTTTAATTATATTTAAATCAATAGTGAAAGTATAGTGATGATAAATCTACAAGGATTTTTTTGTTATGACTCTGTTAATAGATATCTTCAGTTTTATAAAAATCAGTGAGAATTTTAGAAATTATAACTTCCGGTCAAATTTTCTATGAGAAAACAAAAAAAATTAAAAACTAATGGCTTCCTGAGAAAGCTTAAAGTCTCCTTTTTAAAATGCTTTCTTTTTTTTCTTTGCATACATTTTAGGCAAAGATACTTTAGTTTTTCCGAACGCCTCGCCTGAATATTTGTATTCAACGGCTCGGCGCGCGTAGATGTTTCGAATTGGCTTTCTTATTTTTAATTTTCCGCTCTTTCACGTGGTGATATTAGTTTTTCGAATTTTTTTTTTCGAGATATAATGGAAAAACCAAATTTTCGGTTTTATTTTCGAAATTGTGAAGTTTTCTACAATCTTTCAAGTACTTAAATGTCAAGTTTCATCGATATCACATTTTGTGCGAGCTTTTGATCAATGCCCTTCTCTGGCAATTGGGCTATTATAGGAACTCGATAATTTCGTAAGAACATGTAATACACCTTTGATTGTTTGGTGCATCCGAAGATTTTTTGCAGATAAAAATATTTCTTTTAGACTTTATTTCAACATTAAAATATGAAGAAAAAAAATATATCTTTCCTACTTTCCTTATTTTTTCATGTAGTTTTTTATTCTTTAATTCAATCCCTAAATAAGGAAGCAGATGATTATTCCAAATATTCTAGATCGATTAAAACGTCTAACCTGTAGGTTTTTCTTCAGGTTTATTTTTTTCATTTTCAGACATCCTTTAGTGACAGGATGTCGAGCTAGCCTGCTTCTTACTGATGAGGCACAATAATGCCGAAACCGGTCTACGAATGGCAAGCTCCTTTAATAACAAAATCGAAGTTTTTGGGTTAAAGCCCCGACTTGGTCGGGCACCAAACCGCGTCTGAACTTTCGTAATTCAATACCTGGTGGGGCATATAGGCCAAGGAGTAGTTGTTGAAGTCCAGACGCTGGTGCAGTGTAGGACATTTTTAATGTCCGTGTTCTTGGGAGCTTGTGTGATTTTATTTCACATACTTTGTGCAGTTTTATCACTCCCATGGTCCTTTTCTGGTATTTTTATGGTTCAAAAAAAGTCCACCTTCGTATACCAAATATTCTAGATCGATTGGTCATCTCCGACAGACCTAATTCCAAATTTTACCTCTTACTTCTCCTAAAACGTCTAACTTGTAGGTTTTTTCTTCGAGTTTATTTTTTTTCCTTTAAATAACAATAAAAAAATTAATAATTAAAGTTTTCACCCCTCGACTACTTCAATGGTCGACAAAATAAACATGATGTGAACATATTTGTATTTCCCACTTCTTCATTTTCGCCTCAGATTTATTATCGTCTAAATGAAATTGCACATGTCAGTGAGTAAAATAAATAAAAGGAATTCATTCCGGAGCCAGTACATGATTTTAAAGAGATAACGCGTTATTTCAACATAATTCTCGTAATATGTATAATTTAACGTTACTAATTTATGAGAAAATCAGTTAGATGTATCTAATTTTTAACACAAGGCGTTAATTTAATTATTTAATTGCTCAAGTAGCTTTTTACAAATTACGTTTCATTATTTTTAGTTTAATCTGATACTAATTTACATATGAATTAGGTGTTAATAATGGTTCATATATCATTAAAACCAGGATCGGCGCTGCTTCTTGAACGATAATTTCTTATATTTTATATTATTCACTGAAAAAATATTTGTACGTAAAATCAATAAAGTATCGTCGTCAATTTTTTGGACATTACTGCTATGATTCGGTGATTGGGAGAATAATTTCACGTCATAAAACAATCAACTAGTGCATTAAAACAATAACCGAAAAATCGTTAAGCAATAAACGCAAAACATCAAAAACTAATTAACTGTATCCTTAATATAATACAAATATTAATCAAATCAATGTTTTGCGATTATAAACCTATGTACTTTACCATTAAAACCATAAAAACTTTTTATAAATCCAAGAACTCTACAAACTTTGAAAATTAATTAACGGTTTTCATTGTTTTGATGAACACTAAACGTTAAATCTATGAATGATTGACTGCTTAAAAACGCGCCAAAATAGTGCTACCTAATAGTAAATCAATCTCTACGAACATTAATATTACGAACAACTAGCGTAGATGTTTCTCTTCGCGCCGCGCCCATAGCCCATATAAGTGCAACCACATGCAGAGGTTAGGTGTTCCGATACAGTTTGTGTTTTGTGGACAGTAAAATTATAATTATTGTGCCAAATTAGTTAATTCTGGACTGGAGATTGATAAAGAAAGAAAGGTTACAAAAAACACTGGGGATACCGCTTGGTAAATATTATTTTGGCACACATTATACATATACTAAAATTCTATGTCTAAGATGTCAAAATAAAAAGTTGCTGTTTTTTTAACTTAAATATTTATTTTAGGTTGCTATTTAAGCTGCTAGAGCCCTATTAGAGAACGCCTTCAAGAAAACGTGCGACGAAAGTAAGTTAAAATTATAATATGCCAAAAAGTAGCCCATTAATTTTTTATTTTTTAGATGGAAAATATGCTTCACTTTTATATTTGGTGCCAGCGACCAAATTTTGTTCCAAAAATTCATTTGGAAAGGCGACCCATATAAAATTTACAATAAAGGACTCCCAGGAATCATTTTTGTTTTGTGCTAAAACCCAACAAGAGCTGGAAATTGAGAAAATCAGCAATTTAAACCTTTATTTTATGCCTTGGAGACGACATCTCTAAAATTTCAAATATTTGCGTCCACTTTGACGAAATTCGTTTTAAATTTTTTCATATACTTAAGAGCAAACCGAATCCCTTAAAAAAATTTAATAACCTTTTAAGCCTTTAGTTTTAGTCTGATTTTTGTGAAATTTTCAGGAAATACTAATAATTATAAAACTTAGGGTGGAGAAATCTTGATTTTTTTGTAAACCTTCGAAAAGTATTTATTTTGGTAATTTTAAATGGAAAATCACAAAACGAAATATCTATGAAAATTGGCTTCTATTTGTTTTAAAAAATATCAAGTAGTTTTTAAATAATATGGTTTCCCATTTTTTTCTTAAATATCTTTGTAAAGTGCTGCCACATCGTTACATACATTTAAAGCTGTCGAGAAATATTCCATGGCCAAGTGTTCTCAGTGGCGCGCATATAAATGAAATTTTCTTCTCACAAGAACTCCGGTTGTCACTTAAGGCGGTTGATATATGTTTTAAAATTGTTTACTTGTTCAATTTAGATTTTCCACAAGAGAGCAAAATGCAGATAGAAGTACTATTAATAATATTTTACAAAGCATTTTCCTTACCGATCTATATAATAAAAAAATATCAAAGGAAGAGAGAGGAAGAAAACCTTCAAACAATGACCATAAGAATATGAAGAAGAAGAATGACTGATATGACAGAAGAAGAAGGAAGGGTAATTTAAATGTCGTCATGTAGTTGATTTTCATTCCAAATAATAGGTTATTTATGTCAGAAGTTATTTGCAGGGTTTTTAGATCAAGAGCTTTAATATTTCTTTCCACTGTGATCTATTTCTTGCTTTCTTTCCCTGGTTAATGATGTTTCTATCTTCCAAATCTTACAGAATTGACTCTTCCAGAACGTTTTCACTATTATCTCTTCTTGTGTTCTCTCTTACTGTCCCAATCATTGCAGTCTGGTTTTATATTTTCTTATAATATGATAAAAAAATATCAAAGTGGAGAACAGAAGTAAACAAACTCAAGGAAATATTGAGGAAGCTATGGATAAATGACTGACCCAGAAAAGTGATTTTTGGCATCAGTGGTCCATTGCTTTTGCTCTTGTATTTATTTGCGTATGCATGTTATCGTTTTTTAACTAAAAATAAAATTATTTTTTGTGCATCTGCGATTTGAAGTACCGCGAAAGAATATTCCCAGATTGTTTTAATTGCTCTTTGAATAGAAACTGCATCAGCCGGCGCTGGAATTGAGTAAATTAAGGGTAAAGGGGAAACGCAACATTTCAATGATAATAACTCAATTAATGATTCTTGGTGAGTAACGAGCATTTCGGTGGCTTTGTAGTTATTTAGTTGGTAATGAATGTGAACGATTTCTTCATTAAATAAAATGAATATAAAATATGGGAAAGTTTGTTACGATTTGATAATTATTTATAGTTGAGGAATAGAAATTTATTGTTGTTATGTACTTTTTTACTGATATAATATGTATTGGATACAAATAAAATATAATTATAGTTATTGTACTTAAATAATATGATGGAGATAAAGAGTATTTAGCTGTAAGTTTACGGGGCAACTTAATAATAATAATTAATTAATTAAATTGAGAAAAATGATATGTTGAAGCGTAAAATTAATATCAAAATCATTGGTATGATCAAAACCAACAAAAAACATATTTTTTGGAGTATTTTGGAGAGAAAAATTTAGTATCTTGAGCGAAAAACGCAGTTTGTATTCAAAAATGAACTTGAAGCTCAAAATTATTATAAAAAACCTGTTGTTTGTCTCAAAATACATTAGTATACATAAATTTACTAACGCCCTGTTATTTGGTAGAAATTTAGAAAATTTTAAATTCACCAGTCGTTGGCAACTCCAAAAAAAACCAAACTCTACAAAAAAAAATCTTGGAAAGTTGAAAATCGATTTGAAATAGTAATTGGATTAGAAAAAACGATTGATATATTTAAAACCAACAAAAATAGTATATTATGCAACAAATGGGGACAATGGGACTTTTCTGAAAATTTGTCACACGTGCTTCACACTATAGTTTTTCTACGACTACCATAGAATAAACATTAAACAATGGAATACGTTTAAAAAAAAAGTGCAACCTAAAAATAAAAATTCGAGATTAAAATCTACTAAATGTATTATAAACAGGTAAGCTAAAGCACTTACCGAAACTGGATTATTAATCAAAATAATAAATTATTGTAGATAGGATAAAATAATTTGATTAAAACTATGTACCGCAAAGATTATTAATACAAAAGCATAAAAAATATTTTAGAAAATAACTAAACAAACTTGAAAGATGTATACCAAATTTTACTAAAAATTAACATATAAATTATCTAATGGTATAGATGTCTACATAACTGCCTATCCTTAAAAATCAAATAACTCATTTATTTTCCATCTAAACTTCAACATATTATAAAAAATATATAGGGTGTGTCGTTAAAAAAAATCGAAGTTATTTGTATTTGAAAAAAACCGTTTTTTTGTTGTCATTACGAAAGTACGCACCATATGGGAAACTTTTTTACTAAGGGTTTTTCGACAAAAAGTTATTCATAATAAAAGTTTGTGCATCCCCTAAAACGAAACATGCACCAACAAAATATAGTAAAACATTCGTAATATACGAGGAGCCTTCAAAAATTTTATTTTGAGACAAGAGTAAAGTACCCTTATTTTGAAAAATCTCGGGAAATATTATTTAGAAAAGTTGTTCAGCATTAAAAAATACATCTAGATTTGAAGTTATGGCCATCTAAATGAAGTTTTATTTTTTTACCCTTTAAACAAGTAAATCTCCAGAAAATCAATGAGTGTGCCGAAATATTTATTTTATTTTGATGTTTTATGATTTGATATTATTGAATATTAAGTTTTTGTTACAATACTGTATAATTTTGAGCAATTTTCGGTGTTAACAAAAAATAAAAACAACTTTGCACCAAAAAGTTTGAAAATTATTTTACTCTTCAAAAAAATTGACCGTGGTTAACACAATAGTTGTGTAATTTGTAATATTACAGGCTTTTTAAATAAACCGTCGTATACAGGATGTTGTCTATTTATCGTTTAACCAATTTTTTTTCCTAGCCCCCATTTTAAAAAAAGTGGGTAAAAAAATAAAACTTCACTTAGATGGCCATGACTTCAAATCTAGATGTATTTTTTAATGCTGAACAACTTTTCTAAATAATATTTCCCGCTATTTTTCAAAATAAGGGTACTTTACTCTTGTCTCAAATTCAAATTTTTGAAGGCTCCTCGTATATTACGAGTGTTTTACTATATTTTGTTGATGCATGTTTAGTTTTAGGGGATGCACAAACTTTTATGAAGAATAACTTTTTGTCGAGAAACCCTTAATAAAAAAGTTTCCCTTATGGTGCGTACTATCGTAATGACACTGTATAAGATTTTACTAAATAAAAATTTATACTGAAAAAAACTTTATATAAAAAGAAACTATTCAGTGAAAACCTCACCTCCCTATCGATTCTGAGTTCCGAGATATTTGCAGTTAAAATGGGTCAGAAACTTCTGGTACACCCGGTATTATGTTTAATGTTGAACGTACATTTTAACATTGAATGTTGAGAACAAATTGGATGCCTTGAACGTTTTCGATAAATGTTCAAAATAAACTTGTAACATCCTTTCAGAAGAAGTCTTTTATATGCCAATTAATATTTTGCGCTAGAAATTTCTGGCAGTAGCTGTAAAATCACCGCTGTAGCTTTTTCATAATCGCTGTCTTCTAAATCTTTATTATAAAATAGTATATTTTTTTTCATTTACGTAGCACAAGGAATACATCAAATCAAATTTATTTTTGTATCACCCATACAACGATCGTACATTTATATAATAATTACAGTGGTTAGCATCTTCAGTTGAAGACTGGCCTAGACACTAGTGTCTGTTTTGCCTAACTCCTCATTAAAGAAGCCAATTTAAAGGATTATTAAGAGATCTACCTAACCTGAAGCCTACATACAGACATTCTATATTCCACGAAAAAAAATTCTGGGAAAGTTGAAAATCAATTCGAATGGGTAATTGGGGTAGACAAAACGATCGGCATAGTCAAAAGCAATTTTTTGGCGTGTTTTGGCATATTTTGGCGAGAAAAATTCAGTATTTTGAGAGAAAAACGCAGTTTGTGTCAAAAAATAATCTTGAAGCGCAAAATTATTATCAAAATCGTGTTTTTGATTCAAAATACATAGGTATGCATAAATTTGCTAAAGTCTTATCTTCAGGTAGAAATTTAGAAAATTTTTACCTCGCGGGTCGTGGGCAAGTCCAAGAAAAACCAATTTCTACAAAAAAAAAGGGGTAGACAAAACGATTGGTGCAATCTAAACTTTCTATATTACCACCTCCATCCACTCTTTATCTATTACAGACTCTTCGGCGTTATAAAAAATCTAAGAATTTATTCAGGTTTACTTTTGTGTTTCAATATATTATTATTATTATTATTATTATTGTTATTATTAGGTACTTTATTCAATAAATACAATGAATGATTAGCGATAAGTGCTACTGCACTTGTTTCGCATCAACATTATAAATAGAATTATACAATTATACCCAAAGACCAGGCATCTGTATGAACCTTGACCGATCTTCTTTCCAATTAAGTATTCCGTTTTTTCCACAGCATATACTTCAGAATTTCGAGGACTCAAAACTGTCGCCATGTGTTAATTAAGCAGGTTTTTTCTTTACCTTTGATTTTACAAAAATATCCATTTTCGTTCCAGTCTTTTGGTATTGTTCAATATAGATTTAAATTACAAAAATTTGGGGAAAATGACATGTCATACTTTTATTACTTATATTTAAATATTTTGAATATATACAAGCGGTTCTCAAACTGTGGTACAATTTTTACCGAAAAAAACTAAATAAATGTAAAATTGCGCCCCTTTTAACATGTTGTTTTAATCTTTATTATTCAGAAACACATATATTCATGAGCGCCGTTACAAAAAATGTCAAGGGAGTGGCACATTGTTTCAAATCAAAGTATTGCACTATTAGTCCAGTAAATTAAAGCCACAAAAACCCCAAGCCTGGGCATCAAGTCTGTCCGTCAAATTTTAATTTAATTCATAGGTAAGTACATTTACCTCTGAAAATCTCAGCTACGTGGAATTTGTGGAAGGGTGGGAAAATGGCTCTAGAGTTCCCGAAAATCCGTTTTCGACGCGATATCTGCCGAAATATGACCATTAGAGCATTTTTGTTTAGACAAAAAATGAAGAGCAGTTCATTACCTAAAGCTGTCTCTATGATTTTTTTCGCTACACTAATATTTTTTGCAAAAACGGCGTTTCAAAAATTTGCAATTTTGAAAATCTGAAAATACGGCGCATCCTTCCAAAATTATTGTTGTGAAAACGGAAAATTTAAATATCCTCCCAAAACTTGAATATCTTCCCGTTTTTGTCTGAAGGCAAAAGATAAGGCAATAATAATCAACTTTTTTTCACTTTTTGAACTTGATTAATAAATTTATTGTAAAAAAAATCAAATTTGAGAAAGTTTGAAGGCACAGTTTTTTCTCGTGCACTTAATAAAATACTTGATATATATATTGATGAAAAGGTCAGAATGTGATCTTTTATTTAGTACAACTCCTAATCCCAAAAAAATTTAGCACGAAAAGAAAATAATCCTCAAAAAAATGTCGTGGTGAGGGGACAAGCTAAGTTAAGCTAAGCCCTAAAAAAAAATGTTATTTATGAAAATATACAAATATACAAATATTATTGAATCTTTCTGAATATATTTAACACCTTGCAAAGCCCCATTATCCAAAAGCATTCGGTGAAATTAGTCTTGATAAAAGAAATATGAATAAATTTATAGGAGGGTCAAAATATCGAGCAAAAACAAACTTTTTTTTCAATAATTCAGAGAAATAGATAAAAGGAAAAAGTAACATGATATTATAGCTACATGTTCTTTCATCTGAACTTGGAATTATGAAAAAATATTAATGTTGACGTGATTTATTGAAAAATTTGTAATCCGCTTGGGAGTGTCATTCCTTTAGAGCGTGCTCTCTAAATGCAGGGCATGAGCTAAAAATAGGGATGCGTTTTGGAGCCGCTTATGTCGAAAAGTATTAAATTTTTAACAAAATGAAAAGGATCATATTTGTAGGTAATGAACTGATCTTCATTTTCGTCCAAACAAAAATTCTCTAATTGTCATATTTTCGGAAATATTGGCGAAAATAGACGAAAAAAAAAAACACATTTTTGAGACCAACGGGCTATTTTCCCGCCCTTCCACAAATTTCAGACAACTGAGATTTTCGGGGGTGAATGTACCCATGAATACCTCCAAATTAAAAAAAATGGTGCCGGACAGACCTGATGCCCGGGTTGGCATCTTCGTTTATTGGACTCTAAATTGAAATGAAGATCCTTTTGAACAATACTTACTACGAGTGTGGTTTAAAAAACATTGCGAAATGGAAATTTGATACTCCAGCAAGTTTATCGCATCTCAGCGGCGTCCGCCCCCCCTTGCCCTTAAGTAACGGCGCTCATGCATATATTTTTCAATTTTTTTACTTTTACAGGTCTAGCTTCGAACAATTTCTCGACGCGTTGATTTTTATTGGCGAAATGTTTTTATGGTGGCCGCATTTATTATTAGAAATAAAATTCCAGAACCTACTTTAATTTCTACATTCTACATACTGTATATCATCGACCGCTCTTCTGGTACAAAATATCATAACTTTATAGTTTGTTTCAGTGTTCACTAGATAAATTTGGTGTAAAACTTTAGGTCCTGAGTACAATGATATTGCATGGATGTATTGGTTTGATTGAAATGAGGATGGAAATCAAAAGTATAAAAATAGGATACATAATAGTTATAGAATCCAGTTAGCTTTATATGTATAAAATCGCTCCTTTCAATTCGAGACATGATTTTTACAAAATTTAAAAATTTTTTTACAAAATATTTTGATTCTACCATGTATTTTATATAACGATAAGAAACATTTACATTTTTCATTTAACAAAAAAGTCACGATGTTCTTCGCCAAAACGATATTTGCCCGAAAATGTATTAAATTTAACAAACCGATTTTCAATATTAAGTGTAGCATAGACATACGAATATTTAACTCGGAAAAAGATGATTAAAACCAAAACTATTACACATATTTTTATCACATTTTGACAAGTGTCCAGTTTAACAGTGTTACTCAACGTTCCATTAAATATTTACCTAAATCCATGATTTCTGAAATTGAATTGGCAACGTTGTATTTTCAACTTTGAATTTATGAGATGGCTGTCATTTGACAAAGCAAATTATGTTCGTGAAATGAACATTTTTTCCTTTTTTTATACTTTTCAGGTTTATTCTGGTTATAAATTGCTACTTGGGCATTTGTAGAAAAGTTATGTATGTGTTTGTATTGGGAAAATATGTTAAATATCATTTCAACGCACTGAATTTGTTTGTCTTGGGAGTGAGTATCCCAACATATATTTTTTCAAAAAAAAATGTGAAAAATATTTTTCCGCGCAAAAATTTCTATTGCTTACTATATTGATTTATCATGTTTTATAGCATCTGTGAAAATTTGAGATGTGCGTGTCAGTAGTTGTCAAAATTTGTAGGTTATTATATTGCATTGTAAAAAGCGGAAAATTTAAAATTGAATTATTTCAGATTGAAACGCCAGAAATTGAATAAAGTCAAACCTTGACGTTGATATTTACAAAAATAGGTTATTTTCTTATGACAATTTTCCATCATCACTCCACCAACGTTCTCGCCGGCCACTGTTAGACCAGCATTATATGTACCGCGACTGAACGTTGCTCTGGAACACCCCTCGCACAAAAATATGATATGATTTCTATCGATGATCGATGATTGACAATTAACTACTTTTGACAATGCCAAAAACTTACAAATTAAACTAATATGTATCAGTTTCTCTTCTAATGGAAGTAAAACCACTTATTTTAAAGAAAAAGGGGGCTTTAATTGACATTTCGACTTTTTTGAATGAAAGTCGTTTTCAAAATGACATAACAACATATATAATAAAAAATTTACTATAGAAACAGGTTATAATATCTCTGTGTTGTCTGTCGTCGCTAGGAAATAAACTAAAAGCTTAACTTTTCTTGTAAATATCTCGGGAGATCGAATTTTCACAGACATGAGACCTGCATTTTTTGCCGATTTGGATAGGAATTAGTCTACCCTGAGAGTTTCATTGAATTCTGACATACATACACACATACAAACCTTGCTCGTTTAATAGTATTTGCAGTATTTTATTCTATCCCTGACTAAATATAAGAGGACTTACTACATGTTTCCAAAAAAGATTTTCTACAAAAAAATTACTTACCAAAAGAAAAACCGATGACATAAATGATAAAAATGTGTCCACATATAACAATAACAAAGAATCAATCACCAAATTCAAAATGTTACTGATTTAAATTAACCAGTTCAAAAAATTCAAAACAAACGAAACAGTTAAAAAATTCACAAACACACACACACTGGATGCGCAGTTTATTTAACTCACTACTAAACACTAATAAGCCGAGGATGCGCGAACGCGAGAATTCTGAACGTTAGTGATCTTAGTGGGCTTAGAAATCGAGGTGGATGGACAAGTGAACCCGCCTTCTTGATTTCTTTAGAACAGCATTGGCCGCTAAGAATCTACTTCCACTCGCGATATTTCATCCTGTATTCAGAATATGCCTACTTTGATCCCCTTTTTGTCGCGTTGACAGGTATTCCGCGTCGAGATTTTGTCACCAGGCTTAAGCGATGGGCGGAGTTAAGTTCTACTTCATTTTTGACGTGCATGCGAATATTACGCTTGTCTATAATTAACGAGGTTTATGCACTGTTTTAAGATGGAGGTGTCAAATGGTGTGAAATGGGTGTTTTTGTTATTTGTATTTTTAAAATAGTAGAAGATTGAAATGAGATGTTTCTGACCGTCATTGATCTAATAGCAGCGTTCGGCACTATAGCAAATAGCTTAGAAGTAAAGTTATCTTCTAATGCATGTTTGCCCCTTTTAAAATCTGCAACCCCATTAAAAACTCTCTTGAAGGATCTGAGTCCTTTAGATTTTAGGAAACTACTTATATGAAAATCCTACCCTAATAACACAGACATCTTAGAAACATACATAAGGGACAATAGAAACATCTCTGAGACATCCCTATTTACCTCGCGACGTTCTTGGGATGTTTCTGGCAACAGCCGTGTCGGCGTTTGCGATGCCGTACAAACATCCCGTCGGGATGTTTGTAAGATGACCCGGGATGTAGTACAAACATCCAGGGCACTTAAATCATACATCCTTGGGATTTAAATGAAACATACATGGGATACGAGAACAAATAATATTTTCCCCTTTACCACACATATTTACACTCCTAGGAGTGAAAATACTAAAAAGTTAAACAAAAATGATTAAAAAAAAAATTTATTCAAATAACAATTGAATTACCATCGATTTTTTTTTCATTTGCATTCTAAGATTGCGTTCTTTTGCTCTTCTCAGCCAATCACCAATTCTTAGCTCGGTTTCCTTGTTGTTGGAAGCATGACCTGACTTCTGTGCAGCTTCTAAAATAATTATACATAAATTAGTGATGTGAAAAACCACCTTTTTTTTTCATTAAATCGCAAGTTAAACACACTATTTAACCTCTAGTTAAATCTATATTAGTGTCAGAAGATAACTTATTGAAAGGATGACTTTAAACATGAAGTGTGTTAAGAATTTGTCTCAAAACAGTTACAGTGATTTACGTTATAAACAATTAGGACTGTAGTTTTAGAATTAAATTGAAAAGTTTTATAATTACCAATTAGTGCTTTTGATAAAAGGGTCATCCCAAAAAGTATTTTTCACATAAATGAAAACTGCTCTGCTAACGAGTCCTCAATTACTGGTGCAATGCAGGTCTAATCAATTCATAAGTAGAATTTCCACCAAGCTGGGCAAAAAACTGTACCTTCAATTTCAAAAATATAACTATTAACAATTAAAGTCACTTGATATGCAAGCCTAACCCTCCGTGTGGTTTTTGTACAGACTATATACAGAGACTGTCTTAACATGTTAACATTATGTAGAGATGTGAGGTAGAAGCTTCTTCACTTAATTTTGGGTTAATTTTAGAATCTTCAGCATGAAGGTTTAAATCGTTGCTGGAACATATTTAAAAGCTTTCTATTTTCTCCGGACTTCATCGTAAAAATAAAAATATTTCTTATTTACTTCGAAATAAAATCACAGTCGCCACGAAAACAAAGTAAACACACCATAAAATGGCCGAACTAAGAACTAGAACGCGCAGCCGCAGAGCCACCAATCATTGCTAACTAATAAATAGCGGGAATTTCAATAGTTTTCGTTTTTTAATAATTACACTGGGAAACTCATTTTTATATCATTGAATAGTTGTTTATTAAATAATGACGTAAAATACCTAGGAAATCTTATTGTAGATATTCAGTAATTATTTTAAATAGGTGTAGGTATCTGAAAAATACAATAATTTTTATTTGCATTTAAATTTTTTAACAATCAATGAATCTTTTACAACTGTTTAACCAGATTAAATATCAATTACCAAATATAAGTAATATGAAAAAAAATTGTTGAAGAAATATAAAAAAGGATGTTTCTAGAACATCTTAATAAAAACATTGCAGGGATGTCCTAAAAGAAACATCTCTGTCGTACTTAAGTCTGAAACATTGGGACATTCTGAGGACCTTAGCGGGACATACCAGCAAGATCCCGTGTTATTAGGGTACGGCCTTAAATCATTCGATCTTAATGGGACTTAATATTCCATTACTAAATTCTTCTGGGTTGATTTCAGCCATTTTAGTCATCGAGGGAGTTACTCTAGGTAAAATTTCCCTCTATAAAGAAAAATTTTCACAACTTATAATAAAAATAGATCGTTAAGGTGTAAAAGCAGCTGCTCCTAGACCAGCACGATTTAAAATACATGGAACTGTAACACCAGGGTGTCACTTCTACAATAATGGGTGCGTAGACATAAATATTAGAACGCTGCCTGATTTTACATTTCTTCGTGATTTCCAGCAGAGCTAAAGAAGAAAGTTCATAAAGTCATGATGAATGTATTTCTATGTAGAGGTTTTGATGTTCGATTTATAGAATTTGCTTTTGTTAATATTTTTAATAGATATTCATTAGAAGGAATAATTAACTGCATACTTTCTTTAAAATTGAGAAGTTTAATTGCTTCAATCATAAGTAATGAAAATATTACACTCAAAGAAATGTACCAGTATATACAGCAGGAATATTTGTTAATTTCACGTGACGATTCAGGTCTTTTAATTCCTCTAGAAACAACCGGAAGATGCTGTACTATTTACAGAATCGTTATATTGATTTAACTGGAATATTCCAGTTATTTTAACGAACTACCTTACTTTTACCGGAACTGTAATTTCGATTTAACAGGCATTTCCTGTTTAATAAACAAACTAGGTAGTTGTATTCGAAGCTTCGAAATTCAGCTTTTACAGGAATTTCCAGTAATTAATCGGAACTGTAGTATCGATTTAACAGGAATTTTCCGTTGAATTAAAGATCTTTCATTCATACATTACAGTACTAGTTAGTTGTATTCGAAGCTTATATCCTGAGCTTTTACAGGAATTTCCTGTAATTTGCTAATTTTTGCTGGATACCTATCTAAAATTTTTTCGACAAAAACTTTTTTTTCATTTTATATCCAAAATAATTTTGTTTTGTAATGTTCTATTAATTCTTTCGTCAATATTTTTATATTTTTTTAATTTCAAAATTGTTTATACCTTTACTTATTTAAAAGTAATTTTTGACTAAATTGTTACTGGAAATTTTTTTTGCGAAAGTTGAAGTTAAAATGTCGAAATATAATTGTATTGTACACAATTTTCCTGCACCATAAGGAAAGATTTCTGCTGAGATGTGGGTTCAACCAAGTCAATTTAACAATTTTCCGACAAAAAAGCCTCACTAAAGGCAAAAAACTCGTCGACGTGTACGTGTTGAAAATTGACGGATCGCCTGAGATCAAAGGGATTTTAAAATTAAAATTTGATAAATTGTTTTCTTGATAAACTTGTTGTTTTAATTTTGTTTTTCTATTTTTTTAAATTAATTTCCTAATTTTTGCTGGATACCTACCTAAAATTTTTTGGACAAAAACTTTTTTTTTCATTTTATATCAAAAAAAATTGTTTTGAAATGTTTTATTAATTCTTTCGTCAATATTTTTTATTTATTTTTTTGTATTTCAAAATTTTATTTTTGACTAAATTGTTACTCGAAAATTTTTTTGTGATTTCCCGACAATTTTTCTTGGTCACACATTTGTTAAAGTGAGTGAGAAGGTTCTTTCTCATCGAGATACGACATTAATTTCTTATCGACTTTTTTTTGGTAAACTTTCATCTAAAACACAAAAAGAATTCGCGCACATTATTTTTTTTACTGAATTGGCAATAAATAACCAAAGAATCCTCGAATTTTCTTAAAAATTGGAAAAAATATATATTTTTATATCGGGAAGACATGGTAAAAATTAAAAAAAAAAAATGTATTTGTCCAGCCAAAATCGGCATTTTTCGAAAAAAAATTGAATTGGCCGCCATTTTTGGAAAAACAATAGTATCTAGAGAAAAATTTTACTTTTGTCTAAGAAAATACAACATTTTATTTCTTTATTTAAAGTGCCCAATTTAAGGAATAATAAAAAAATATTCGATTTTCCTTTTTTATATTGATTTATATTGATTCGTCCCCTCACAAAAATCTTACTTTAGAACAAGAAATATATTTTTATTTTTTTAACATTTTTTGGATTGAAATACAGTTTTTCTAAGAGAATCAACCATAAATATCGCGATAAAAAATTGGAAAAAAATGAAATTCGAATTTTTATTTTTTTATTATTCCCTAAATTGGGGACTTCAAATAAAGAAATAAAATGTTGGATTTTCTTAGACTAAAGTACACACAAAATCCTTCTTCTTAAGATAAAATTTTTTTCTCTACTACTGTTTTTCCAAAAATGGCGGCTAATTCAATTTTTTTTTCGAAAAATGCCGATTTTGGCTGGAGAAATACTTTTTTTTTATTTTTTTTTAATATTTTCTCCAATTTTTAAGAAAATTCGAGGATTATTTGGTTATTTAAATCCTACTATACGGATCGATACTCTACTTCATCACGGTCATTTAATTTTTGTTTTATTTTTCCACGACTCTTAGAGCTGGAGATATTTAAAAAATAGTGAAGCAATCCACTCAAAAAATTTTTGGCACATATCTCGCGCAGCTCCAGCCCAAATTTATTGAAAAATTTGACTTAGCTCTTACATCAATTTTCAGAATATTTTCGTCTAATTTCACTCCACTATTAGAACCTTCAGCATATTTAAAAAATCTTGGAGAAAATGTCACAACCTCTCAAATAAGTTTATCTCAATACATTACTCTCGTCAATTTAATAAAAATGTTACAAGAAAATACCAAGAAGCATATCAGAGCCATATATTTGTTCTCCCAATTTTCTTATTTCCTCATATCCGTAGTGTCTGTCCATCCTCCATTCCCGACAAATCAGAAAACTGACCCTATAAATAGGTGGTTCGTCAACTTCGCTCCGCAACTTTCGTTTTTCACGAGCTCTTAATTTCCGACTGACCATCCTCAATGGTCAACCCTTGGGGTAGATCAGGTACCGTTCGCCACACAGGGTCGTCGAACTTTTATCCATGCTGCCGCTTTGGAAAAAGGCGAAACCCTCATATATCTTTGGAGGTCGTATCTTCTTGGGAAAATGTCACCTGCACTCCCAAACCTACTAAAAGTAACTGATGAATAGTTACACTGAGCAAGTTCTTTAGGATTGAAATGGATCCTCAGGAAAAATTGAGGTATGTAATCCATACCGATTAATATTATCCCGATTTTTTAGGTACCTAATTCTAATGATTTAAAAAACGTTTAAATCAGGTTTTTTACAAGTAAATAACGAGAAAAATCTAACCATTTTTCGTATATTGTAACAATTTGATTTTAAAAAGTATGTCTATTTTGTTTAAACTTTAATACTTGCAAATTTGGCACAAAAGTAAGATATTTTTGTCAGGCGTAAAAGGATTAAGATGTCATTGAACATTACAAGATAAAAATCTTCTTTAAAGATGCTAAAGTGACAGTCAAGGATATGTATTATAATCTACCACCTCTGATTTTTTAACAAGATAATCTCTTAAATATACAGGAGCTTGCTAATTAACAATCTTATATTAATATCAAAAATGTATGAAGCTGTTGAACATACGAAACTGGCAATTGGAGTATTCTTGGATCTTGCCAAGGCGTTCGATACTGTAGACCATAGACAGTTGTTGGACGCTTTGGAGGATTCAGGAATACCTGGAACAGCCCTAAAACTCTTCAGGTCATACCGTCACAATCGAACACAACATATAAAAGTAGATAATCGTGTGAGTTCAGAGCAAGTTATAAAATGCGGTGTTCCGCAAGGGACAGGGCTGGGACCTATTCTCTTTATTTTATATTTATATAATTTACTTACCTTAATAATTTCTGGAACCATATACATAGTTTTGCTGATTGTACAGTACAATTTTATACATTATTATTAATTAACAATAACTAACTCTCATTACTTTGTTTTGGAGTAATTGCAGCTGATAAATATGTACATCTGAACAAGAAATAAATATTGACATACAATAATTGAAACGTGGAAATATAATTGTATTATACACAATTTTCCTGCACCATAAGGAAAGATTTCTGATGAGATAAATAAATAGATATATACAACTAATATTGCTATTCAAAAAGATTAAGTACATCTATGTTCAGTGCAGTAAACATCCATCAGTCTTCTTATGTCGATGTTGTTGATGGTGTTGTAGTCGGTGTGTTGTAAGGATGAGTCAGAAGAAAGAAACGGTGCAAGGTGCACGCGGCTGATTAACGGGGAATGGGTGGGTTTGAATAAATTATTTTAATGCTGATGTCCTACTGAGTACCTACACGGTACTCAAGAAACGGTAATTACCCAGTATACACTGTCATAAATAAGCTTATATTCATTAGTTTTTTTTATTAATTACACTAAAATATTTGAGTGTTCAATTAACAAAAAAAAACACGTTGTATGATTGAAAATGTACTTCAATAATTTTTCTTTTTTATCTAGTATGAATTATTCAATACGTAGAAAAAAATTGCATTAAATTTGTGAGGAATATACAGAAAAAACGAGAGGAGGAAAGACTCTAACAACACATGGAGGAATGACAGATTGACGCTGTATGCATGCATAGACAGCCCAAGTGCTAAGGATAGCGATAGCTTATGTTCTCCAGGTGCCTCTTATAGGTCAATGTCCTATCTAGGGTGACACCAAGATATTTTGAGTGCGTGTTGTGGCGCAGTAAAGTATCCTCGAAGTAGACCTGGAGCTGTCTATTAGCGCCTTGTTATAGAGATGGAAGCACGCCGTTTCCGTTTTATTGGAGTTTGGCCTCAGTCAACATTTACGGAAATACGTCCACAAGCTCGCCAAGTCTGAAGAGGGGGCAGTTTCTGTTTCTTCAAAGAGTCGGTGTACCCAATCATTCGCATTAGCCGAACTTCCGAGTTCTAGTTTCAGGCATATCGGAGATATAGACGTTGAAAAACAGTGGTGCCAGGACAGACCCTTGGGGAAGACCGTCATTAAGCGTCCTTGAGGAACTCGTTTTTTTCCCAATATAACCTGGGAAACCCTACCAGTCAGCCATGTTATCAATAAGTTGAAGGGTTTGTTTGCATGGGACTGTTTGATAAAGTTTATGCCAGCCAAGTTTATTAGCAAGTGAATATTGCCAATAAAAGAAACATCGTGAAAACTGTTGGTAATGTAGTAAGAAAGCATGAAACAAACAAAGCATCTACGTTTCTACGAAAAATGATTTCTGCTGCGTTTTAATCACTTACGCCTTGTATATTTCCAATCAGATTTGTTTTTGTTTACACCAACCCACGTAAACAGATCATCTTAAAGCCGGAATTGATATTCTACCTTATTATTCAATCACCCTCTTATTTATTATAAACCATCGTCCAAGATACATTTAATAATTGATAGAGGTATCGGCGAGATCCTTTATCAAGGGATGGCCATACATGAAGAATTAAGTCTCCGCCATCTCTCAAGAACCAATTTAAATTTTTCAAGAGATATCCCTCCGCACTAATTAACCCTCGAGAGTCCCCGGATATGACCGGATCCTTTGAGATCCAGCTTTAGAGACCCAAATCTGAGAAAGTTACAGGACCGACTTGAACGAAATCTCTTCCGTGATAATCGTTTTGTTTGTTCCTGATGTACTGTCTGAAAGAAGGTAACAAATAATAACTAAAACAACGCGATATCACCATCGTACAAGGAAAAATATGTGAAGGCACCACACCAAGAGAAACTTAGAACTCCTAGGTAAACCAAGCAACCAATAATCTTGATGGTAAGAATCTATTGTAGAAAAACGACAAATCCAGCGTTATTACTATTGGAGATTCAACATTCCTAAATTTTTATTCGAATATGGGAAATTTAACTAAATCGGTAGATACCAAATCAGGTAAATAACTAAGATGGAATAATAATTTAATCTCTTTGCAGAGGTTTGTGGAGAAGTATTTTCATGCTGCAGTTATATTTAGCAATTGGACGCTTTTCTGTCAAAGAAGCTTTCGAAGCAAAGCCAGTTATAGGCGGCTCTAAATTGACTGTTTTCTAGCATAACAGTCATCACAGTTGTTTTCTCGGTTGTACATTGCTTAAAAATGAGTTCTAACATTGATTACTTAAATAGTAAATATTTGAATAAAGCTTTTGAAACATTTGTTGTAATATTTTATTTGACGTTACCAGGTACCTACTCTACATTTAGACTTCACGTTTCTCAGGTTGTTGATGTTGTCATGGTAAATTTAAAACTTTACCTCCACTAAAATGTTCCTTTTATATATTTACACTATTTCACCTCGATATATCATTTTCCTATCCCAACATGGTTATGCACGATTGTTTTGACAGGAGGTATAGAGGGAAAACAATCCTCATTTACTCTGATAGCCAAGCTGCCCTACCGGCCTTATCATGTAACAAAATCAGATCAAAATTGGTTTGGAACACTCTACAAACCCTGCTTGTTCTGGCTAACCAAAATAAGGTAACACTTAGATGGGTTCAAAGGCATAAAGGGATAAAAGGCAACGAGCCAGCAGACGCACTGGCAAGGAAAGCCTCAGAGATCGAATTTACTGGTCCTGATCCGGCGTCTGGCATTCCCAAATCCTCAGTACGACTCTCGCTGTCTAGGTGGATATTAAAAGAACACCAGTCACGCTGGGATCTTGTGCTGGGCCAACAAAACAGTAAACGAATGGTTAAAGCGCCATCAAAAGTACTGACAGGTGATATTCTGAATCTAAGCAGAAATCAAACAAGGCATGTCACGGGACTAATAACCGGACATTGTCACATGTAGATTATGCAATGAGGATGATGAAACAGCCTCTCATATCATACTAGAGTATGCTATCTGGAGGTATAACCTACTGGGGCCAGTAAACCCACAGGAGGACTTTAAAAAGAAAATCTGATGAAAAGGTAACAAACCTTTTCACCTGAACATAACGATGTAACTGACATAGTACAATAAGTCTTAAGGCTGCAGTATTGAGGCATTTATAAACCTCAGTCAGGTACATCGTCATAATCAATCAATCAATTTCGGCTTGAGAAATAAAACGTATCCGATTTCCTTCCAAAATTCTCATAGTTAAAATAGTAAATTGCCAAGAAATAAATCGGCCCGAACCAGTTCTGGATAAGAGCGTCTTAAACTCCGTCGTCCGTATTCGCATGCATGAGTCGGGTAGAAGAGAGTGCGAGAGGATGAAGGAGAGTCCAGGACCCAAAATCCGTGATGTGTGGACGTGAATATGCAATGTGGGACAGAAACGAGCTAAGATTAATGGACCACCGCCGTTGCCGGGCCCCGGATTTCTCGGCCTAAAATAACCCTTAGTTATGCTTGGGGGCCACTAGTAGTTAGCAGTCTCCAGGCGATGGTTTTTACCCCCGTATGTAGATTAGAGGACAACTTCCTTTATTACCCTGCGTCTTGAACGTTGTATTATTTGCTTACAGGAAAGACGGTTTGAGTCGTTGCCGTCGTCAATATACAGGGAACTCAATCCTCAATTAATAGCTATTGGAGTCAAGTTTAATTATATTTAAAATAAAATACAAAACTAATAAGGAATAAAATACACAGATAGTCCTCCCTGAGTTTGGAATTATTTATTTCGACAGCCCAAGATCGTGCGGTTTCTTTCGTCTTAAGAGTGTTCTATACCCCCCTCTAAAGAAATTGTTAGGCAGCATGAAATACATCTGTGTATTTGCGGTTGCATAGTTACCAATTCTCGGATAGGGACGACATCTAGACGTAGCATTTTGAGTCGTGGATGGAAATTAGATTTCTATTGACATGAATACAACTTTATGCGATCTAGCGGTATTAATTTAAACTGCCCGAAACGCGTCATGTTTGTTTGTTTATCTACAATTTGACATTTGAGCATTTGAATTTGAGCACGAACGAAACTAATATGAGTAACTTGTATAGAATCCTCTCTTCTATAAATTTTGCATACTTACTCACAGTTTTTATTCGGGAAACACAGCTTAAGGCTTACAAAAGTTTGCAAGCCTATAAGCAGTATGTCAAATTGTGAAAATTGTGTTTAATATACAGAAATAATACAAATAAAACAAATTGTAAACCTTAGATATATATCCATAAAATAAAATAAATTATGAAAAAAAAAATAATTCGATGGTATTTATAAATGCACTACATTTTTGTCCAATGCAGTATATAACCATATCTTTTTTTAGACAACATACTCATTAGTATTGTTTCGTGAAAAATCTTATTTTTTTTTAAAGATCAATAATTTGTTCTACATGAATTCGTACAGTGGCAATATTATGTGTATTTTCCAAATCAGTGGGATGTAGTTGATTTTTTCCCTTTGTAAAGGCTGGTATATTTAAATTCGCACCTAATATTTGTAGAGAATCTTGAATTAAAAAACCTCTGTCGGCTAAAACAATATCACCTGGTAAAATTAAATTTAAAAAACCACAGTTTCTGTCAAAAATTTGTCACTATAGTGTTTTAACAGAGCAGGATTACCGAATATTTACACAAGTAATAATAAAAAAAATACATATAAAAGATCGCCAAAAATGTCAAAATTTCAAAGCTTTAATCTTCATTCACTAGACAACTCATTTAAATGATTTGTCAAAACCGGAAAAATGATACATTATCTCTTTCAGAACGCATTGAGCATTTAATAACACTATAAAAATGTGGCATTTTCTATTTATTTCTTGTGAATAAAAAAATCTGAAAAAAAATCTTTCTGATGTTTACTTATGAAACTAACGTTGTGTCATAAAGTTGTGTGCCTCCCAGCAAATATGGCCGACCTGTCACCTACGTCATCCCGGAATGGTCTATATTCAAGTCAACACAACAATCCAATGTAAATAAATGCAATCAGAATAACTGTTGTCTTAAATTAACTTCCTTGTTTGCGTTAACGAAACTCAAATTCGGGTTTCGCCATACAATGACCTTTTCTGGTTGGCCAGGATTCTGTAGAACTCCGTCAGAGCACGAGAGCAATGCGAGAGGTCCCGGGAGCCGCTACACACAAGACAAACCTTTCTAAATATAAATCTTCTGGTAAAATTTTAATTTTTAATTGCTTTAAAAGAGGACCGTCGGGGGCAGCATCTCCCGTCTCAGAGATTTTGAAGCAATGTTCAATTTTAGAAAAACTACTTACTTTTTTCAAAAATGGTAAATACAAAAGTTGTTCAGTGGCAAATGAAGAACGGTGGGTGATAACTTATATACGTATACGACTTTTTTTATATTTTTTTCATGTTATCTCTTTTATGTATATAAAAAAAAGTGATCATCCGCCATTCTACGATGAATAATAAGCTCGGATACAAAAAAATATTTTTTTTGTTGAGTATTAAGCCCGCAATTTTAACATTAACATTTCCAATATGGCGGAGGGTATAGAACCCCCTTACTTTGAACATATCTAGATGGAACAATTAAAGATCGATTCATAAATAAGGACTCTTTCCAAATCCTTTTTCTAAAATCTTATCTTTGGCATTTCCTTTTACTTGAAGATGAAAAAATACCATTTTAACTTCCTCTTATAACGGATTATAAATGTAAAAAACAAAATTATATATTTTTTAGCTTCAATAATTTTCCAAATGCTATTCCAAACAAAACACCAACCCTTTAAAAAGTTCCTTACATTTTTTTCTGCTCGAGCGAATAATAAGCCCAAGGATAAATCGATGAAAATCTGTTTAGAATTTCCTTCCGCCTAACACGAAATTAAATCTGTTATGTGTAATCCGAAGGTCCGAACCCTTTTTATTTTTCTGCTACCTCTTTTCGATATCGGGGCGAATTTTTGTATCTCTAATCTGTGTAAACTTTTTCTCTTAATCTCTCGTTCTCGTTTCATACACAAAATTAATTTTATGCGAAGGGGCTGATGTCTCCTCTTCAGATTTCTTCAGGGACGTAGATTTTTTTCTTTTTTTTTCAGTAAATGTCATTATACACACTCCAGCGAATTTTCAGTTTTGAAAACTGTACTTTTAGCGCCATCTACAGGATAGTTTATGCGACTAGAACTACAGGCGTATGTCGAGCAGTGTTAGTCGTCTTTGAAATTCACAGTGAATTCCAATAGTAAATCCAGTTTAAATGAGCGAATAATTGAAATATAACCACTAAATGACATGTTTGCATTTTTATTACAAATTACCCACTAAACATTAGAACTTACAAACACTTTATCATTTGAACATAAAAGCAGATGATCAAATAAATTTAGTAATTTCAATTTGTTTTTAAAAGAATAAGATTTGTGAAGATCATCTATTAATTAAATATTTTGATATGCCGATACTTAAAAGTAACTATTATGTTTATTTAATTAAACATTACGAACGATCTAATATTAAACATATCAAACTGTGAATATAACAATTGTGCCTTCGAGCTCAATAAAATAAATTTAGTACACAGCTTTAATAACTTAGCTATTAATAAAAATATTTAAAATCAGAACATTTATGTACTCCAGACGATAGATAGATAGTTAGTAAAAATCCTTTCAACGGTCATTAATTTCCCAGCTAGCAATTTAACTTTTATAATTGTTGTGAGAACTGCTATACAACTGATATTATAGAAACATGAAAATCGTATAACGCACTTTAAAACTATTATACAATGTCTATACAACCAAAAAGGGCCCACTTTTATAAAACAAATTGCTATTATAGATGTTCTATTAGCTGGTTATACAACCCTTGTAATATTACTATAACTATATTAAGTGATACTTATAAAACTTTCATATACAATCCTTATACAACACATTTACATGTGCACTTCGGAATTGCTTTACAATCATTGTATAGTGATTGTATACGGCAGCCTCGCACAATAATAGAACTTCAAAAAAAAAAAAAAATATATATATATATATATATATATATATATATATATATATATATATATTTTATAAGTGTATTATTATGTAGCCTGTAATGCAATACGACAAAAATACAATCATTATGTTATACAGTGATGAAATTGAGAACAAAATAACGGCGTTAAAGATTCATTAAAGATGGCAGCATACAAAGAAATAATGAAAAATCTCCGATACTCGCAGGTAACCCGAAAATTTCATTGCGCAGTGAAGTTTTCTGATGAAATATATATGTATTTCTACCTAAAAAATTGATGAACCTCAATCATGCCCAAACTGCAAAAAAAAAACTCTTTAGATTAATATTTAGCACATAATTTTGTTAAGTAATATTCAAAATTTCCATCCTTCCAACCAACAGTACTACTCATTACCCCTAGATCAATAATCAAAACTTTAATTTTTTTCCATTGGGATGCTGAATCCATTTTTGCAAATTGACTCAATGAGATTATGTATAATCAGATTTTATAACGCAGAATTTGGGAGACTTTTATCTTTGTAAACTATATTTTGGTTCTATAAACAATTTATAATAGGGTCAACGAATGTAGTTACAGATTCATTATAAAAGGCTTTTATACTTGAATACAGAATTATACTTATTATATAAACTTTAATACAACTTGTTATATAATCTATAATGCAGATATTAAAGGTTATAGGAACTGTAATATGATCTTTATACATTTCTTTTAAAATATTTTTATAAAGATTGTATATAGCTTTATAGACTTGTTATAAAATGCTTAAGTTTAAAAAATATTTTATTCTATAATATAAGTTGTAAGAACATTTATACAACAATATTATAGAAACATTTTCTTACAAAACACAATTGTCGTAATCAAACACACTAAGAAATAAAACAATTCTTTAAATGGAACTAAGCGATAACTATAGGATAATTTATTTCGTCTAGAGTTCTATTTTGCTAGTTGGGATCTGAAGTATCGTTAAACTCGGATTGAGGGGTAGAATCAAAAAGTGAAACCACATACCGGGTGTAGTGTTTAAAAAACCAAAGTGACCAATGTTATTTTAGGAATTTCCAGTTATATAAAACATCTTTGAAATCCTTGAGCAATGTGAAAAGGAAAAATGGCAAATAACTAACCGATTCGATCTTACAAATCGAAACTAAATCACAGAACAAAAATCGTTTATTTCCTGGTGTGGGTTTGAAGCACTACGAAACAAAAGAGTGCGGTCTCCGCCTTTGGCCAATTCCGATTTCCTTTCGCATGTTTACCTAAACGTATGTAAGCGATTAACTGCAAAATAATTAGCCCTTTGAGATTTCCGCTTTAAAAAACTTGTAGGGATCACAATTAAATTATTCCGGTAGCGGTATTTTAATTGGATACATGTTATATGTAAGCAGAGAGTGGCCATTTCGTCGTGGAAGGATAGAAAAAAGGGTTAAAGAGGGTTAATTGAAATGAATAAAGGTGGTTTTGAAGGGAAACGAATTTACTGAATCGATCTAATTGAGGTTTAATTTGTTGTAACCCTTAAAATGGTATGTGACTATACAAGGTGTTATATTGTAGGTTAGTTTACGGAACACACCCTACATCTATGAATATATCATGTCATAACCATAAACACGTCATTTTCTCAATGTATTTTCACGTTGGCGATAGTTTTCACATACATTATTCTATGAATAATTTTACAATGTACTTTTGAGGCATATACAACGTAAAATGTAGGTCACATAGTATATTTTGTGAAAATTACCATACTATCAAGTGTATGTCTAGGGAGAATCGTTCCTGTGAAACCGCTCTCCAAAAAATCGTTAATGAAAGGGATCAAAATAACGTTACTGCACAGAAAAAAAGAATCTCTTAATTAAATCAAATTGTAACCCCGCATCAATTCAAGAGAATGGTATTCTTGAATAGGTCCAGCCAAACATTAGTTTGATTTTTTGACAAAATATTCTTGGCTACGTGGTAACAGAAAGTTTTGTGTCAAATGTTCACTTTCTTGTTAAATAGTGTGGTTTGGTTGAGGCAAGAATATTTCAGTTTTCTTGTGAAACAATTTTCTTGGATGAAGATGATTTCTCTCAGATGTGAACAATGATGAGGTAAGGATACAGCAATGAATCATTATTTCACGAACATGAACTTAACCTGACATGAAAAATCGTAATAAGTGACTGACTGATATGGGTGCCGGGACATCAGGGAATTGTAGGTAACGAGAAAGCAGACGAACTCGCAAGAAGAGGCTCGGAAAACCCCCCAAACCATAGACGGACACTAGAGGTACCAAAGCGTACAGCAAGAGTGTCTGTAATAAACTGGATCTGGGACAAACATAAAAATTACTGGGAAAACGTCCCGGGAAAGAATACATCAAAGGACCGTGCCACAAAAGAGCGGCAGACCTGTTAAAGATGAACAGGAGCCAGCTGAAAACAGTTACGGGACTCCTTACTGGCCACGCGCCAGTTAAGGGACACCTCAACAAGATGGGACTGTACAATGATGACCTTACCTGCAGACTGTGCGGTAAGGAAACAGAAATAGTGACACATATACTGTGTAGATGCGAGGCACTGGACCGCAAAAGACAGCAAATTTTTGGGCAGCCAATAGGTGACCCAGAACTATACAACTCCCACTCAGTACAGGACCTGTACAAGCTTGTACAGGGCACTAAGGTACTGGACTGGGTATTGTAAACAGAGAGGGAAGATACAATGGGCCGACAGGCCTAAGTGTCACCGGAGGCTTCGGTCAGACGGACCCAACCAGGGGGTGAAGTTTTTCAGTGAGTATGCTTTGAAAGGAGAGTCTCACAGTAACCTTGAGATTTTAGGCTCATAACTTCCCCATAAATGGTTTTCCTTCACCTCCGCAAAAAAAAAAAAATAAATAAGTGACTGACAACACAAAACCGAGCATTCTCAACATACAAATAGTTATGATTGAACAAAGTTTTAAGATCATTGCAAATGATACTCGATGAAAATCATTGAGTGACACGACGCCATGTATACAGTTGATTGAAAAGAGCGGTAATACTTAATTCTGCTTATTGGTCGAGGGAGTCATGTGTACGTGCTTTCGTCATCAGAACACATTTGGTAAGAAATGTTATTTTTGAGTCGGGAGAACTATGATTGACTGAAAGTAGTATGAATGTGTAAAAATTAGGTATTTAAAAAAAAAGGCTAGATAAAAATTTTGTTATAGAATGTTATTTGTGTTTTTTACGTTATATGAGTAAAGTTTGTTCTAATTAAAGTGTGTTTCTGTACAGCCAAGGTCAATGAGTTTCTTTTAAATCAAACAGCTGTTTACTTCTGTGGTCGAGAGTACAGGTCAGTAATAAGTTCATAAATAAATAAATTCATAAATTTATATTGAACCCTGAGAAATTTTTAAGCATAGGAAATTAAAAAAAAATAATAGAACTAAAGAGTTTACAAAAAAATAAATATTGGGAGGAGTAAGTAATGTTTAAAAAAATTTATTATAAAAATTATTACATTATTACAATATATTTTATTTAAGAGATTCTTTTTTTCTGCGTGTAGTAGTATTTTCATTTGACATTCTTAAGAAGCAATTGTTGATTTTTTAAAGGACTAGGACAACAAAGGGAAGATAGTCGACTGTCTTTTAAAATATTACTGTGAGTACTCTTATGCCAGCTGTCATTCCAGTCAAATCGCATCGTGTCAACGCACCATAAAATCGCTGGGAAAGAGGTATAATACTCAAGGGAAAGTAGATAGAGAAATGAAGATATTTTTTCTCAAATTTTTGTGTTTTCTTTATCTGGTTGTGTACTTCTGGGACTCTCCTCGTATAACGCATGTCAAAGGTGGGTAATAATTCAGGTGAGACATTTTCGTTTGCAAATCATAGTAGAAGTCGTTGTCCGTGTGTTTCCAGTGCATTTTTCCTTCTTTTTTTTTTATTCTTGCTTGTACCAAAACGGAATCGGTGCAGTCTAATAAATCAGCACGAGAAAGGCTCGTATCGAACCGTGAACTCCGCTGCATATTTATTAATTGTATTCACGCGAACTCAGGACTCAGAACGCCCGTCTGAGCCAGCCCGTTGGAGTCCAGCCCAACTAACCAGGTACTAAACACCCAAATTTGCCGTTAAAAGTAAAGATTATCGCGAATGATACGGGCCGCATTAATCATTATTTACAATTGGGGACTCAATATTGTCTCTGCGTGTAATAAAATATTTTGTATCTAATAAAAATAATAAAAAATTCGCGCAGACAATAAAAGACAATTTCGGGGATTTAGTTTTTTCTGATACCGAAAAAATTAAATAACATCACGTCATCAATACAATTTATGCCAAAATACCTTTGCTTTTAAATATACAGGGTGTCAAAATAATAGTAGTTTGTATAAAATGTAGCGGCGTTTCGGAAATATTCCGCTCTAAGGGTCAGGCTATAAAAGGCATGTAATAAAATTCTGCATAATTTTTAATAATTTTAGATAATTTTAGACAATTTTCTATAATTTCAGATAATTTTAGAAAATTTCAAAAAATTCCTAAAAATTTGGTGCTGTCTCAGACAATTTTAGATAATTTTAGACAATTTAAAAAAATTTAAACCCGTTAATTTTTTTATTCAGCCATTTAAATTTTTAGTTTGAAATTTAGGTCTAAGACAATTTCAGACAATTTAAAATAATAGTGACAAATGTAAACAATTTTAGACAATTTGATATAATTTCAAATACATAATTAAAAAAATATGACAATTTTAGACCATTTTTCGCAATTTTAGACATTTCTGGACAATTTAAGGGAATTGTGGACAATTTAAGACAATTTTAATAGTTTTATATTCCAATTTTAGACATTTTGATATAATTTCATATAATTTAAAAAAATTATGAGAATTTTAGACAATTTTTTGCAATTTTAGACAATTCTGTTCAATTTAAGACAATTTTAAATGTTTTTAAACACAAGTTTAGACATTTTGATATAATTTCAGATAATTAAGACAATTTAGACAATTTTAGACAACTTTTCGCAATTTTAGACAATTTTTCGCATTTTAGACAATTTTAAAAGTTTTTATATTACAATTTTAGACAATTTGATATAATTTCAAATACATAATTAAAAAATATGACAATTTTAGACCATTTTTCGCAATTTTAGACAATTCTGTACAATTTAAGAGAATTATGGACAATTTAAGACAATTTTAATAGTTTGCAATTTTAAACATTTTGATATAATTTCATATAATTTAAAAAAATATGGCAATTTTCGACAATTTTTCGCAATTTTAGACATTTCTGTTCAATTTAAGACAATTTTAAATGTTTTATAATACAGGTTTAGACATTTTGATATAATTTCTGATAATTTAAAAAAAATATGAGAATTTTAGACAATTTTGATATAATTTCATATAATTTAAAAAAATATGGCAATTTTCGACAATTTTTCGCAATTTTAGACATTTCTGTTCAATTTAAGACAATTTTAAATGTTTTATAATACAGGTTTAGACATTTTGATATAATTTCTGATAATTTAAAAAAAATATGAGAATTTTAGACAATTTTTCGCAATCTTAGACAATTTTAAAAGTTTTTATATTACAGTTTTAGACATTTTGATATAATTTCAGATAATTTAAAAACATATATTACATTTTTAGACAATTTTTCGCAACTTTAGACAATTGTGTACAATTTAAGACCATTTTAAATGTTTTATATTACAGTTTTAGACATTTTGACATTATTTCAGATAATTTAAAAAAATTATGATAATTTTTCGCAATTTAAATAATTTTAAAAGTTTTTATACTACAATTTTAGACGTTTTAATATAATTTCAGATAATTTAAAAAAAAATGACAATTTTAGAAAATTTTTCGAAATTTTAGACAATTCTGTACAATTTAAGACAATTTTAAAAGTTTTATATAATATTTTTAGACAATTTTAGAGAATTATATGCAATTTTATATAATTTTTCAATATTTTTAGACAATTTCGATTTGTAAAAACATACGAAAAGAAAAAACTTAAAACGTAAAGTAAATAAATTTAGAAATAAACTTGTTAATATTTTAACAATTTCAAATATCGTTGCATTTACGCACCGGCCCTCCATATGTTTCAGTCCTTTTTCTGAGAAAATAAGTCAAAAGGTTAGACAGGAACAGACCACGTGGTTAGCCCAGCTATGGGAAATTCAGTGAAAAGGGTTGACTAATGCCCCTGACGCCAACATGATATGTTCAACTTGTTTCGGAGGAGTTTTTATTTCCATTTACAATGTGTTGTGGTTTCACAAGGTATTTTCTATCTTCCTGTCTGAATTCTAACCCTTTCATGTTCTTGTCCCTATTTCTAGCGACGATATATTTTACACGTTGCTTTGCATGTTTCGAGGAATCTTTATGTCGACCGGCGCGCCGTTGTGCTTGGGCCAACAAATATTTTTGGAGGTTGTTTTAAATGCCAGAGTTAGCGCAATATAATTAACAGTTTGTTCTTTATTTGAGTTATATATTTGAATGTTTTAATAAAAAATAAATCAACTTGCTTCATTCTAAATTAAAAGTCAATAAATAATTCATGTTTATAAATCTAGATAACTCTGACTTAGTAACAATTCTTCATCTCGCAAGAATGAAAAAACTTGGTCAGAGATTTTTAGCACGAGTTGGAAGTCGCCGTAATTTCAGGGTATAGTAGAACCCACTTGTTTATGAGAATGAAAAAACGTTATAAAAACACAAAGGATACCGCCAATAGAAGGAATGCTGATGAATCTGGACATTTTGAGCAGTTTAATGTCGAAAACACCGTACACTGTCCATATACATAAAAATAAAATAATATTTTGGCTATTAGCACCACTGTGCAAAGATTCAATAACCAACTTAGCTGGATATTGTTATAGGGGAGAATGGCGTATAATTATTTAATATAAATTTACATTTTAATTTCTATAACGCATGTTAGATTTGAATAGAGGTTGATATCTTCATTTTTTGATCTCTTGTGAGATTAACAAACGTTACTAATTAAAATTTTGTCTTAAATTAATTTAACTAAACTGTGGGATGTGAGGTTACACTCATAAGAGGCGACAATGGAAGTGTGGTTATAGTTTTTACATTTTCAATTGCAGAAACAAAATTCTCAGATGTGCAGACAGGTTGCATTGGCGGCTTGTAGATATGCCGACAAGTGGCTTTGTCGGTATTAGCGGCATGTAGATGTGCCGACAAGTGGCTTTGTCGGTATTAGCGGCATGTAGATGTGCCGACAAGTGGATTTGTCGGTATTAGCGACTTGTATAAAGCGGGATCATTTTGTTCTGCAATTAAAGTAGGAAGTAGAAGTTAGTGGGGGCTAGGAAAATATTCATACAGTGATACACTGTGCTTGTGTTCGCACTTGATTTTTGATTTAGTGAATAGTAGGTGGTAGGTGATTCGTGGCGTTAGTTTATTTCAGTTAATATTATTCTTGGCTTCCGTGTATATACATACTTTTTTTATTTTGAAACATTGTTACAGTGTACTTCTTATTTACTTATTCGGTGTCAATTTCAATATGTTTCGTCCTTGGGAAAATACAGTTTCTTTAAGTGGATCTAAAGAATTGGAACAATCATTAAATGATATTCCAATGGATTATGTGGTATCAGGTTGTAGTCCCAAAGATTCCTGTAGCTCCGATGAGGAAGAGAACATTTTTGGTGAAAGAACTTCAGAGTATCAAGAAATATCCACCTCGAAAAAACAATATCTTTGTAAAGATGCCCAAACCGTATGTATAAATGTTTATAAGAATATTGTAACTTCCGAAGGTGAAAGGAGTGCCATTGAAAAAACATCTTTTTTAACAAATGTTCCCATTAGCACTCTTTATAGAATTATAAAGAATGATCCAAAAAATCGTAAAGTGAGGTGTGATAAAGGATGTGTTAAAACTTTAGATCCTTCAATATCAAAATTAATTGGTAGTATTATTTATGAATCTTACCAAAGAAATGAGTTCCCAACAGTGGATAGTATATTTTCTTTACTAAAAAGTAAAAGGCCAGATTTAAGAATTTCTAAAAGCACAACACAGCGTTGGATATCGAAAATTGGATTTAAATACCAAACTATCAACAAGAGGACTGTAATAATGGAAAGCCAGAGGATCATAAAATGGAGGATACAATATTTGGAAAAAATTAAGGCATCTCGAAATAGTAACAGAAAAATATACTATTTAGATGAAACGTGGTTCGATACCCACGATACGCCAAAGAAAGGATGGTCTGACGGAACAAGAAAATGTTCAGTAAATGTTCCTTGTAACAAGGGAACTCGACTTACAATTCTTCACTGTGGATCGGACTCAGGGTGGGTACAAAATTGCCTCAAATTCTCTGGAAAAAATTTGGAAGATTGTAATTTACATTACCACAAAAATATGTCTGGAGAAAGTTTTGAAGATTGGTTTGAAAATCAGCTGTTAAACAATATTGAAGAGAATAGCATCATAGTGATGGATAATGCTTCATATCATTCCCGCTTAATAGAAAAAGTTCCCAATACCAACTCAAATAAGTCTGAAATTCAGGAATTTTTTAAGAAATCATGAACTTTATTTCGAAGAAAATTATACAAAAAAACAATTGCTTCAAGTATTAGGCACACAATCATTTGAAAAAAAATTCTTTATTGATGAAATGACATCAAAAAGGGGCCACGAGGTATTGCGCCTTCCGCCCTATTTTTGTGTATTTAACCCCATAGAATTAATTTGGGGACAACTTAAAAAAAGAATAAGGCGTCATAACGTGTTTCCCAAATTTGACGGGTTGGTTGCAAATTTGGTAAAAGAAGAAATTAACAAAATTTCAGCTGATGATTGGCAGAAAAAAATCAAACATGTCATCAAAGAAGAAAAATCTTATGTAACGAGTTCGACCCAATTTATTATCAATGTTGATGACAACGAATCCGATGGTGAGGATTGAGATAGGGTAGGTAAGCTTAATTAATTTATAATATTTATGACTTTTTTCGCTGTGTTTTTAATTTTAGAATTAAAATTTGAGACAAAATTTTAATTAGTAACGTTTGTTAATCTCACAAGAGATCAAAAAATGAAGATATCAACCTCTATTCAAATCTAATATGCGTTATAGAAATTAAAATATAAATTCATATTAAATAATTATACGCCATTCTCCCCTATAACGATATCCAGCTAAGTTGGTTATTGAATCTTTACACAGTGGTCCTAATAGCCAAAATATTATTTTATTTTTATGTATATGGACAGTGTATGGTGTTTTCGACATTAAACTGCTCAAAAATGTCCAGATTCATCAGCATTCCTTCTATTGGCGGTAACCTTTGTGTTTTTATAACGTTTTTTCATTCTCATAAACAAGTGGGTTCTACTATACAAAGCATTGCAATAAATTCTGGTCGAAATTATTTAATTGTCATTACATGGTCATACTGTAGAGGGTCTCATTAGTCATTCACCCGTTGGAATATAAAGAAAATCCTCAATATGGCTGATTAATTTGATTATGAGTTATAACGCCCTCGGATAGAGTAAAAAGTACGTTTGCGATGTTGGAAGAAACAAGTAGTAATCGATAAATACACATCTAGACTCCTAAGTAAACAAGTAAACATATCATTTCCCTAAAAATGCATTTTAAGTTCCTCTTTCCCGGTTGGCCCTAAACATATTAGCACGATATGCAAAACAAATGACCGTGGGAAGTAACGTTTATGAAACAATACGTGGACATGAATCCGATTCAATAATCAAGTAAATCACGTAACAAAACTGACTAGATTTTAAACGGTTTATATCATAAAAGATCGCGAATCCAGAGTGGGGCAACTCATTAAGACTCGTATTCTGACGAGTTGTAATATTGAATTTTCTAGTAGAACTTGCTAATGTTGTTTGAGTCAAAAGTATCTAACGAAAATACCATTTCAAATGGTATAATTTAAACATTAATGGAAAAACAATTATGTTTTCTTTTTTTTTTTTTTAAAGTAGGGCTCTCCATACCTTCAGTAATTATGCTTTGATTTAGATGTTTTTTGAGCTCGTTGGACTACCTTTCAACTTACTTACTTTACTTTTTCGAGTCAGAATCTTCTAAAATCTTTCATCCCAGTAGCGCGCTACGTTAATAGCGTTGTCGTTGACAATCTCCATATCATCTATGAAACACGTCGCAGGGTACAATATGCATCTCAGGATATGGTCCTCATCCTGCATTTCGCCATAGTCGCAAACGTTCTATTGGTCTTCCTGTATCCCCCATCTGATCATTTTCTTTTTCACCGGTGTCACTCCTGTTCTTATTCGGTTTTCCAGTCCAGTTCAGACTGGGGAAAATTATCTGGTGAGTCCAGTGGAGCAGACTGAAGGAAACTATTTCTGGATTTTAGCCTCCTCATTGGTTCTTGATGTCCGTGTAGGATATGGCGCTCATCAAACTCTTAAACACTTCTCAACATGTTCAATGCCTTTTCTGCGTTCGGTTGGTGTTGAGAAACCTGCTGCCCTATAGAGTTTTTCCAGGGGGTAGCTTTCATGCACCCAGTGATAATTCTACAGGTTTGATTGAGAGCAACGTTGTTACGCATTTTACAAACTGTTGTCTGTCGATGTCTCCCAGTGCGCAACCCTTCCTACCCGAGCTCAGTGCGGTTGGGGTGGGTGTGGGTTGGTATTTAATAAAAAAAAATAATTTGATTTTACAAAAAAAAATTGAGCGCCACTAGCTAATGTTTTCTTGAGCCGGTCCTAGCTAGAAGACCGCCGCGATAGTCGGGATCGACAGACAACAGATACCTACTGAAACACTAGAAATATGAAGAAATATATATATTAAAATATAACAAAACTAGAACTACGCGCCGCTGTGACGTCACGGGGCCGCTCACAAATACTAAATAAACAAGAGACAATTTATAACAAACAATACAATAAATAAATATAAGAAAAACGAAATAAAGAAGAACTTGTTAGGAAAGGGGTCTTGGTGGGTGGCTGGACACTCGCCGATCGTGCTGATCGTGCCCCTAACTGGAACCCTATAAATTTAGAATTTAGAATAACTTACCGAATCATCTTTTAAAATTACTTTACCTCCTTCGAGGGTCCTCAAATTTCTAACTACACGCCTCTCGGTCCTCAAATTTCTATCTGGTCCTCAAATTTCTAACTACACGCCTCTCAATTTCCAAATCAATTTCCAACTTAAATTACTTCTCCCGGCTCTTATTTTCCAAATAAATTTTACTCAAAATTCCGGCACCAAAGAAATGACGTTTACCCGCGTCAAAAAATAAAATCCATAGAACCTGATCGATAGAAAATCCTATACAGGGTGAGATAATTTATACGGCGATAGAATTTCAATGTTGCGAGTGAGTTGCCAAATCAACCTGTTTTGCGTGTTTGGATCGGCACCATACTGGGGCAGCATACTCTCCTGTAGAGAAGCAAAATGCTTGTGGAGATGTTCTCAGGACTTGGGGTTTAGGTGTTGGAACCTTTTTAGATACGAAGGCCCAACTAAGGAAGCTGGCTTTGGGTATCAAACTAAACTTGTCTAAAAGAAAAGACAAGTTTAATTTGACACCCAAGGCCAGCTCCCTTAGTTCGGTCATATAAATCGAATAGATGAATTCCAAACCCGTTTCTTCTATCAATTATTTTGTTATAAGAGTTCATAAAGTGGCAGTAAATGATATCAGTCGTGGGAGAGCTTGTTTTTATGGCAAATCGCTTCACTCACCTTTTGTAAATATATTGTTGGTATTCTTAGGAGGCTATACCAATAATGTTAAACTTATCGATCTTAAATCAAGTCACTAAATTCCGATTACAAAAAATTCAAAATAATTGTTGCCGTTTTGTCTTTGGCATAAGAAAATATGACCATGTATCAAGTAAGCTAAAACAACTCGAATGGTTGAACATAAGTAACTTGTATAACTACCACCTTGCCTCTTTGATATACCGAATTATTTTGACATCGAATCCTATTTATTTGAGGAACAAATTAGTTTTTCATGGAGAAGCTCATAGTCTGTCTCTGAGATATCCGCATAGTCTCATGTTACCACGATATAGGTTGTCAATTTTTAAAAGGTCATTTACTTATAATTCAGTTTTAGTTTTTAACAGTATTTCACATAGTCTAAGAGTTAATTCTCTGAGTTTTTTAAAACAAAATTATAAACAAATTCTACTACAGCGTCAGTAATTTTGTTCATTTTATGATATTTGTGAAGTCATTTTGATTATTTTTTTATATTTGTGATGTAAAATTTTAGTGAATATTTTAAATGTGTAATGTCTGAGTTTTACTAATTTTGTATTTTATTACCATCTGTGTAAACTTGAGGTTAAGTAGAGTAGCTCTAGCTAGACTTCGCCTATTGTATCTACTCATTGTTTGTAATTTTACAGGCAAATAAAGGCAATTTATTATTATTATTATTATTAATAATGGCTCCTCAAGATAGATATTCTTTTATCTTCAGCATACTCCTTCTCCTTTTCCTGGAAAAAGCTTCTAGAGCAGGCAGGTACTTTTTTAAATCTACATCGCGCTTATCGTAGATGAAGAGCTTTTAATCTATCTTAGTAATGCTTTAAATTAAAATCTACATGCATACATGTCTACTGTCCAAAAAATAGAACTTGCAGAGCTAAGAAGACGCTACTTTTTTATCTTGAGGCAAAAATAGTAAAAAATGACGTAGAGAGAATCACTAAATTGTATAACATTAACTTGTGGTCACCGTTATGCCCCTCTTTAAGCTTTGCGATCATTTATGAGTTATATTAATTAGAATCATTAAAAGAAATGACGGTATCTACCATTACCAACTGCGCTAATCGTTTTTGATTCGAAGAAATTCGCGGTTTTGGATACATTCCTGATATTTTCGACAGTTTTTTTTAGGCACAGGTGTGAAAATTCACGGAAAGTGTTCATTTACGTAGGTAAATGACGATTAAAATCGGTAATTAAAGAACTTACACTCTGACAGGTAATTATCCACATATATAACACGAAATATAACATAGTCATCCGTAAATAAGTATTTGGGTAACGCAAATAATATTTTTTTTATCTAGATCATTTTCTGACATTAACAAAAAATCGCAGACCTGTCAAGAGGCTTTGATATGGTGATTTGGTTCATCTTATATTCGACACACTGTATAATCTTCTTATTGGATAATAAATTCAAAAAAGTTTTTGTTCGTTCGACGTTTCGAACTTCTTTTCAAAGTATTTCTACAATTCTAATCCATCAAATATCAATAAAGCAAAGCAAACCAATGCACCTCTTAAAATAATCAGTTTTTGCTGTTGAACCAAACAAAGCGAGTGACCCAAAGAACAAAACTAACTTCATTAATCGACTACACCCTCTAATTTCTTGTTTTAGAGTGTTAGTTGAGCCGCCAATGCTTGACCGTCCCACGTCCTGCATGTCTTTCTAACTCCTGTTTCCCTTGTCTTGTCAGGACCCTTCTCTTCTCTCCCTGGGTCCTTACGTTAACAGTCCATGCCCAACTTTCGATATTAAGGAAGTGTTCTACTCCGTGTTATGTCATTTGCATGATTTTAGCCCTTCTTGTGGGTTTAGCCTCATCGTAATCCATTCTCAACGTTATCTCTTAGAGATTGTTGTGTGAATCTCTGATAAATTTAGGTAACAGTATAACAGTATAGTGGTTAGCGGTTTCGGGATATGAAAGGAGGGGGAAGGATATGAAAAAAATCCTTTTAACAAGGTCTTTAATCATTTTGCTCAGGATTGTCGTGACATTATCTTTTGGATTGATCTAATATATTGTATTGGGAGTACAAATTACCATCTCTCAGGCAAAAAATGACTTTTCTTTTCATGGTTGCGAAACGAGTGAACCGATGGACTGCCAAATCGTGTTACATTCTTCAGATCAACCATTTTTCTGTTTAAAAAATTTTTAAGTATGCTTTTTTATCTCGTGTGGAGAAATTTTTAGAAAAATTTAATATTTTAACAGATAGGCAACATGGATTTCGGGCGGGCCGACATTTTTTTTTTTTCGTGGGAATGTTTTCTTTAATTACAATCTAATCAAGAAGATCAATAAGCAATTTTGTTTTAACCTGACTTAACTAGAATTCTTAAATACTAAGGTCCTACTCACTAGTGTACCTTTTGTAAATACAATTTTTTGTGGTTTGAATTTCATTAAAAGGTAATACATTTTATATAGGAGAAACATCTAGACCTTTTCATATTAGACTTAATGAACACCAATCGTACATTAAAAATAAACAATTCGAAAAATCCAAAATATGTGAACATTCATGGGATTTTGGTCATAAAATACAATGGAATTCTTCAACTAGATTATTAAAAGAACCAAATAATTATAACCGCAAAGTTAAAGAAGCAGCATTGATATACTTAAATAATAACGAATGTGTTTCTAATTGTTCGGTCGATATTTCAAAAATTTGGATAGCTATTTTACAAAAAGAGTTAATTTCAAAAAGGATACCCTCTATATCGGGATAGTATCATAAGTTTTTATCTGGTTTTTTCTTATGATAATATTAATAAGAAAACTTCATTTATGACGAAGTATAAATTCTCTTATAATATGCAAATGCGCTATCCTTTCAAAATTCGTTCCCAGAAACGTCACAAAAATATGATTAAAACAGATTTTGACATCTTCAATCTCAAAATCTATTCTAAGTGTACATGTTGATGTCGTATTTTTGCAAGATTATCTAGTGTTCTGTTTCTATAGTAAATTTATTTATTTTGTTATGTCATTTTGATAACGGCTTTCGATAGGAGCAGCCGTTGTTCATGGCTGCTGGCAGATTTGGATATAGTCTTGTCAACAGTTTCTACTTCCAGGTCCCTATGAAGATCACTGTTGCGACAGTACCAGGGTGCATCGACGATGTTCCTTAATACTTTATTTTGAAAACGTTGGATAACTTGAATGTTACTTTTACTGGCGCAGCCCCAAAGCTGGCTACTATACGTCCAAATGGGTTTCAATATCTGCTTGTAGAGGAGCAGTTTGTTATGTGTGGACAACTTGGAGTTTCTTCCTAATAACCAATACATCTTTTTATATTTTATACCAAGCACTTCACGTTTCTTTTTAATGTGGACTTTCCAGCGAAGCCTAGCGTCGAGTGTCATTCAAAAGATATTTTGCTGTATTAGCATAGGGAATCTGAGCGTTATTTATTCTTATGGGAATGTGTTGGATTCGTTTGTTAGTAAAGTTAACATGAAGATATTTATTTTCATTTAACTTAATACGCCATTTTTTAGTCCAGGTGTTAATCTGGTCTACAGATGTTTGTAATTTTCGGTTAGCTTCTTCATGGTCTTTTCCAACAGCCAGAATGGCAGTATCATTAGCAAAGAATATCACTGGTATACAGTAAGTAGAGTACTGGACCTAGTACACTACCTTGGGGTACTCCTGCCTTAATTTCTCTTAGATCAGAATATACATCTTCCTGTTTTATTCTGAAATATATGTTTGATAAGTCTAAGCTCGTATTTCTTTGTAACTTTTGAATCAGCAAGCGAAAAACCGCCTTAATCTCGTTTCAATAATCAATTTTGGCAGCCATAAACAACAAATATTGTCCTTAACTGAATCGCTAAGTATTCTCCAAACTGAAATTTTATATCTGGCTTCTCTTTAATTATAGATGTGTCGTGATAAAAACAAAATAAAAGAGCGCAAGCCAAAGTGCTTTCAATTTTGCTCTCTATCTCTACCTTGTGTAGTCAGTGCTTTATTATGTTGATTGTACATTTTGCATTTTATCGAGTACATAAGGACGTATGCTTTTCCATTTAACAAAGAAACCTTGAGGGAATGCAAAGCATCAAAGTAAACAGTGGTTGATGTTCCAAGCTCCGTTAATTATAAAACAAACGAATGCTGGCCTACTTTGTGTAATATGTAAAGCTCAATTTACTGACCTAATCAGAAAAAGAGCGGCGAAGGCGGGAGTATCGCGACTACGATGCGATGTTGTTTCTAATGAGCTGGCTAAGCAATATGTATTTTTCTTTGGGTAATTATCTCGCGTTTTCTGACAACAGACTCATATTTCTCGGGAAGTCATTTAAAAAACTATGATATTTGATCAAAATAGTTAATTTTCAATTCAAACTGCTGATTTTTCGAACCACTTGATAAAGGATCCCGCACCATTCTTATGGAAACGGGAGCACCGTCAAATTATCTGAATTTTTGATATATGATAGTACTTGATATCCTGATCAATAGTGTCCCAATTCTATCCTATAGCTAGATTTCGATATACGGGGCGTTAAAGTTCAAGATCCCGAAATTTTAAAATATGTACCAAAAAGTCCCTGTAAAATATTTTGAAAAGTTTCTGGCGGATATATGTAGTCAAAGTACATACTTAATAAATAAAATGAAAATATATTTCCTTACAGGGCGATTCATGTTTCCACGGGCCTTTTTGTTCAAAGTATGTATTTTTAACATGCAGAAATAGCCTGAAATATCGATAAAAAAAAGTCACCGTCAAAGTTTCTGAATATTGGATATAATGTAGATCTTGACGTCCTCGTTCAAAATTGTAATAGGTAAAATTGGATCCTAAGGCTTGTTTTCGAGAAATTAAACGATTAAACTGTAAAAATATCAATTTTTATCAATAGCAACTTTTAGTAATAAAAAATAAATGAAATATTGTAAACTGAATATTTTTACACACTGTATTAGATTATATTGCACCGTTATATTAATTGGAGGCAGGCTAAAAATTGAAACATACAGGGTGATCTCACTTGAGCTTGTAAGACGATAAAATCAACAAATCTAAAACAGCTGCCAAATAATTAAAAGATTTTTTGTTCCAATAAATAAAAAAATATGCCCTATGTATTTTAACATTTTTAAAATCTCCTCGATGAGCTGATTTCAACGATATATCACACTTACTATCTAAGGTAAATAATAAAGGATCTACAGCTAGTCAAAAATCACATTTTTGTAAATTCTGGTGGCGGCTGTAGCCAAACAGTTGAAAATCTTGAAAAGCGGATTACATGTCCCTATCCTAACTTTCCTTAAGAGAAATTAAACGGTAGCCACCATCAAATACCAAACAGGCCAACAAACCATCAAATACCAAAGAGACCAACATTAAAATTATTCAAATACTCCAAAACAAAGTAACTGAGGAACATTATTAAAGGATGGTACTGCAGAAACAGTGACATACATCGAGGACTAAACATGAAAATTGTAACCAGCACCATCAAGAGATTTATTGACAAGAACCATAAATAGAGAGGCTTCACCAAGTTATGAACGTCGAGGCCATCCAGCTTCTTGAGAGTTAACAAGGAGACTTAAAATAGTTGCACCGTTTGAGTGAGTTAAATAAGACTAAAAAGCAAAGTTTGTGCTTGACTGTATGTAGTGTTATATATGATGGACAAATAAGGACTAATAATGAGAAAATCTCAGAATAGGTTTAAAACGTATTAATTTAGGTTATAATTAAACTGCTCATTGGTCCTAAAGACCAGGTAGCATTGGTATAAACACTGAAAGAGTCTTACAAAACAACATACTACTTGACGCTATCGCCTGGTTTCAATTGCGGCTGTCATTTTTTTTTATTTACCTACTCTTTCCTTGGACTTAAACTTTATTAACATTACCTACCTACTATGCTTTTTGATCGCATGTGGTGCCCTTCAGTTTTTGCCCATAAAATTGATTTAATGATTCTACAAAAAAATCAGTGGAATAGGCCTAAAAGGGGAAACCACTTAAAAAAAACGCGCCTAGGGCTCTACCTCACGGGTGCTGTGGAAGCGAGCTTAAAATCTGAATTATGGGTTCAATAAAAAGCACAAATATTTGTCAAAGCAACCGACCTGTAATTCTATCTAATCTTTTTTTGTACCTAATGGAATAACGAATAACCCTATATGATCATCATACGTACAACCCGTTCAATAAAATAGATTTTAAAAGTAAGATTAACTTATTAAAAAATAAGTAAAAGGTAACAATTAATTATTGTTTGGCAGCTGTTTTAGATTTGTTGATTTTGTCATCTTACAAGCTCAAGTGAGATCACCCTGTAAGTATGAATTTTTTCTCCAATTAATATAACGGTGCAATATAATCTAATACAGTGCGTAAAAATATTTATTTACAATATTTCGTTTAATTTGTGAATTTTTTTTATTACTAAAAGTTGTTATTGGTAAAAAATGGTATTTTTACAGTTTAATCGTTTAATTTCTCGAAAACAAGCCATAGGATCCAATTTTACCTATTACAATTTTGAACGAGGACGTCAAGATCTACATTATATCCAATATTCAGAAACTTTGACCGTGACTTTTTTATATCGATATTTCAGGCTATTTCTGCATGTTAAAAATACATACTTGAACAAACAGGCCTGTGGAAACATCAATCGCCGTGTAAGGAAATTTTGATTATTTGTACTATGAACAAAGATTGCCAAGACATCAGCTAACCCTGCTAATGTTTCATGGCGAAACCTTGAACAAAATAATTGCACTAACGACCAACTATCCCCTCTTAATAACCCTGTTCATGTCAGTGGATGCAAGAAACATTTTACGTCTCAGACGCCGTTAATAACTAATATTCAGATTGGCATACAGGCACATTGTGGTGTCAAAGCACACATCAACTGATTTCCAGGATAATGGAGAAGGACGGCAAATCCTTGTACATATTCAGGAGGAATAAGGCATGGTCGGTGTACAATCAATTCCTTATTCCACCTCTCTGGTGGTCAGTGACGGAGCAGGGAAGACGTGACAATGTTCGGTAGAGCAAATAAAGTCGTAAAAAAGGTGTTTAGAAGTTGACACTGTCCAACATATTTAGTTTTTTTTTTTTAGTTTATTATTTATTTTCTTTTGGTATATATTACATTTTTCTAGGACATTTCATTTTCCTAATTCCCTGCTATAGGAGTTTTCTTCCTTTTCAGGGTGACCAACATATTTAACTAATCCAAATAATAAATAGTGGAGTCGATCTGGCTTTCGAAAACAGACTGATTAAATCAGTTCTCCCCATCATTCCTGCATGAAATGTTTGACCCAGGTGGAGGAGGGGGAAATCCTCTATCTGAAGAACTTGAAAACGGTTTTTCCGACAAATCTCAGCCGGGTTTGATCCCACAAAAAATATTCTTACCAAAATTGAAGAGCTTGACAAAACACGTAATCTCGTTCTAACCTGAACCCGGTAACTCAATTAGTTCCCGAATTATCCTGATTTGAAATTGCAAAAATAAAAAAAAAAATTAATTAATTCTCGGGAGGTAGTGGAGATGGGGCGTCAAGTTTTTGTGAATAAAAGAGTGATAACGAGTACTTTTAAGTGCGGGGGGGTGAGGGTGTTGGGACAAGTAGGTGGGGGGAGATATGGGGGAAAACAAATATTATTGAAACGCTTGTAACTTCTGTACTAATTGAGCCAGGGCTCAAATTGTTCATTTTTTGATCCGCTAAAAGATAGCACTACAAGTAGCACACTGTCCAACATATTGAACTAATCCAAATAATAAATGCCAATCCTGTACACTAAATAAAAATTAAATCAAACAAATTAAAATAAATCAGTTATTTTGTAATAGTCCGAGTATTTTTATTAAATCGCGTGTTTTAAGAACATTTTAATAGAAAGTGATTTTATTATCCGTAAAGAATTTAAAATATATCTTCCGATAAAAAATTGTAACAAAAATATTTCTAGAATGAACCCTCTATTCGTTTTTATAAAAAGTATATGGAGAATTCAAAACCTCAGATTCGTTGCGGCACTGCTGATAGTACGGTCCCTTCCGCTTCCGGTGGTCCTCCTAGCAGCTCCACTTTGGCCTTTACTCGTCCCTTTCTCTTCTAGCCCTTCGGCCCCCAAGGATCGTATGTGTGCATGCAGATATGGCCGTAGTGTATATGACTCTATTGATTACAGTGTGTAAGCATCTTGGCTCTGATATATAGACGGAGACGATGCCGATGTTCACTGGAAATCCTATACCGATTACGTCTGATGTATTTCCTGAATATCGACCTAAAACGGGGTTGTTTTTTAAAAATTCGATTGTCTAAATGAATGAATGAAATCCTGTAGGCAAAAATAAATGGTTTTAGCCTAAAAAAAATTTTTTTTTTGACTTTTTTTGCACGACTATATTACTTTTCCTCTATGATATAGTGGACGGCGGAAAAGTAATAATATGAGTTAAAAACAACAATTATTGTAGATGAGAACTTGTTTTATTTCATCCATAACAAAAAACTTGTTAAAATTAAAAATTCAAACAAGGGAAAGGTTGTTAAATACCATCAAGACTCTCATAGACTCATCCTCAGTGTTCGACATGAAGGCCAATTTGTAGAAGCCGCTGAAGGTATTTTTTTATTTGTGTGAAGCCGTATTCTTAAATATACCTACAACATTCAGTCGATCGAGTATGGCACACTGGAACACTGAACTTCTGTATAAACTGAAGTCAAGATTTCCTATTCGATTTTATTTGAGGACATACTATCCTCCTGTCAGCCTATAAAACCCGGTGTACCACATGGCCGCGTTTTGGGACCATACCTGTATCTAATATTGATGGCAGATTTACCAACAATAAATGCCACCACAATTGCAACTTTTGCCGATGATACTGCGATTCTAACATCGGACATCAATCCAAACAGTGCAGCTAGAAATCACATTTAACACAAGACGCGATACTTGTCCCCAGGTAACAATAAACAATGCCATAATTCCTCAAAAGGAAGAAGTTAAATATCTAGGACTAGATCTAGATAGAAAACTGACATGGAAGGCACATATTAAAGCTAAGAAGCAACAAATTAAAATTCGTGAAATGTAATACAACTGTACAAACTAGTACATGATAGAAAAATACTGCGATATCGGAGATCTTAGATCAGACGAAAGAAAAAAAGCACGATTATTAAGAGAGGCCTTGCCACTAACGACCTCGTTTACAGTTGGCAATACTGAATATGGATAAAAATTTGACGATTTTTTGAAGAGTTAATCTCGAGAACGGAATTTTTGTTTGTGGAAATATTTATACCCGTTATAGCTTATACCTTGGAATAGGACATCTCCTTTTTTGAGTCAATTTTAAGGATTAATAAGAAAGATATCAGCCATTTAGTGGAGGTGTGTTTTTGACAGTTTTGACAATTTGTGATCACCAATTTTAACGTGAAAAGGAGATGTCCTAAATGAAGTATACAGAATTAATTTCCGAGAATACTAATTCTCAAAACTTTATAATTTTTGAGATTAATACTTCAGAAAAAAAAATTATGCAAGTTGCCTATATCCCAGTAAGATTTTCCCTTTCCATTCCAGGCGTTTTCCCCCTGACACTTTGAGACAGTGGCGCTTTTTGATTTTATTTTGAACGATGTATGCAACCACTATTACGAAGAAAGAAAGTTTGCAATTGACATTTTAGGTTATGTTAGCTAATTTATTCGTGTGTTTTGCAATTTTTTTTAATGAGTAAATTAGTATTAACTAAAACCAGTTCTTCAGTTTAAAGTATTTCAATTATTGCCGTATACCTCATTTAGGACATGTTTCACTTTAAAATTGGTGATCACATCACAAATTGTCAAAAGCACACCTTCCACTAAATGATTAATATGTTTTTTATTATTCCTTAAAATTTATAACGGGTAAAATATTTCCTCAAACAAAAATTCCGTTCTAGAGAGAGGCTGTTCAAAAAATCTTCAATTTTTATGCATATTCGAAGGAGGTCATCAATGTGACAGAATTAGTGATTAGTAATATGGAGAATGTGCAATTCAACTATAACAGTTTTTTGTGATTTTTTGTGTTTTTTCATAGTGTATTGTTTTGTTTTAGTGAATAACTGTAATTAGGTACTTTTAAATAAAGAAATAATTATTAATTATTCAATTTATTTTCTTTCAAAAATGATTTTATAATATTTAATGCTTTACAATAAAGTTAACACTAAAACAAATATTATACAATAAAATAGTTAAGAATATTTCTACATATGAACAATTCTTTTTTTAACAAATGAGTTTACGATTAATAAATGCAAATATTAGAACTAAGAATCTGAAATAAATGTATGATTAATAAATACAAGTACTCAAAGTAAAAATCTGAAATAAATTTATGATTAATAAATGCATCTACTAGAACTAAGAATCTGAAATACATTTATGATTAATAAATGCAAGTACTAGAACTAAGAATCTGAAATAAATGTATGATTAATAAATGCAAGTACTAGAACTAAGAATCCGAAATAAATTTAATTATTAAATGCATCTACTAGAAGGGTAAGGGTCACAATTACAATCTTTAATGGGCATCCAACTTCAATTTTATAGATTGCATTCTAAAAGATATGAATTAAAAAAAATAAAACTATTTTCTATTCTAATGTACTTACTTAGGTATGTAAGGGTCACAATTACTATTAATATTTAATGGGCTTGCTATTATTTATATTTCAATGAGCTTTTCAAACATTAATTTTGGATACTGCACTCTGAAAGATAAAAAAATTAAATATACTGCAATTTTTCATTCGGATAGAGACTTACTTAGATTTGTAAGGGCCACAATTGCTATTATTTATATTTCAATGAGCTTTTCAAACATTAATTTTGGATACTGTACTCTGAAAGATAAAAAAATTAAATATACTGCAATTTTTCATTCGGATAGAGACTTACTTGTCATAATTAGCATTATTTTGTTCTTCACTGTTATGTACTTTGATTATATGAAAATAATAAAAACAATGGTAGAAATATTATTTTCCGAGCTCCCTATCTACTGTATTTAATGAGATTAGTCGCGTGGCAACGCTATTCATATTAAAAAAAAATGGATTTATACGAAAATAATTGAAAATGAATTAAATTAATAAAATATAAACTCTATTTGAATGCTAGAAAAAAAAATAGTAAACAAAAAAATGAAATTTCCTAAAAATAAAAAATAAAATTTCTGTCGTGGCTGAAGCAGGTATCGAACTCATGACAAATGGATTATTAGCGCTCTCTGCGACCCGACTAATCGTGAAAATAAAGAAAATTTATTCTCTCAGATTCCCCAGATATCCCAAATAATATATTGTATTTTAATACTAGCAGTGCCACCTAGCACACAGGAGATTCACTGAAGTCTTAAGATATCTATCTCTTTTAATTATTGCCGAAAGACAGTGATATACTGACAAAGACCGCATGAAAAATGCGAAAAAGATCAAAATTGGAGGCGCATGGTAAATGTTATTGCGAATGTAGCAATATATTTTTCATGTTCTATTTTTAATTTTGGATATACCTATTGTGTTTTACCGGGCTGCAGTGTCAGATTCAATTGTGGAGCAAACTTAAACTTTTATAATTTATTATATATACTAGGTTAAAATTGACCTGTTTTTTTCAAAATTTTAAGTATTTGGGGGCAAAGGGGGCAAATTTTAGTTGGGACACCCTGTAGATACACAAAATTGATCCTTAATTTCGCTGCAAGTTGAGTAGGCCCAATGGAGGGGCCCTTATAATTTTTAATTTAATAAAATGATTTGAATTTTCACAGGATTTTTCCTGTCACCACTGTAAGGAATATTTTGAGGTCCCACGCAACGCTATTTAAAAAGTTTTGGTATTTTAAATTTTGTTCGACATGGTCTTAAATATAAGTCTTTCCGTTCGAAAAATCTTGTGAAGTTTTAATTCTTAATATTGATTTCTATGGAATAAAGCGGCGTCAACGAAATATTGAATACTTTGACAATATTTGCCTAACTTAAAAGTCTTCTGACACTGATGGAATATTATCAGTTTGGTATGGTAACCTAATAGGACCACACCAATATTACATAATTATGAGAGATTTGTTAATAGTAAGCGATATTGAAAAACTCCCTTGTTTACTTAAAATATGTCCACTTTCTATTAAAAGGACACTAATAGTGAAATGACTTATCGAGGAAGTATTTCCACAGCTGTATACTTTTAATTCAATTCAAACTAGTTTGATTTGATGCACCTCTAAACATTTTATTGGTGAATTATACAAATTATACTCTTTTACTTCACAAACTCTATCTGTTTGGTCTTTCAGATGCTCTCCTTGACCTCTTTAGTTCTTACCTAAATAACCGAAGACAATATGTTCAGATCAATGATTTCAAGTCTATCGAGTATCTAGCTACGTCCGGCATTCCCCAAGGATCCAATCTGGGTCCGTCATTATTCAACATCTTTATCAACGATATATGTAGAGAAATAGATGTCCCATTTGATATATATGCTTATGACTAAAATATGTTACACTGTGACGCACTTTAAGGACTGTGAACGTTTGGTTAAAACTTGGACAGGGTAGTCGTACGGTCTAAGGATAATAAGTTATATATTACACCACTCGCACCCGCACAAAAATTAGAATTTTATTTAAATTTCTTTATTAAACATATTTTGTATCTGGAATAGTATATTTACAATTTTTATACACAAAACCATTTTCATAATTTTATTTATATAAATCAATATTATTATTTACTAAGACTCTAATAAATATTCTGCATAATTGCATTAGTAGTAGGCTGGGGCTGGGTTAAACCTTAAACCACGTTCTTAATGTTAATACATCGATTGCCATTTCTGTATTATAATCCATCGAAGGGTTTCCAAGGGTCATTTTACAAAAGGGTAAGTCGCTACTCCCTTCCTATCCCTAATATGAATTATTACCTATGCTAGTGTAGACCCATTTGCTTTACTGACATCTTTTCCGATTTATATACGTGTGGTTAATCTGAAAGTGACGTTACGCATGTATCCACCAGAATTATGTACTCTAGTTTATTCATAACTTTCTTGTATTGGATAGAATGTTTTGAAAGAGAAGGATGTAGGCATTAATAATGGTTCTCCTCTTAGTTATTGTCAATTTACGTGGTTGGTAATAGATTTGTTTTATTCCTAGACTCAGAAAAAAGATTTAAATTAGTACAAATAGTAATAGCTTCCCTGTAACTTCATACTAATTTAAGAATTTTTTGTTTTACAAGGTTACAATCAGCTTAAAAATATTACTTAAAAAGTGGGAAGAATTTAGTGTTAAAAACGAAAAATTCCAATGAATTAAAAAGTTATTTGCACACTGTCTTCTCTTCCTACAAGCTCAGCCATATATTTTAGATCGTTCCCATGTTAAATCGACATGAAACGACTAATGAAGCATATAGAATGACTGCGCAATTTCACCCGCCGATCAAAACAAAAGTTTGATTTAGACAAATGAAAAAGAAAATTAACTTCCTGAACTTCACTGGTAAAAAGTAGAATGAATTAAACGGAAAATAGGTATGTGTTTGTAATTAGCCGATTTGAATATATCGAGTCTGGATACAAAGAAGTTCCCACACATTTTTTGTTAATGGCTGTTCCGTAAAATCGGCTGCGTCTTTATTACTCGTTCGCAGAATAAAAGACGGGTGTTCTTGTCTTCTCGTGATTAATAAAATAATAAAATAAAAAATGAGTTTCAAAAATTAAAACTGAGCTTTAATCTACATTTTGGTTAAAAAAAAAATTTAGTCAAAAAAAAATTAGTTGCAAGATTTTTTTTTCAACAATGAGGCTTAGTAATGAAATTTTTTTATTGGTTCATATGAAACTGTATGACCAATAGAATACATTTCCAAAATTTTTCCCTAAAAAAATTAAAAACTGTTAAGTACGTTTCAAGTCGAGACTTTTGAAAGACAAAAGCTAAACCTTCAAAGTAAAATTGTAAAATTATTTACTAATCTCTTTCTCGGAACCTTTTTGTAGAAAGTACAACATGGATTAAGAACCAACCAGATGCTGACCTGAATCAGCTGACGGCCGTGACATTTGGATATAAATATAACCCTATTTATTTCTAATTTTATTCCAAAATAATGTGAGTTTTTTCGGAAAATGGAAAGCGGTTTCGTAAAAGGTAAAATTACACAGCAAACAGCAATTCAGACTATAACAAATAAGTAATCAACACTTCCTATAACAGACAAATCGATAATACCAAGTTAAATGCGCAGTTACAACTCTTTCCATCATCGAATTCCAATGTATTACGGGAAGTAAAAGAGTCGCGCCAAAACTCTAAAACAATGCATTTCATCATCCCATCTACCCACACATGCAAACATTGAGTTATGTATTATAAAATTGATATTTTAATTATGTGGGTTATTTTGGCAATGTCAACTGCTTAGTCTTGTAAGCAAACGAGTTTCTGCTTTCCGGCTTCGCATCAGCTAAGCTTTAGAATCCTTATAAAAATGGTTTCTGCCCGTCGGCATCATCAGTAAGGTTTTAGTCTTGATTATGGTGTTATATCAAGTCTGTAGTGTATGTTCTGGTTTCCTTAAAACTGTTTCTAAAACTATATTAAAGAGAATACTCTATACTCGATAAAAAAGGTAAAAAGATGTGATATCCAAAGACATACTTATGATGCTGGTTTTATTTTTCGTAGTCAGGTTTTACTTTTTTTAATCTTACTTTTTCCTTTAAGCATGTCGAAAAATTTCTAGGGTTTAGCGAAACATTCTCTCCTTGCATATACATTAGAGTAATTAAATGAAAAGTGCGTAAAGAAAATATATTCCGTGCGCGTTCAACTTAAACATAATTTCTAACGAACGACGCTATTTGACTCGTCTGCTCTCTTCCAAATTCCCATTGTAGTAACTTTTACCCCTTCGTTTTATATTATTGCTCGAACGGTTTCTTTCTTCGGAATCACAGTAGGTATTCACGTATTCTGGAAGGAAATTAAACATTACGCACAAAAATTTATCCCTTCTCTTTCGATATTCTCTTTAAGGTTCAATGATAAGAAAAATAAAAGCAATCAAATACTTGCTTGGATGAATCTTCATGGATATTGTTATATGAAGAAACTCTTGGTAGCAAAAATGGGAATAACACTCTTTTTTTGACTTGTGCTGAAACCACCAGTTACGACAGCTTCGATATACGTATGGCTTTAGTCCAATCCTTTATCTTTTAGTCTGGAAGTCCGCATTATTACACTGATTATTTATTAACCCAAAATTCTAAACTTCTATATATTTAACAGAAAGATCGTTCTGATTCTTTATTAATTCAAAATTAGCTTTGATAAACAATTCGCTTTGGTCTAAACTTTTATTTTTTAGCCAGAAAGTTTGCATGGTCGTTCTGATTCTTTATTAATCCAAAATCAGCTTCGATAAACATAACCATTTAGTCTAACCTTTACATTTTAGTCTGAAAGTCCGCATTATTGCACTGATTCTTTATTAATCCAAAATTAGCTTCTATAAACAATTCGCTTTGGTCTAAACTTTTATTTTTTAGCCAGAAAGTTTGCATGATCGTTCTGATTCTTTATTAATCCAAAATCAGCTTCGATAAACATAACCATTTAGTCTAACCTTTACATTTTAGTCTGAAAGTCCGCATTATTGCACTTATTCTTTATTAATCCAAAATTAGCTTCTATAAACAATTCGCTTTGGTCTAAACTTTTATTTTTTAGCCAAAAAGTTTGCATGATCGTTCTGATTCTTTATTATTCCAAAATCAGCTTCGATAAACATAACCATTTACTCTAACCTTTACATTTTATTCTGAAAGTCCGCATTATTGCACTGATTCTTTATTAATCCAAAATTAGCTTCTATAAACAATTCGCTTTGGTCTAAACTTTTATTTTTTAGCCAGAAAGTTTGCATGATCGTTCTGATTCTTTATTATTCCAAAATCAGCTTCGATAAACATAACCATTTACTCTAACCTTTACATTTTATTCTGAAAGTCCGCATTATTGCACTGATTCTTTATTAATCCAAAATTAGCTTCTATAAACAATTCGCTTTGGTCTAAACTTTTATTTTTTAGCCAGAAAGTTTGCATGAACCTTCTGATTCTTTATTAATCCAAAATCAGCTTCGATAAACATAACCCTTTAGTCTAACCTTTACATTTTAGTCTGAAAGTCCGCATTATTGCACTGATTCTTTATTAATCCAAAATTAGCTTCTAGAAACAATTCGCTTTGGTCTAAACTTTTATTTTTTAGCCAAAAAGTTTGCATGAACCTTCTGATTCTTTATTAATCCAAAATCAGCTTCGATAAACATAACCATTTACTCTAACCTTTACATTTTATTCTGAAAGTCCGCATTATTGCACTGATTCTTTATTAATCCAAAATTAGCTTCTATAAACAATTCGCTTTGGTCTAAACTTTTATTTTTTAGCCAGAAAGTTTGCATGATCGTTCTGATTCTTTATTAATCCAAAATCAGCTTCGATAAACATAACCATTTAGTTTAACCTTTACATTTTAGTCTGAAAGTCCGCATTATTGCACTGATTCTTTATTAATCTAAAATTAGCTTCTATAAACAATTCGCTTTGGTCTAAACTTTTATTTTTTAGCCAAAAAGTTTGCATGAACCTTCTGATTCTTTATTAATCCAAAATCAGCTTCGATAAACATAACCCTTTAGTCTAACCTTTACATTTTAGTCTGAAAGTCCGCATTATTGCACTGATTCTTTATTAATCCAAAATTAGCTTCGATAAACAATTCGCTTTGGTCTAAACTTTTATTTTTTAGCCAGAAAGTTTGCATGAACCTTCTGATTCTTTATTAATCCAAAATAAGCTTCAATAAATATAAACCTTTAAATTTTAGTCTTAAAGACCGCAATTATTGCACTGAGTATTTATTAATCCAAAATCAGCTTCAATAAACATATAGCTTTAGTTCAAACCTTCATATTTTTGCCTAAAAGTCCGCATTATCGTGCTAATTATTTATTAATCCAAAATCAGCTTCAGTTTGTTTCATTGTGACAAACAATAATTCACGAGGTGGGCCATCAAGAAGCTTTTGAAGCTATCCAGCAAATACAATGTTTTCACCAATGCCCCTTAAACATTAGACATAAAAATAACTCCCCTCCTTGTACCATCCTCACGTTAATATTGCTATCCGACGCACAATTTTATTATTTGCCCTGATTTTATCACATGGACTCTCCGTAAAACTTTGCTTCCCCGAAATTAATGCATATTTTACGATTTTAATATCGAGGAGTCTTTGCTTGGTAATTAACTATTTCAAGATCTTCTATTATGGAAACCTAAAAGTTGGCAGGGTGAATTTTAAGAGAGATAAACTTCCAACTGATATGAAGTTTGCTCCTACTAAAAGTTCAACTTAAATACAATGGCTAGGGCGAATAACGAATGTATAGAAACGTTGCGGGATAAATGCATGTTCGTAAGGGGCGGTTTTTATTCCTTTTCTTAATTATAGTCTATTCAATCGGCGATAAGAGTGTGATTTTGAGAGTCAGGTAATAAATAAATAATAAAGCTATGCTTCTGGGGTCCACTCGAATTGATTGATTTTAATGTAGATTATTTTTCAAACGCATCAAATAGTGTATCTTTAAAAAATTTTATAACTAGTTTAAGCTTAAAAACATAGTTAGGGAAATAACGCATCCAACAAGTAATGACGGATCTCTATTAGACTGGGTAATAACAAATACAGATATGGTAACTGCTGACGTGATAAAAACATCTAAAATTAGTACCTACACATTTTAATATATCTGTTAAACTAAACCAAATTAAATCTAAAGCGGTAACACAAATAATTGAGAGTAGAAGCCGAAACATAGGCTATTCTGCAATTAATCAGAAATTACAAACTGTTACATGGAATTTTAGGGAAACCGATATAAATAGAAAATATCAATGCTTCTATAAAAAAATTAATATATATAATGAAGTAGCTCCTAAAAAATTAATAACTATTTACCCAAGATATAAAGAGTGGTGGAACTATACTGTTGAGCAGGCAGTTGAGGACAGAGATAAAAGTTATAAGAACTTTATAAATAATAGAACAGAAGAGAATAAAACATTTATAAAGAGAAAAGAAATCATGCTGTCAGGATAATAAGAAATGAAAAAAGAAAATATTATGAGCATATGATAGATGACTGTAGAAATAATACAACAGAATTGTGGAAAACACTAAAAACGCTGGTTCCAAATAATGTGGCCAACACAGATTTTTTAGAAATTGAAATTGAACAACAAACCATAGATAGAGTTGAAGACATACCAGGTAATTTGAATTCATTCTATATTAAGAGTATTGGAGAAATTATGGATAAAATTGATAAAAGTGGTCCAGACTTTCCCATCAATATTAATCTGGAAAGTACCAGTAACTTTTCCAGATTTACTTTAATTGATTTTAGTACACTTAAAGAAATAATTTTTTCAATGCCCAATAAGAACAGCCCAGACGATATAGGTATGGCGTTTATAAAAAATACCTATGACAATATTGCTAAACCTTTGATAAATATAATCAATACCTACTTCTTTGGAATCTGGTAACGTTCCAGATGATATCAAGGTCTCCACCATTGTACCAGTTCCTAAAGATTCAAAATCTAAAAAAGCTTCTGATCTCAGACCAATAAATATGCTTAGCTGCTTTGAAACGATTTTAGAGAAAGTAGTCTATGAACAAATTGTTGAATTTATAGAAAGAAAAAATTTTTTAACCAAAGTACAATCGGGTTTTCTCAGTAAACATTCATGCGAAACTGCATTACAATGTGTGAAAGGAAATCTTAATAAAAAGTGCGTTACTGTCGGTGTTTTTCTGGACCCCCAAAGAGCGTTTGAAACGGTCGATAGGAGTAGACTCTTAAAGAAGTTGGAAAGAGCAGGGTTTAGTGGTACAGTATTGGAATGGATGTCAAACTATTTAACAAATAGAAGACAAAAAGTCAAAATTAAAAACTTTGTATCTGAGGAGTTAGAAATAAAACTAGGTGTGCCACAAGGAAGTGTCCTAGGTCCCTTGCTTTTTTTGATTTATATCAATGATATTACAGACACTCACACTAAATGTTTATTTCACTTATTTGCAGATGACGCCTTCGTATACTATTCTTCTATAAATATAATAGATTAAATATTGTTACAATGATTAATGAGTGTTTAGAAGTTATTTATAGATGGTGTTGTGCTAACTTATTAAAGATTAATTGTAAAAAAACCAAATTCATCATAATTGGTAATGAGCAGCAATATAAACTCTTTGTCGAACAAGGTCATAAAATAATGATTGGGCCTTCGGAAATTGATGGTAGATGAATTCAAATATCTTGGAGCCATATAGAGCCATAGGTTAACATGGGTCTTACCACTGCAGTGTACAACCAGTGTACCATACGTGCTTCTAAGCCCCATTTAGTGCCTACGGTCCTTTTAGCGGCCATTAGTGCCATTTTACCCTTGTTAACGGTTTTTTCCAAATTGGAAGACGTATATTATTATTTACTATATTAACGTCAACGTATCTTTGCCTTTGGGTTCCAAGTTAATATCGATATAAAACATCTGGTGAAGCCATTATAAATTTTATACCAAGATGAAATAATAATAAAGAAATCCTACGCAACCTGCTTATGCTTATGCAAAAATTTAAATCAATTGCCGTGTACCCAGAAACAACAGAATAGATCGATTATCGTAGTGACCTCTCAATTCCGTACGAATTATAAAAAAACCCGCACGGGGCATTATCTATCATACGTGTGTTGTACGCGTGAACAAATCACGATCGCTTTGTGTTTTTGCCTCGCCTGTCTTTTGTCCAACAACGCCTGAAACACATCAACAATGTTTGTTGTAGGTGGCTTTGCCCAGGGCTACCTCGACGCTCAACAACGTATAACTTATTTCCAATTGTTCATCAAAGTTACTATGATTAAAACAATTTTTTTCACTTCGGGGAAATAATATCGAGGCCTCCGCGAAGAGAATGGCTCGGGCAAGTCTCGGAGGGACGTCCCTCCGTTGGAATTCTACGATTTTAGAGAAAAGAAAAGACTCGGCTTTGATTTAAATGTTGAAGGTCATTTATTGATATTTAACAAGCTTTTTTTTGTAGCTAAATCTCGCGTTTCACTTTATTATTCCATAACCGTTATCAGTGACGTCATAGTTTCTAGCTATTTAACGGAAACCAGATATTTTTTTAAGACCAACCAGGAAATATACACTTTCTGGATAATTTTTCGTCCAGGTCAAGGCCGGAAAATGGACCGTTTCGTCTCCAAAGAATACCTACCCGTTCAATCAGTTTCTTTTTACGATCAGCTAGGGTCCGAACAATCGTTACTGCAATGATTTCCGCTACAAAATTGACATTTCTTCTGGAAGAACAGTTTTCATGGGAGGAGAATCGACAATCTTTTTTGTTTTAGATTGCATATCGAAACCAGAGACCGCTAAAGTAATGCGTTCTTCATTTTGAAATTCCTTCCAATATCATAATGACTACTCCTTTGCCATACTCTAATCAAATCTTCGGGAAGGCAAGACTGCACCAATGGGTACAACATCGCTGCACATGTGTCTGATGTGACATCTAGGGTTTCTAAAAATCGTAACTGGAATTCTAGCTTCCCGAACATAAACTTCAACAAGAAGGTCTTTTCAAGACTTTCAATAAATTTGGGATAATTGTCCCCGCTGGGTGGATAACTCTCAACTAATTGATGAGCACGAGAGTTCGGAATCATCGCCTGTAGAAGATATTGAAACTTGTCTTCAACGGGAAGATCTTCGTCATTGTGAATACGTTTGAACTGACTCCAGAATGGAAGCCAGTCATTAATATCATCTCCGAATTTCTTGAATTCAATAGTAGGCAGTTTCAGTTTACGCTTCGTGTGGTTGGAACAATGGTATGATACATTACTAATTTCATCAGATGTATTCGGTAAATGACTCTCAACAATCAATTTAACTTCGTGGTATTTATTCAAAAAATCATCTGCTGTTTCAATTTCGGATAGCAAAGCGTTTTGATCATCGCATTCTACACTAACGTGCTTTTATCACTGCTTTCCGACTCTAGAAGATCAATTAATAATTGTATGTTTAAATCAGCCTTCAACTCAATTTTTTGGTCTACATTCGAACTTTTCCTGGAATTTCAATTAAATTAACATTCTTCTCACCAAGCAGTGTGATCACCACATCAGTAACTCGAGTAAAAGATGCTCTCTGCGCCTCAAGCATCTTCGTCACCTTGTCCATAGTCTATCACTGAAGGTGTCCTGTCTCGGTCGCCAAATTGTTTCGTCTCCAAAGAACATCTACCCGGTGAACAAAGACGTCTGCTATAGAGAAAGGTAAACAAATTCTGTTCCAAATGAGGCTCCAAATAACTATTTCAACGTAAAATATATTCAGAAAATTGACAACATCAAAAAGCTATACAGGGTGACACAGCAACCATGTAACAGGCTACAGTATCTGTGTTTCTCAAGATAAAATTATAAAATTTTAGGGCATTAAATGGGACCTTAGTGGCCTCATTTTAGTCAGTTTGTTTCACTTTTACTTCTTCTGGTTTTACCGGAAGTGATACCAACTTTTGAATTTTAAACGGGACACCCTGTAGATTATTGTATTTTTGGAATCTACATGACAACCTGATTTCATCGATGTATCATACTTGGTATCTCAAGTGAATAGTTAAGGAGCTAAACACAAAAATACGAAAAATCAAAATTGGCTCAAATAACATACCAAAGAAATAAACAATAAATAATATTTATTCTTCATTTCACAATTTTAATAAAAAAATAAACACACAAAAAAATATTTCCAAACTAAATCAAATTTTCAAAATGTCATAGGCTCGATTTATTTGATCTGCTGTTATGCTGTTAATAGCATCTCGAACAGAAATTTCCAATTGTTCTCTTGTAGTGTATGTTCTTTTATAAACAATATTTTTTAAATGTCCCAAAATAAAAAAGTCCATTGGCGTAAGATCAGGTGATCTTGCTGGCCATCTGATAGGACCGTTATTTCCGATCCATCTATTTCCAAATCGAAAATGTAAATAATTTTGAACCAGACCAAAATTATGAGGGCCAGCCCCATCTTGTTGAAAGGTAACTCTTTCATTTACTTCATCTGGAAAATCGTCGAAAATATTCTCAATTTCATTTTGTAAAAATTCTAAATATCTTTCTCCTGTTAAAGCTTCTTTTATTAAATATTCCTAAATTCGTAAATCTAGACTCGTCAGTAAATAAAATGGAGTGATGAAAGTTATTGTTTAAATTGTAATTATTTAAAAGCCAATTACAATATGTAATTCTTCTAGCAAAATCATTTTCACACAACTCTTGATGAATTTGATACTTGAAAGATTTATATTTATATTTTTTTTAAATTCTTCTAACAGATTCCCTGCTTACATGAAACTGTCTTTCTATTTCTCTCAAGGAAGATGTTGGGTCATAATTTACATGTGCAAGTACATTTGTCTCAACTTCTTCACTTATTATAGATTCGTCTTTTTGAGCAATCGGTTTCCTTCTTAACTGAGTTTCAAGTCTCCAGAAATAATTGTTGCTTGGATGATTCCTGTTGGGAAATCTATTTCTATACAACTCAGCAGCAGCCCTTGAATTTTTTGTTCATTTGTTCGTTACGAGTATACATTTTTATCAAAAACGATTTTAGATCATTTACTTTATTTTGCAGTTTAAATCACCAGCTCTATGATAGCTAACTGTCAAATATTAAAAAATTATTTAATGTAGATAATGCTTTAAAGTATGAGAGTTTTCTCATTTGAGAACATTAACTAAGAAATGTACAAAAAATGTAATTTAAAATTATGCAGTTAATTAGAATAGAATGCGTTTATTGTTTTAGGAAGAAAAAAAACAAGGGTTGCAATTTAAATAAGGTATGAAAACAGGGGGGAAAATGGGTTAAATTAAAAAAAAAAAAATCGTATAATTCAGTTATGTTGTATTAAATTTATATATTTTTTGAATTACATTAAATAATTTAATGTAATATTAAATTAGTGCCGTTTTTTCCCGTTGTTTATTTCTTTGGTATGTTATTTGAGCCAATTTTGATTTTTCGTATTTTTGTGTGTAGCTCCTTAACTATTCACTTGAGATACCAAGTATGATACATCGATGAAATCAGGTTGTCATGTAGATTCCAAAAATCTAATAATCTACAGGGTGTCCCGTTTAAAATTCAAAAGTTGGTATCACTTCCGGTAAAACCGGAAGTAGTAAAAGTGAAACAATCTGACTAAAATGAGGCCACTAAGGTCCCATTTAATACCCTAAAATTTTATAATTTTATCTTGAGAAACACAGATACTGTAGCCAGTTACATCAAGGACGTTAGGGACAGGCAAAAGCTTTTTCCTGTCCCTGTTTTTTCCTTTTTCCAATCGCTGTTTGATAATATTGTCTCCCTTAGCCATTCGAATGCCGCTCCAAGCGACGAGCTTTGTTCTAATTGGTGAATTCTGCATATTGACACCTGTCAATCAAGTCCATATAGAGTGAATGAGGGTGTGGCAAAGAATAAATTTATATAGGTAGATATCATTATATTTTGTCCCATAATTTCGCATTATTTAAATTTATTATTTTTGTTTTTTCTCTTACCATCTTGATTTAGTTTTCTAATCGACCATTCGTTCCACCTCATCCTTGAAACTTGAAATAGAATCGGTAATTTCTGTACAATTGCTGATAAATTATTGCAGTTCGTAGATTGAATAAATTGGCCGGTACCGTATCATGAAATTAAAAGTAACGTGTTCCATGCCACAAATACGTGCGAGAGGTTAATTTTCTTCAACTTCCTCCCATTCTGTGTTTCTACTTCCGCTTCACTTGCTCACGATTTTTCCAATTAAGCAAGAATCAATTATTAGGTTTTTTTTTCAAGTGGACTTTACCGCTGTCTGTGGTCAAAACGAAGTAGTTTCTTAACAATGTCGAAAAAATGCTTCATTGTAAATTGGTGTGAAATTTAAAAATCGGCACGGCTAGTTTCGTCATTTTTTTATTTAGATTTAGAAATGTTTTATCAACTTGAAACTGTATACATTTCGGCGCTCTTCACTGACATAAACTGTATCAAATAATTAACTACAGCATGAATCAATATATGCTTGCGAAAAAAAATCGATTTTTAAAGAGAAAATCCCTTAACTTTAATTATCAGAAGGCAAACTGAAAAGCAGTTGAAGGAGAAGATATTTACAAACCATATCCAACTTTTTAAAAAAGACTTGTATGAATCAAAGGCATATGGTTGTTGAAATGTGACAATATACGATATCTGATTAATAATTAGATAATTTTTGGTTGCCAGGATAACTTCTTGTTTCTCAACTCTCAACAATATTATTTCTATGAATTTTAATATTTTTAATTCGTATCGATTTGAGCAAGTACACCTCTGTAACTCACTTATCATCGTTTAGATCGATTTCGATCACGATCTGCCAGTGCTTTCTTTTATCGGTGATGCTCATTGTAGATTGAGTACATCGCCATTGCAGCCTTCCATGCCTAATCTCGATCTTAGGAAATAAATCACCAGACAAATAAACAATGGAAGAAGAAACGGGTGACTCTGATTGCCGCACGTGTGACTTTACAATCACATATTATTGACAAGTGAATGTCACATTTGCCAGCTATTAACCTGTTTCGAAAAGAGATATATAATATGCCCACCGGAGCTTACAGCTCGAATAAAAGGTATCCACAACTAAAAAAAGTAAAATATTTTCAGTTAGTGCCAGTTTTAAAACATTAACTCACATTTAAGTGTTAATTTGCCCATAAGATTTACGTAGAGCTAAAAAAATCATAACGGTATTCACTAATAATCGAACAAAATAAAAAATTAACAAGGAAATCATTTATCCAAACTCCTCCACTAAAAAACTAGTAAACAGGTGACCTTTTAGTGATCCCTAAGATATAGTATAGATTCCTACTCCTTCGTTTGTTTTTGACCCATCAGAATATAACATCGTTTAACGTGAGTTCGAAATCTTGTTTAGTAGGCATAAAGTCCGTAGGTATCTTCATGGATTGGGTTGCTCCAATCCTTAGTATCTCAAGATGCCCCGTTAAGTCGCCGGGTTTTAAAGATTTGGCCTGTATTAGCCTATAGGCACTTTCCAGAGCGATCTTCCTCACATGTAGATGAGGAAGGTCCAGCATTACCTCTAAGGCTGCAGGATCTCATTGCACCCGTGATCCCTATGCAAGGGAAGCGTTGTTCTTTTTGCAACTCTGTTATTGCCATTTGCTGCGTTGTTTGCTACAGTATTGACATATAAAACAAACAATATTGACCCCAAAATTGAACATTCTGGAACTCCCATATGTGTCTATGACTTATTTAGTTTTGTTGTCTATTTTAAAGTTTAGAGATACATATTGTTGTCGGTGTTTAAGAAAGGTTGAGATCCATTTTAAAGATAAGAATTGCATCTAATTCCATGTCTCCACTTAACTACAGACAATAACAATTCATAATTGATGCCACTTGGCGCTTGATTATAAATGAGGTTTCATTTTGTATCTTAATTCGTAAATTTTGTTGTTTTAGTCATTTTATTTTTGTGATGATGTGCTTAATTTGGCATACATAAAAATTAAAATTTCTGAAACGGAATATATCATTCAATATTTCAAATGTATAAACGAAAAATTTCGTTCTTTTTCCACTTCCTTATCCACCTCTGTCCGAAGCTAAATTGGCATCACAGGCTTCGCGTTCTTTTGTTACAAGATAGCAAAACGGAGAACTTCGGTTTATTCATTAATGCGTGAAGAATTTTCATTGCCGTGATCGAATTAACCATGCATCGATCGATCGATCGATTCATCCGACAGAAATGATTCGAGTGTGTGAAGATTTCAGTTAAAGTCCGACACACTTGTTCGACGGGGCTCTAAACACATCGAAAAATCAGCCGATAAAGGTGGGGCATAGCGTAAAGTACGAAATAGGTGTTTCAAACGAGAAAGCAGGTATATCTAATCTTTGGAAATAAGGTATGAAAGGAAAGTACCAAAAGACCATTTTTCCTGGTTCAACGGTCAACATGTTTGATATTAAAATATTAGGACTAATGAAACTAATGTATGTAGTTGAAGAACCAAACCATTAATTTGCTCTTTAAATATCTTGTTGTCTTTGAAGTAAAAAACGACTGGTTGACGCAAAAATTTGCTAGTCTTTCGTAAAAAAATGCCTCATACCTGTCATTTTGCAGTTCAGTGAATCTAGCCTAGGTGGAACTATATAAAAATTATAATGGTGCGTTTCCGGTTTTTACGAAAAGAATTGTACTATATTCTTTTATGTTATTGACATGAACACAACTTTATGCGAAACTAATATAAAAATTTCGGAGAAAATCTGAAAAACATAAGATATGCTAAATAAATAACCTCAATTTTAGAATAACAACACCAAAAACAGGTTCAATTGAATATAAATACTTACATGTACAGGTATATTATGGTAATTTCCAATAAAAAAAACTACAGATAATCACAAAAATTCTTAAAACACTACAGATAAACCATTCACTCATAACTTAATTCACTATTATCAAACGTTACGCGTTTCGGAAACAGCTGATCGGCTACTGTGGCGCCACCATCGGTAATTATTTGTCCCAATTGTAATTGTATGAACTGTCAATTCTTCTCTTTTTAGAAAGATGAGCAAATGAGAATAATAGTAGATAATGCTTGAGGTTGGACACCCCTCTTCACTTTCTTTCTCTAGATTTGTAACTTTTGCCATCTGCTTCCGAATTTAATAATTTATTGATAAATTAATTAAATAATGGCTAATCTTAAAAATAATTTTCCACGCCACCTCTGAAATTTATCGGACGCTTCATTCTCGGTTTTCTTTATAAAATCAACACTTATCCTAACCGTGGTATGCACATAAAAAATTTATTAGTTAAATGATATGTTAAGATTTTTATTGCTTTTTAAAAATGTATAAGATCCACGTCTTTTTCGTATACGTACTCATTTTATAAATAGTTATTAATAAAAATCTTGGAAACTTTGCTTTTTCGTTAATTAGAGATGTTCTAATTATACGGTATGCACCCCTAAAAAAAGCAGCTGTTAGGAAACGTTTTCGTGGGGCTATAATTTTAATTTTTTTCTTTTTTAAGTTCAGAATGTGTATTATTGTATAATTCTTTCTTTTAGGGTATTTTTCTATTAATTATTGAAGCATTTGGAACAATTTACGCTTGTTTATAGAAGTTTTAGTTTTCTGTTAAATAGAAAATTATCACTAGGTAGAAGTATTAATTACCAATATATCAAAGGAATGTTTTTTTTATTTGTTATATGAACATAAAACATTTAAAGGGTTGGTTTACGAGATACGGGGTATTGAAATTTTAAAACTGGTGAAATATATTTGTATGGATTTTTTGTTTTTTTATCCATGCATTGACACGATTGATAACGGTTATTTGCAGCTTTCTCTGCATCTTTACTTACCTACTGCTAGTATTGCAGTATCATATTCAAAGATTGCTACTGTCATATTGTCAGTGTGCGGTATATTATTAGTGAATGTTTTAATTCTGAGTACTAGAGTTTTATGAATATTTTGTAGTGGTCGAAAGCTTGGGCAAAAAGTGGCTTTATTATCCAGAAGGAAGAACATATCATAGGAATTTGAAATACGCCACATGATTATATCAAATTTTATGAAATATAATAAGCAGCCATATCGGATAATTCTGCTCGATATATTGAAACAATTTTACAATACGATCTCAATTTTTAGTTATAAAAGATAAATTACCGTTTTATTGACGACCAGTTGCTTTAAACTGGTAGATAACATTTATTATCCTTTCGAGGTAAATGTCCATTAATTTTCATTACAATCGTAAGAAGAACATCGTCGGTTCTTACCGTAAAAAACGTTTAGTATTCTATGAATTACGCTTAACAAACATACTTTACAGAATTCAGCAAAAGTTCGCTGCCAGAAAAAGTATAAAATTTTTTAAAAAAGCCATCAAAATCATTGAAAATTAATTGCAGCTTACCTGTAGAGAAAGGAGAAGATAATAAAAAAGGCAAAATGGTGGAATAAAGATACAAAATCAAAAATAAAAGAGAAGAAACAAAGCATAGAAAAAAAACAATAATTAGAAGAATTTAAATGATTACATTATCTGTTATTTTGCTTTCGAAGGCATTTCAAAGGCATTTGTTAGTCTTTATTATCGAATTCATACCTGTCTTACCAAAACCCTCGCTCGTCCCGTCAATGTATTGTACCCAAGCGAGCGCTTAACCGCAGAGATAAAAAAGTGAGTTCTAATTGTTTAATTCTGCATATTGACACCTGTCAATGTCACATGTACTGAATGAGTGTTTGCCAAAGAATAAATTTATATAGATAGAGATCATTATATTTTGTCCCATAATTGCTGATTTAGACAGTTGTTCTGATTTTTTCCCAATAATTTAAACCCCATTACGGCACCACACACCACACAAAACCAGATTCAGACTCAAAAGCATCGAAAATACCGAATTAAATTGAGCGTATCCCATTCGCATCGAAAGCAGTCATGAAGCGAATGAAAGAGGTTAGGATATTGATAAAAGTAATTGTTTGATAATAGTAGACGATGTAAACGGTCGTGAGCAAACACTACAATTTGCGCGGGATATACGGGCAAAAATGTAAATGGTCTTATCGCTCATTTTTACTACGGGAGTGTTGTTGAGGTATTAAAAAAAATTTAAGAGGCATAGTCAGTGTGCCCATAAGTATTGGATAGAAATTACCTGGCTACGTGTAAAGTATTTGAGAGAATAAAACTTCTTATTACCTAGTAGGTGAGGAGAGGGTCAATAATAAATGATTGGAGCTTCTTTTATACTCTTTTTTATTGGTGGATTATTTTTATATAACTTTAATAAAGTGTGGAATAAAATCCCACCAAAAGCCTTCAACAATAAAACCATTTAGAATATAAAACACGTGAAAGATGAAAGGCGGCTGATCTAAATAGTATCTAGATAGCGGGATTGTTTAAAATGTCAGGTGACAGGTACTGTGGGTTCAAACAAAATATATCGCTTCATTCTTAACTGTCAGATAAGCTGGTGTGTATGGTGGAGATGTGACACAATTGCACTGCCTGCCAAGCTGAAGTTTAGGCATTCGAAACTTGTTCTACAGATCTTCTGGAGAAATACAGACTCGCCTTTTTGTATCCTGCTTTTGAAAATAATGAAAGTAGTTCTTGGAAAGTTTGTACATCCATTCTAAAGTAACAAAAAAGGTATTAAACATTGAAACTGGTTTTAGTATGTTCTTTTTAGGACTTTATTGCATCTAGGAATCTCCACTAGCTCAAATTAAACCGTTTACAATCTCTCTGACTATATGGCAGATTTTAGCAACGAGAGTGTTGTTGAGGTATTAAAAAAATTAACGAGTATACTTGAGAATTTATCTCGCAAAGCTGTCATGCATGTTTTAAGCTCATACCATTAATTTTCAACATGTTTATTTAATACGTTTCATTATCAGTAGCTATTAATCTGGAAGTAAACTTTTCCGTACTGTAATGTTTACCAATTTGTAAAGCCGCTCTACTTATCATGTGGCTTGGTCTACTTACGTCGGATAATCTTTGTACCATTAATTAAAGTTTTTCGTTTTTTTAATTTATATTATAAATATGCGAGGAACTGAAAAAATATTAGAAGTTGGGAGAGGAGAAAAGCAGCTGCCTTCACTGAAAAAATATTTGTACGTAAAATCAATAAAGTATCGTCAATTTTTTGGACATTAATGCTATGATTCGGTGATTGGGAGAATAATTTCACGTCATAAAACAATTAACTAGTGCATTAAAACAATAACCGAAAAATCGTTAAGCAATAAACGCAAAACATCAAAAACTAATTAACTGTATCCTTAATATAACACAAATATTAATCAAATCAATGTTTTGCGATTATAAACCTATGCACTTTACCATTAAAACCATAAAAGCTTTTTATAAATCTAAGAACTACAAACTTTGAAAATTAATTAACGGTTTTGATTGTTTTGATGAACACTAAACGTTAAATCTATGAATGATTGACTGCTTAAAAACGCGCCAAAATAGTGCTACCTAATAGTAAATCAATCTCTACGAACATTAATATTACGAACAACTAGCGTAGATGTTTAACTCTTCGCGCCGCGTCCGTAGCCCATATCCCATATAAGTGCAACCATATGCAGAGGTTAGGTGTTCCGATACAATTTGTGTTTTGTGGACAGTAAAATAATAATTATTGTGCCAAATTAGTTAATTCTGGACTGGAGATCGACAAAGAAAGGAAGATACATTCTGATAGTTACAAAAAACACTGGAGATACTACTTGGTAAATATTATTTTGGCCCACATTATCCCTATACTAAAATTCTATGTTTAAGATGTTAAAATAAAAAATTGCCAAGAAAACAAGTTGAAGAACAGTTGCGTAATAACCCATAGTTTGAATTGTTGGAAATGTATATAAATGACCATATAACTATCTAAATTAATATTACAGAAAAAATTAAGTATCATTTTTATTTCAGCCCACAATTGTATGGATCTATAAACAAAACGTTAAACATATCTTAACATAGTTTTTTTCAAAAAGAATAGGTGTTTAAAAACTCATTTTGATCTCGTCAGTTTAAATCTAATCGTGTTCAGATTCAAGAACTTCAAGTCTGTAGTGTCTAAAGACCACCGTGATATTAGGGCTAAAGGTGCTGGCGTTTTTATCTCGGGCTCGCAGATAATGATTGGCAGTAATACCAGTAATTATATGTTAAACGCTGTACACGTGTATTAAGATATTATTAAGTAATGAAGTTACTGAAACTTTGCTAATGAATTAGCTCTGATATTATCCTTTGCCTCCTGATTTTCATCTTTTATTTTTCTTACTCCGATGGTATTTATTAACGCATTATTAGGAGTCGATGTTTATTTGATTATTTTTAAGGATTTTAACATTATTTGGTCATTAAGTTCGTAAGATGACATATAGATGGTGCTACTATTGACAAATATTATTTTTAGAAGGTACTAACCTTTCAAAATTTAATGACAATCTGACGTTTAGTTCACAAGTGACTGTGGTTTTAGTGATGCTACTTCTATAATGTTTAAAACAATGAACAATACAACTGAACAACGATACTTTAAAGGTATTAAAGGTAGCAGAAGGCAGTGTATTCACCATTTTCCATAAACATTTAGTCCATAAGCTCTGTTTGAAGTGGTTTTCTCATAAAACATAGAACTACAATGTGATCTATTCCTTGTGCCATGGAATAAGGTCCAGAGTACACTCATTTAAATGACAAAACAAGAAAAAATCAAGAGATTACGGACAATTGTTCGAGAGCAATTGTTTGAAATCCAATTGTTCGAAGCCAACCCATCCGAAAACGCCCCCTAAATATTATTTTGCTTAGAAGTACTTGTGGTGCTCGTGTCTCATTTTTACGAGCACACAATATCTTTACATGTTTACATTATTTTTTAAGTTTGTCAGTTTATGTCATTATTTTATTTTTTGGTTATATGCAATTCTTCTCTTCTCTTCTTTTTGGAAAGCTCCATAAGATTATACGTATGGAGAAGAAGATCGTCGTCGTGGGAACGCGTTGCTAAGAAGAGTTATTATTTTTAGATTTTTTTTGTCATTACATTTTTTGGTATGCATTCAGAAAGACGTATTAAAAAATATACAATTTGAATTTATATTTTTATTTTATTTAGTGTAATGATCCATCCATTACACTAAAGTACTAACCCTTTTTTTTTTCTCGGATGCTGTCCCATCGCCAGCTACACCTCAGCCTCTTGGGCTTTTCGTGCCTTATTACTAACAATGCTATCCATGTTTGATGACTGGGAAAATAAGTACCGAAAATCGTAACTGGCTTCTGGACTATATAATTATTTCTATTTTGGGCGATATATAAGAAGAATGAACACGGTAATTTAAAATGATTTCATGTCATACAAATTCTATATTTTCCTAGTTTCGCAACTTGTTGTTTGGTTCTATTTAAATTACTATTTTAGTGATATTCATGTCTGGCATGTCGATCTTAAATAATTTATTTGGCTTTTATATGTGTCTTTATGTAATTATTCTCAAATTGTAAGTTTTAAGTAGCTACTATCATGTACAAATTTATTTTTAATGACATATCAACGTTCTGTTTGTATTGACATATAATATTGATTTGATAATGAGACTTATTAGAACGAGTCATACATTGAATATTACAAGAAATTATAAAGACGATAATAAGAAACATTATATATAAGGAACAACCGATTAGTCCAGTTTATGGAGACACAGTAAGGAATTCCATCGATATATTGTTTTTTAGATTTGATCCGTATACATTCATTCTTCTTTTTCTCCCACGCCTGTATTATTTTCTTTCCTGCCAACTTTGGCTTCGTTTATCATTGTTGGCTTCACAACTTGTTTTCGTATCCTCCCTTTGCTCCTTGTACTATTTTTTTTAAAAACAGAGTCACCATAACCTTTCTTTACCCCGCTTGCATCATATGTGCTACATCTCGATCCAATCTTCTGACAGTGGTGCAGAGTATTCTGCTCACCCTGTTAATATCTCGTATTCAGGTAATCAGTTTTTTTCCTCCTCCATTCTTCCAGATTCATTTCAATCCCTTCTTTGCTTTTACAGAGAGCTAGGTTGTTAAACCTACAATAGTTTCCTGTATGTACTTTTTGGCACCATTTTCCCCGGCATTTTCTAGGTCGATAAAAACAAATGTTTATCCATATATTTTTCCATGGTCTTAATATTTTTATCAGACATAATTCCGAACTATTGAAGTTCATATGAAGATCCAAGGCAATAATTAAAAATCTAAACAAAAAAACCCTTCGTTTATTTCATCAATATATTCCAGGGCTGTTCTTTCAGGTATTTTTTATTTTCAGCCTTTCTCTAGCAAGATTTTCATGTCTCATTATATTATTTTGCGGTTTTGTATTTCGCCTTGTTTTTCCTTAAGGATTTCTTTTGAGCTGTTCTTCCTCCTGTGAATGAACTGTTTCAGGTTATCTATCACGAATTTTTCAAGATCGTTAGAGACTGGACTATATAATAAACCAATTAAAAGGTTTCAAGTGCCATACATTTTTAAATAGATTATTGGACGTTTCATTAATTATATTACAAAAAAATTGTTGGAGTCAAAACTTATCTTCGATTGTAGTTAAACACTTTCTGTTGATATAAAAAAGTGTTACATTTTAAAAGTAAAGCAGAAAATAACAAATGTGCTTCTTTAAAATTTCTAATGTCATTTATTTTGGAATAACTAGAGTTCGATTTGCTTCTTTTCAGTGATTATTGTTCTTACAACATTTCCATTAGATTGGATATTTTTTATCGAGAAATTCACTTATAACGTAGTTTCCTTTAAACTGGTGTGGATATTTCCGTAATTTGGAACATTTTAAACCATCATGTCTTTATCTTTGGCTGTAGATTGATGATTTGTTTATTCCTTTTTATGTTTTTGTATTTTTGAAAAGGATCTTTTTATTATGCGTTTGTTACCACCTTCTTCAGTGTTACTGATATGTCATGAATAACATTAATAATAAATAAAAAAGAAATAAAAACTAAAAAGTTTAATTACTTATATCTTTTATTCTAAGTAAAGGACCCCGCAGTTTATGATAGGAAAATGGTTTTCGGTGAATTTCTCTCAAACTTCGGAAATTTATTCTTCATCCCATCCCGATCAAAAGTGTTCACGGGCCCAACTCAATCCTATGTACAGATTTCGAGCTAGCGCGAGTTTAAAATGATTAGGGGGAACTCGATATATGGGCATTTATCGGCAAGTTAGGCGTTCACCTCTTTACGTTTATGGTTTATATGATGGATATATGTCATACACACCCAGATACACACACACACACGCAAACATTTAGCGTCTTTTAGAAGATTTTATTTTGATTTCTAAACTATTTTTTAAGAATTTTTTTTTATTGACATTACATTTTTCATTTTTCAATCACTTTTTTGTTACCATGACTATGTCCGACATGGGCGTTTCATTAACAGGGTTAAACACAGCCAGTCACCTTGAAATAAATTAAAAAACTAAATAAATGTTCAATGGAGAAATATTTTTTGTAAGAGAACGCTTAACAATTAATATGTCCAGCACAAGCGTCACTTGTCGTTATCTCATCTAAACCCTACTCTTTTATACTCCTACAAGTGTTCCACGACTCGCATAGAGCAAAAATGCAGCATAATCATTGTGTTTATTATTCTTATTTATTTATAGCACATGTGTTATTAATCTAACTACAATTTGGCGTAGTCTTTGGGAGATCAACTCGTCATATTTGTTTAAAATGAAGGATTAAAAAGGAACATACGAAAAACCATCTTGCCATCAGCGAAATAACAACGATGCTTATTTCAGCTCATTTTCAAACTGTTGTTTTGAGAGTATTTCATATTTGTTTAGGTATGAAACTAATCTATTTTTAATTAATTTTTCAAACTTTTTTGAGAATTGCTGATGTTGTTACATCTCCCTTTTATGTAATAGAGTAACAATTGTTCTATACATTTCGATAGAGTATGTGTAAATAGTTTTAAAAGATAATCACAGTTTAATTTAATTATTTCAGACTTTGTGTTATCTATTCCAACGATTTTCCCATTTTTTAAATCAAAATAGGTGCAATTAGGAATAGATTTTCATCGCTTTTTATTTGGTTTGCTAAAGCTCTTATTAAATTCATTAGCAATGTTAATTTTATGCTGGACATAATTGTTAAGTGTTCTCTTACAAAGAGTATTTCTCCATTGAACATTTAGTTTTGTATTTATTTCAAGGTGTCCGTCCGGCTGTGTCTTGTTAATGAAACGCCCATGTCGGACAAAAAAGTGATTGAAAAATGAAAAATGTAATGTCAATAAAAAAAAAATTCTTAAAAAATAGTTTAGAAATCAAAATAAAATCTTCTAAAAGACGCTAAATGTGTGCGTGTGTATGTATCTGGGTGTGTATGACATATATCCATCATATAAACCATAAACGTAAAGAGGTGAACGCCTAACTTGCCGATAAATGCGCATATATCGAGTTCCCCGTAATCATTTTAAACTCGCGCTAGCTCGAAATCTGTACATAGGATTGAGTTGGGCCCGTGAACACTTTTGATAGGGATGGGATGAAGAATAAATTTCCGAAGTTTGAGAGAAATCCACCGAAAGCCATTTTCCTATCAAAAACTGCGGGGTCCTTTGGTTAAAAGATATTTTATCGTGGTTTAATATTTAAATATTAATACGTATTTTAAAAAATATAATATATTTTTGTTTTACTACTTATATGTGAAAAAAAGATTTCTACTTCAAATAACTGATAGTCGAGAGTTTCTAAATTATCGCCTAGAGAGAAGATACTAATGACGGAAGTCCTTTGTTTACTTTTAGGTGGTTGCCGAATTGATCTGTACTTTTAATGAAGTCCTATACATAAATGAAACTTCGGTAAAATAAAGTATGGAGTACACAATTCATTATTCCTATGCAAGAATTATTTAGAGTAAAAAAGAACTTTTTTTATATAAAGAATGGATTTATAAAACAAAACAGAATTTGGAATTAAAAACTACATTTTCCTGAATATACAGGGTGCACCGCTCATATCCTTATGGAGAATTTTGAAATAACTCTCATCACTTCCTCTTAACTCAAACCAACATATTGGCTAAGATGTGTTAACGAAAGATTTGTTATCTACTTCATCTGAACGGTTACGTGTACATCCCAGACAAACAACACACCATTTCAGTCAGGAATTCTGACACTAGATCCAGTCTAGCCTAACATAATATCCAACTTTTCAATCTAGAATCATACGAGAGATGACAGTCAATCTGGAAACCAGTCGACAGCAGTACTGATTATTCACTCTGGAAAGCTACTTAGAGATTGAAAAGACCCACAATGCGAATACCACCTGTCAGATTGGAAGATGGTAAATGGGCTAGAAATAATGAGCAAAAAGCAACAAGATTTCCAAATCGTCTAGAAAAAATCTTTCAACCTCATGAAGATCAAGATGAAGAACCCACTCTGAAAGAACATCCACAGATTGATCAAGAAGTAATTACTGAAATAAAAGAAAATATCAATCCTAAAAAAGCTTCAGGTTTTCAATTAATTACTGGAGAAATTATAAAACAATTACCCAAAAAAGCAATAATTAAACTAACTAACCTAATAAATGCTGCCTTCAGACTGAAGTATGAAAACTGCGGAAGTCATAATGATGCCCAAGCCAAAGAAACCACCACATGAGGCATCGTCATACAGACCGATCTCATTACTGCCTGTTATGTCAAAACTATTTGCGGAACTCCTATTCAAAAGAATAAAACCACTTATCGAAGAAAGAGAAATTATCCCTAATCACCAATTTGAATTTAGAAATAAGCACTCGACGATCGACCAAGTTCATATAATAACCAACATTATAGAGAAATCATTTGTGCTACTATCTTTCTTGATGTAGCACAAGTGTTTGATAAGGTTTGGCATGAAGGCTTAATACATAAGCTCAAGCTTTTCCTTCTAAAACAATATACAGATATCCTCCATTCATATATATCGGAAAGATACTTTAGAATTAGGCAAGAAGAAGCCTATTCCGATCTTAAAGAAATTAAGGTTGGGGTACCACAAGGAAGTGTCCTAGAACCTGTCCTATACTTAGAAAACAATACATAGTCACCTTCGCCGACGACACTGCCATTATAGCAGTAGGAAAAAGCAATGAAGAAGCAACCCACAAGCTGCAAACAGCTGTCCACCGTATCTATGACTAGACGAAGAGATCGAAAATTAAACTTAATGAAACTAAATCACTTCACATTAACTTTACAAACAAAAGGCTGGATCATATTCCAGTCAGAATAAACAATAACCTGATCCCATATTCAAACACAGCAAAATACTTAGGTATTACCTTAGATGCCAAACTTCGATGGAAAGTGCATGTTAAAAAGAAAAGAGAAGAACTTAGACCGAAATATAGAAAAATGTACTTGCTAATAGGAATAAAATCCACTCTGTCTCTACATAATAAGCTTATGCTTAAGCCTGTATGGACTTATGGTATCCCACTATGGGGATGCACCAAAGCAAGCAACTTAGCAATCATCCAAAGATTTCAAAACAAAGTACTGAGGAACATAGTAGGTGCCCCTTGGTACATTGGCAATAGTGACCTCCATAGGGATCTGGAAATGGACACTTTGACCAGATCATCAAGAAATTAGCCAAGAGTCATAAATAGAGTCTTCATCATCATCATCATTATGATGGTGTTGTGAGGTTTTTCTGGATTTTCCCACAACTGTAAAGCAGATGCGCCAGATTTTCGGTTATATTTAAAAAACTTTTAGAAATGTACGATTTTTGTGGTTAAAATCGTAATTTTCTACGCCCTATAACTCGGGAGGGGTTTATTTACATTGTATTTAACACTAATTCATTAAAAAGGAGAATGAAAAGGTTTTTCGTAAATGAATTTAATGAAAGAAATTATTATAAAATAAAGTGCCGCCGTGCAAAAATATGTCCAGAAAACACGATACCTCTATTCGTCGTCGTCACCATCAGATCCACGTTCTCCTAGTTATAAAATTCGCTGGTAGGGTGGCGATCGACGTTATTGTGCTAGAGCACTACTATTACAACGTTATTACGAGCTAAGTAATAGTCTCTACTTGTACCAACTACTTATTACACTTAACTTTAACGCGCATCTCGTTCACTCAACCTGTGCCCTGCAAACGCTGAAAACATATTGTAAGAGAGATTATCACAGGCCTCAATTATCTCCTTAGGGACTAACTTTCCGAAGTGTATATACACTACAACTAGTTGTGAGACAGTTCATTAGCGGAAGAACGAAAGAGGTCACGATTTTTTTTTACGTTTCTTCCAGACATACTTTCTTCCAACACGTAGGTGCTTGTTAGGTGTCTAGAATCAGATTTTAAATCTTATATTTACTCGTCGATTTTGAATTATGCTCGCGTCGCTTTGAGCTAGTTTGTATAACGGGGCTAAATTGAACGATATTTCTATTAGTCCAATCATTAGGTATAAAAAAGTAGTGTTTTCTTGCAAAAGGTCGCGGAGTTTTGAAAATCGGCAGTAATGTAGTCTAGGATGTTCTTAACCTGCCCTTAATTTTCCGACCTCACGCCACAGCCGCTCGCCCTGCCATTTTGAAAAAATGGCTTATAACTCGGTTCCCGTAGGTTTTAGAAAAAAAGTCAAGAATAGAAAATTGAAAAAGGTAAAATTTTCTACAAAAATACACTTATACACTTTTTTGTCAACATAATAGTTTCCGAGTTACAGGGCCGAACACTAGGTTGAATTTTTCAAAATATCGTATAATCTGCATTTACATGTTACTTTTTAGACATTATGTATAAATTAGCATACCTAAAGTTGTGTAGTGCAGTGAAATAATGCAAAACATAGGTTATCAACTTCTTTCCACACCACCCTGATTTTGGGCGCCATTTTCTCACAAAATTAAGTGCACATTAAGGACACCTAATACTGCATTCCTGCCGATTTTCAAAACTCCGCGACCTTTTGCGCGCAAAAAATACCTAATGACTGGACTATATTTAAACTTATGGTTCTTATATTTTTAACCTGTCGGTCGTTTGTCGCGTTTAATTTTTTCACACGATTAGCATACCATTAATCTACGCTGTACGTGAATGCCTTTACAGTTTGTCCGCGCTAAAATATATTTCCTAAACCTTCTGATATGTCACTAAAAAAGAATGAGTATGTCATTTCCTCCAAATTTTTGTAATTTAAATCTATGTGGAGCAATACCAACAGACTGGAACGAAAATTCAAGTAGGTGTATATGCGGGAACGGAATGGATATTTTTGGAAAATCAAAGGTAAAGAAAAAACCTGCTTAATTAACACATGGCGACCCTTTTGAGTCCTCGAAAAAAGGGAATACTTAATTGGAAAGAAGATCGGTCAAGGTTCATACAGATGTCTGGTCTTTGGGTATAATTCTATTTACAAAACCTGATCTCTCGATGATCTACGCAAGAAAATTGTGGATCAGAATGAACTATTAACTTTATTAAATAAATAATAAATAAAAAAAATATGTATTTTAATTTTTACGATGAAAATCTTGAAGAAATCTATATTTATTGTATGCATTTGTTCGAACAAACTATAGCTGTTCATGTCATATGATAACTAGATCTGTTCGGTGTCCCAATTGTAAGTGCTCAATCATTCAACTTTTTTAAGATATCTGAATTTGTATCTACCTATTCTTGATCGTCAAAAGGGCGGATATAATCCGGATAGAAACGGAATCAAGGAAACATATTTCCCTTTGATAAGACAAAGAAGAAGGTTTGGGTAATTTACATTAAACCCGATACAAGCCGAGGCTAAAAGTCCATTGAAACAAACACCTCGGATATAAGTCGTTTAGGGAGTAAGGATTCGGCGAGTTTCACCTCTCCAACGTCTAACTTCCCCCCTTCGTTCGCCACCCGTTAAGGTCATTTTGTGACATTAGCGAACTCTAAGATGTGGGGTTGGCAGGGGTGTGCATTTAAGACGTCGGTCTTGACTTGGCCGACATACACGCTTCGAACGAGCATCCTTAGTCTGCAGTAGTCCGATAATTAATCATACATTGTAATTAGTTCCTATGAGGGCTCACTGCCAGGCCAGAACAGCGTGACCTCCAGATACGACGACGGCCCATTGTATAGTTTCGACTCTTTCCTTCGCTTGTCTTCTGTCCGCAGAAACACATAATCAGAGGCAGCGCGATATCTTTTTCCTTAGGGTTGGTTGACCACTAAAGTATTTATATAGTAAACTTGTCTTGAAAGTTTAAGACTCTGAATTATTTTTCCTCAGGAAAACCCGAACTAAAATGACGACAGTCCACGTAGAACCGAATATACTAATTTTAGCAAATCTTCACAATCTATCTGACCATTAAGTAACTTGTATATATATAAAGAACCGGCTTATCTCCTGTCGTCTTCGTTCCAAACTTTGAACCCCACATTGATTGATTGATTGATTATGACGATGTACCTGACTGAGGTTTGTAAATGCCTCAGTACTGCAGCCTTAAGACTTATTGTACTATGTCAGTTACATCGTTATGTTCAGATGAAAAGGTTTTTTCTTCTATCCTCATGTGGGTTTACTGGCCCCAGTGTCTGAGTCCCTGGCACTCTAGTATGATATGAGAGGCTGCTTCTTTCTCATCATTGCATAGTCTACATATGGGTTCATTTTGAAAGATGCCCATTTTATGTAGGTGTTCCCTAAGGTGACAATGTCCGGTTATTAGTCTCGTGACATGCCTTATTTGATTTCTGCTTAGATTCGGAATATCATCTGTCAGTACTTTTGATGGCGCTTTAACCATTCGTTTACTGTACCCAACATAGTAATAATCTTGTTTCGAACGCAATTCCTTGAGATGGAAAGTGAAATTTGAAGATAACGTAAATGTATTTTGGACCTTTCAAGCCTATTATTATGTGTAGTATAAGATGGTGACCATATTATGGAACAATATACCTACTGCGCACCAAACTGTTAAACTGTTAAAAATGTTTCCCGAGTATCTTGTATGTGTTCGGTATTTCTCTTGACGAAGCCCAGTAACCTAAAGGCTTTCAGAATAACATTGCTTGAGTGCAAATTGAAGGATAAATCCTTGTCGAATAGAACCCCAAGGTCGTTAATTGATAAGACCACTTCCAGAGAGTCATTATTTATATAATAATTGATATTACTCGTACATCTACAGAATATCATCAATTTACACTTTGAAACGTTTATAATACAGGGTGCCCACCAACCTGGAAAACCGGGAAAAGTCAGGGAATTTTAAAATGGGACCTGGAAGTCAGGGAAAACGCTTAAAAAACCCTAAAAGCCAGGGAAAGTCAGGGAAACGCGTTTGTAAAAGTCAGGGAGAACAGGGAAAAATGAAATCGGTTTGTTCGATCCCCTTTAGAACAGCGATTTAAATATTTGATAGTTAAAATTTTTCAGAATAAATTTATATATTTAACAAAATTTGGCAACAATTCTGATGTCTTTAATGACGGTAAGAGTACACTGTACGCTGTACTGTGCAAGGGATCAAAGAAAAAGAAGAATAGAAGATATAGAAGAAAGAAGAATAGGTTAAAAAAAGTGATAGACACTGTTATATATAGGTCAGGGAATTTTTTCGAAATGGACCTGGACAACCGGGAAAAGTCAGTGAATTGAATTTTACTAACTTGGTGGGAACCCTGATATATCACCATGTATCTCAAAAAAAATCTTTAATAGTGGTTTGATACTTACTACAGTAACCTTCATTTACTACAGAAGCATTTATGTTAGTTAGTCATTAGTAACAATTTAGCTGTGGTCACTAACGTTAACTCTTGGAATTCCTTGAGCGATACCACTGTGCACAAAACGTCTTTGTATCTTGCATACGGCCTATTGCTGCCAACGCCTTTGTCTAACGCAGAGCTTGCCTCTCCTTTCTTAGTAGGATCCGTACAGAGATTTCGGGGATAATGTAAAGTCCTATAATGTATTCCGGATCTTGGTCACTCAGCTGTACATGACATAATGTATTCCAATTATACGGCGAACAATGTTTATCACGGCAGATCCCTCTTTGATAGTGTGGAAGTTAGATAGTTGCTTCTTAGAAGGGACATTGCATATTCACGATATCCGATGAAGGTCTGCATAGGACGTTTGTCATTGTACCTTACGTTAGGGAAAATTTGGTCAAGTTGAATTTTATATACAGAGCGTTAAGGCTCTGCTCCGCGGGTACGCGAAAATGGCATTGTAAGGGTTTAGAAATACAGTGTTTTTTTGGACAGCGTTGTACTTTTTTGCTTGATTTTTTTTTATGTTATAGATAAAGGATCCACACATGCTTATAACTATATGAGAAGTTCCGAAATTGTCCAGAAAAATATGAATTTTTTGGTCAAACATTGACAATATTCGAGTGGGTATAAAAAATTGTAGTAGGCCTTACGACATATTTAAATATAGTTATAAGCATCGAGACAACCTTTCCCTATAAGCTCGTAAAGAAAATTTAAAAAAAAATATACCGTTGCTAAGAAAAGCCTGCATTTCAAAACCCTTACAAGCCCATTTTTACCAGCCAGGATGTGGCGCCCCTACGGATTATTATTAAGATTACTCAAAGTTCGGTAAAGATAAAATAGTTTCACTTATTTAAATGTTTACGAGGGGTAGACATATGGGTGAAGAATTATAATTTCTGTGGAATATTAAATTACTAGTAAATGCTCTTCTTTAGGGATATTAAAATCACTTTTTTAGATTAAGGCTCTGCTCCGCGGGTACACGGAAGTAGCATTTTAAGGGTTTAGAAATACAGTGTTTTTTGGACAGCGTTGTACTTTTTTGCTTGATTTTATTTTATAGATTATTATTTATAATATTGTTACTAATCCAGATAGGTATATTAAAATATTATTTACTTACAGTATGTCCCCTTTGTGGACCTGGATGTCTTCTACTCGCACTCAACCTAAGCCGGGTCTTCAATCCTTTTCTACGATAATTTTCCATCTTTCCAAAACACTAAATAACAATAACTACACTTGTGGCCGATTGCACTGACACAACTTAAAATTTAAGAATGATAGTTTTTGAGAAGTGTAAATTTGATTTTAGTTGTTAAAAGTTTTTAATGGATTTTTGATTGAATCATGTAGTTACATGAATCCATTAAGGGATTCGGACAGTCATCTCTTCTAATATACTTTTGATAGCATCGATCGTTTAATTAAACGGATAAGGTAAAACCCAAATATATTCATTTTTGTTTTCCGGTATCGATTTAAAATGTACAGGGTGATGTATATATACTTACCTAAATAATAATAAAATTTAATCTATTGGAAACTGTCGCGTACAACTTTATTTTAAAAATAAAACTCAATATCAGCACCTCAAAAATTCTTCGAAAAAATCAAAGGAAACGAATGCACCGAGTCTAAAAATAGAATAATTATACTCATAGTACAAAAGCCCTTAAAGGAATTGGGCTCTCAAGGTAAATAATTTGGGATAGACAATAATATATAAAATCAACAACTAAAGAGTAGGCCCTAAGGTACTAGATTTTATATTCATAATAAAAAAAGTGATAATTAAAGTTTGTTTAGATTGCAATTTTTAAGATTATATATCTTGGTTCAAAATATTATTACTATTTTTTTTGAATTTTTAAAAACCTTTCCCTCCCTAGATGAGCATCTGAAAGTCCTAAATTAAACTCAAATCAAGCCTAGAACTGCTGCGAATCAAATCAAACCATAAAATATTAAAGTTTGAAATATCCAATATTTTGATCAAACTAGTTTGAAAGTTTGAATAATTAAATCGTTAGTTGGTTCACAAGTATTTTATTAGTATACTAACGTATAAAAGCTGCTTAATACGTGAAGAAAAAGACAAACCGAAATGTAAAAAAATTATTATTATTATTCATTATCATTTCCCAATCCCATAAATCCCCTATAATTCCCTACAGTATCATAATAATATTGTAATGCGCGTCATCTTTGTTGCACCCCTTGTCCAAATGCTTACTTATTTCAAAACCCCCTCTATACTAAGAACCCTGATTTTATCTATGTTTTATATGTTACTACCTACCCTATTTTAAAAGTGCCTACATTCTTGAACCTGACCTAGCCAGCGGCATATTTATCGGAATTAAAATAAATCTTCAAATAAAAAATTTCAATTTTAATAATTCTTAACTCAATTATTAATTAAAAAAACTGTCGTTTTATGTATTTTGAATATTTTGCAACATATATCAATTAATTTATCTTTAAATCATTTATAATTATTTTTAATATAATTTATTTCTTCAAAAATTTTAATAATATAAAAATTAGGAAGTTTTCATATCTTACGTTACACAGAATTGATATTTGCATGAATGAGTTTTGTTGAATTCAAATGTACATCATACAAAATTTTGTACCTCTCCTCTCACCGCTAATCCCCTGTAGAAGGTTTGACTGATGCAGAGCTGAGCCTTAACCAATAATAACAGTAGAAAAATAATATGACATTAAATCACAGATCCTTGTACGGTCTTTGTGAAAGAACGAAAGATAATTTTTCTCGGAAAGTGATATGCCGGAAAACCCGTTTTCATGTACTTTAGATAGAGGATTTACCCCTCTCCACGGCCGCCGCGGTCGAACATTTTATGCAGGAATGATGGGGGGATCTGACTTTATCGATTGGGAAAAAAAATTACTCGATTTCATCAGTCTGTTTTCGAGCCGTTTTTCCGCCAGATCTACTACACTAACTATGAATTAGAAAAAAAAGGTTATTTAAAAATATGTTTAAAATTTAATTTTTATTTTGGAAGAGTTCTATGTATCAGGAGACGCTCTGTATATCCGAAAGATGCTAAAATTATCTCAAAATGTTTAAAAACGCAGCCAATTTTCACTAGCACGAAAAAAATTAAGGCTTCACTTGAAATCACCCGAGCCACATCTATGTCTATATAATTTACTTACATCTGATATCGTTTTCAATAACATATAACTATAAATTATATTATTAAACCAAGGTATGTTCCAAGAAAACTACTAAACAGTTTATCGTTTTTTCTTAACAAGTACGTAGTTTGCGCTTTTCTTAATCATGGCAGTTTAAACCCAATCAAGGTTGCCGAGAATTTTCACTTATAATACCACTAGAGCTTTTTTATTAAAGCTCTACTGGGTTTACTGGAAATTTTTTTGAGACAACGAATATTTTCTAAAAAATATTCGTGTTCGAGAAAAAATTTTCTGTTTTTAGTAGAAGCATTGTTCATAACTATTACAGAATTGGTCGGTAATAAATGACTGAAATATTTCTCAAAAATAACAGCAGTCATTTCTTCATGGTAGTCTTTCGTAGAATTTGAAACAAATTCTAGCCCACTATCATCCAATCCTTTATCTCCTCCAGTATGAGTGTTAATTAAACGGCGACCTTAACCATTTGGAAGTTTTAAGCCAGTAGACAAACCTTCTATAAATACCTGTCGAGCATTTGTAACCTATTTATCTTGCCAAACGTTTTTTACCAAATGTCGTCATAGCAACCTGTCAAAATCAAGGCATCTGATTGGCTTAAAACGACAGGTATAAAATTTTCGATAGAATTATCCTTAAGATACCTACTAAAACTCTACCATTTGGGCTTTCACTACATATATTAAAATCTCATTTTGATCAAAGGAAAAATAGTTCATATCCTAATATCTATGTCGTAATCAATTGAATCCCGCAAGGATCAAATTTGAGACCATTTGTTATCGTATTTTAATGCAGAATGAAATTAATCATGTACTTAGTTATTGTTTAAAAATCAATTTTGCTTGTACAGGGTGGCCAAATAAGAATGCGAGGTACTGTATCTGGGAAACTATCCATCGTAGAGGCTTGCGGAAAAAAAAGTTATGACTAAAACGGCCAAGAGAAAAACCTGGAAAATATTTTCAAGTTTCTGAAATGACTGCTAGGGGGCGTAACTGCAATCTTGAATCTAAGAAAGTGATGTTTCTGTGAATTCCGGTATATTAACCTAACAAAAAAATAACTGATCTTTAAAGTAGAGGATAATCTGAACCTTTTTTGTTTGACAATTTTTGCTTTATCTCTAAAAATAAAGTGGTGGGGGGCATTCAAAGGTTTCAGTAAAAAACACCGTGTATATTCGAAACGGCTGAGCCGATTTTAACAATCTTAGGCTAGTTGAAAAGAGCTATCGTTGGTCTACAAATGTTATAATATTTGAAGTTTTGTTAGTTTCACATATCGCCGCTAGAGGGCTTTTTTCGACATTTCAACAGAAATGGTTAATTTTCTCAAAAAAATTAAATGCATTGGTATGATTTCTTTTTCATGAAAAAGTAGATAAATGATGTCTAAACAAGATCGCGAAAACCGCATCTTGATATCTTGTTCCTAACCTAAAATTTAGGCAAAAGAAAATTTTATACGGAAATCCCTTAAATTTTTATTTTTTAAACTAATTAATTCCTTTTATTCTGTAAGTTGTGGCCCTAAAAAGGACCGATTTAAAAAAGAAAGGTTTTTAGTGCCCCCGTAAATGATATAAATGCTGATCATTACGCTCTATGCATCTATGCAGCTTCAATTTAGGCTTTCGGTATGTTACGTAATGCATTACGAATCCGGTTTTTCATATCTCTCTGGTCGTAGGTTGAGTCTGAAAATCAAGACAAGTTAAGTCTGGTGATCGTGCAGGCCATGGAAACAGACTTCCTCTTCCAATCCAGCGCTGTTGTAATACTACATTAATACGCTCTCACACAAAATGGAGAATGATGAAGGATGAAGTCATCTTTAAAATATGCATTATTGATCTGCAGAAAATCCGCATTGATTGCGTGAAGTTCAGCACCAAGGACGTTGGAGTTTAAATATGTGGTGTGGCATACTGGGAGGCAGAATTATTGGGCCATATTTTTTCGAGCAATCCCTAAGCGGCAATATCTTTCTTGACTTTTTGGCCAATAAATTATCGTTGTTGTTGGAAGATGTGCCACTGGAAACACGTCAAAACTTGTGTTTGCAGTTGAATGGTTGCCCAGAACATTGTGCTAGAGCAGAGAGATATGAAAAACCGGGTTCGTAATGCATTACGCAACAAACCGAGAGCCGAAATTGAAGCTGCAATTTTGTCAACAATGCATAGAGCGTGATTATCAGCATTTAGAGCATTTAAGACGGCACTAAAAACCTTTCTTTTTTAAATCGGTCCTTTTTAGGGCCACAAATTACAAAATAAAAGGAATTAAATAGTTTAAAAAATAAAAATTTAAAGGATTTCCGAACAAAATATCGAGATGCGGTTTTCGGGAGCTTGTTTAGGCATCATTTGGCTACTTTTTCACGAAAAAGAAATCATACCAATGCATTTAATTTTTTTGAGAAAATTAACATTTCTGTCGAAATGTCGAAATAAGCGCTCTAGCGGCGACATCTGAAACTAACAAAACTTCACATATTATAGCATTTATAGCCCAAGAATATCTCTTTTCAACAAGCCCAAGTTTGTTAAAATCGGCTGAGCCGTTTCGCATATACAGGGTGTTTTTTACTGAAACCTTTGAATACCCCCCACCACTTTATTTTTAGAGATACAGCAAAAATTGTCAAACAAAAAAGGTTCAGATTATCCGCTACTTTAATTATCAGGTATCAGGTTACGCCCCCTAGCGGCCATTTCAGAAACTTGAAAATATTTCCCAGGTTTTTCTCTGGACCGTTTTAGTAATAACTTTTTTTTCCGCAAGCCTCTACGATGGATAGTTTCCCAGATACAATACCTCGCATTCTTATTTGGCCACCCTGTACATGACGATTATAAGCACCCAGCATCTCTGTTTCCGGATGACAAACGGCAACGTTGAAGTACATATTCAAAGAGGTCAAAATAAAACGATTTTAATATTTTTTAACGCTTTTAATCCCATAAGAATACACGTAAAAACGCGCGTTTAACGTTTTTAAGTCTTACAACTCCTGCTACATTATAATATATAATCATTATATTTAAACGTCTGATAAGATCGTTCATTAAACATCAAGTCGCCAAAATGATGTTTATCTCTTTATTCACTTACTTATTCAAGAAGTTTGATTTCACTTGTTTCTTACATTATTTACTTGCATGAACTCAATAGTTGAACCTGATAATGTTCACGAACTAAATCACGTCCAAGTTCTGAGTGTGTGAATTTCCCAGCGGGAAAACCGATAATAAGATAGATTTTCCTCCAAGAATGTACTTGTCGTCTTATACAAACTGGGAAATGTCTAAAGCATGTTCGGACTGTACACGGAAACACTATGGAAGGGCTAACTAACATCAGTCAGTATGGAAATCAGTGTGTGTGCTGGTCCAAGGATGTGTTCGTTCGAATAGGAGATGCTTTATTCGATAATTCTGGCTATAGCATGAGCGTACGTATGAATTTTAAGGATTGGAGAAAATTTAGAATACTGAAGAAGGTTAAAATCGTTTTAAAGATCAATATCAACGATAACGTGTTCGTATCGCAACCGGACGACGGGAAAATTTCTGAGGTTAGGTGACGATCTTTAAGAAGCCCTACTGGGGCCCTTTTTGGGAGCGCAGCTCTCCGAAGCTCCTTAGTTAATATTGGCAACCCTGTTGACAGATGTCATAAAGGGGAATGTTGGCAACCATGTTGAAAGGTGACAGACAATAGGTGACAAGTGCCAGATGACAGGTATCAAAAGGAGGCGTGACATAAAAGTGGATGAGTGTGGGTGGTCTATCGCGACGTTATTCTTACTCACAGACTAATTATTCTGATAATTTATAAGTTTTACTACTTTAATGTTTCTAGTAAAATATATCCCTGTTACATGTAAATCGACTTGCTTACATACAAGAGAAAATTAATGATTAAATCTTACACACCATTAGAAAATATATAAAAATAGCAATTGACAAAAAATGTCAACCCAGTGTGTATTCATAGATGCAGAAGGGACTTTTGATTAAATCTTATTCAAACTCATAAAACTGATTTAAGACAACATGGCTGATATAATAATTAATTCAACTGCCAAATGTCAATGTCAAAGATCGTTGGACTGTTAGAGTCTCATCGAAAAATATTGGTCCTATAATATATTGGTAAAAAAAGACAAAAATTTAAAAAATATAAATATTACAATCAGTGGAAATTTGAACCAGGGCTATAAATTCAGCCACCACTGGTGTTCCAACAACCGTATTCATATGTATATGATATTGAGATGAGGAATATTGCTTACGACTTGATTAACAAACAATTTCAACCTCTAGGATATGTGTATTCAAAGTTTAGGTAGTCAAGCATGTATTTAATCTTGGATTGGTCTTCGAGGCAGCATATCTCGCAATAGCCCTCACTATTCCAAACTTTTAATTGCAGTTGACTGATTTAGTTATATCGATTAATAGAGAAAACTCTAGAGAAATAAGAAGTTTTCATTTAAATTATCGTTTTTCCAACCTTACAAATTCATAAGGACTTGGACAATATACAAGGAGTCTCTTAAGTGTGGGGTAAAAAATAGACATCAAATCCGGGTGCTTTATAGGAATTATTCTGATACGAAAAACTGTTGTGAAATTTTTACCAGTAAAAGAGATAAGATGAGGAACTAATTCACTAATTAAATTGCGAGCGATATATTTCACAAATTGACCATCCAGCCGGGCTTACAATTTCAGAAACACTATCCAAGATGTTAGTTTCAAATATTCGTCGGTGGCGTTTATAAGATAAATTTGGGGGATACTGTACCACCTCCATTAATCTTGGTGCGTCGTCTTTAATACCGGCATACATCGATTGCCCTGCTCGGCCCCTCCTACCCCCTTCACACACGCCAACTCAAATTAACCCAATCTGCATTGGTTTCATTTACAAGCGGCCTCCGAAAATCTAAAGGGAGACTCTGCTTCTCCCGTGGACGAAGATTAAGGTCCAATGAGTAATGGTGTTTGAGATTCTTGAATGCAAGTTATCTACTAAATATCCTCTTTATTTTTACCTTTCGTCCTGGAAATATATTTTTTTGAATATAACATGTGATTATTTAAATATCTCATATTGCATCATTTAAAAATATTTCAAGAGCTGACAACTTTTAAAAGAATAAAGACAGATACATGCGGTTTTCACTGAAATACTTTACGACTCATAAATGTTTTTTCTCGCTCCCGGTTAACAAAAAAAACAAAATAATGCTTTTTTGTTTGCTTTTAACACGCTTGCAAAATCAGCAGTCAACAAATAATTATCAATCATTTACAATTGCAATTACAATTAACAGCAATTCATTTTTAGGAATAAAATGGGCCAATATCCCTTTACAAATTTCTTAGGAACCGCTACTAATATTTTCAATTTGATATACATACTCAATAAATTAGTTGTAGAAATACGCAACTTTTTTAAAACATTTTGCTAATCAGTAATTTTACACTAACAATGTATTAGAATTCAAAAATTTGACAGACTACTTATTGACATTTTTTGCAGTTTTGCCAACTCTTACACTTAATTGCTATGAAATTATAACTAAACTTGATAAATAAAGTAACGTCGGCTTACTAGATATTGAGGAAGAGAAGTTTTTATCAACAGTAAAAACATAAGAGCTTTTTTTTACATAGAAAGAAATTTATCCATAAAAGAAAAGTTCCCGTGTTTTTTGATAAGATAAATTAACGACAGAATATAAGAATAAAAAACAGAAACTTTATTTTTGTTGAACAATTAATAATTTAGCAGAACAATTAATTAAAGGAACAGTTATTAAAAATACAATTATTATAGGTTGGTTGGATTGGTGTACTTATTTTAATATTTTCTTCTCGGGTTTCTATATATATATATATATATATATATATATATATATATATATATATATATATATATATATATATATCGTATTTTCATTTTCTCTTAAATTACTAACAAGATTTTCGTGATATTAATCACTAACAATGTATTAAAATTCAAAAATTTGACGGACTATTCATTGATATTTTTTTGCAGTTTTGCCAACTCTTACACTTAATTGCTATGAAATTATATCTAAAGTTGACAAATAAAGTGACGTCCGCTTACTAGATATTGAGGAAGAGAAGTTTTTATCGCGATAAAAAAGGATGCACCTTTTTTATCGATGTCAAAGTGACAAAAGCAATTCCAAGTATATGACGTTTTAACATTGGAGTTAATTTATCATGTACGAGATCTAAAATCCTTTTTTTTTCTGAATTTAAACAAAAAAAAATAAAACAAATAGGATAGTTTTCTGGAAATACATGGCGACAATTCAACTTTCTTTATATACTTCTTTTTTGTTTAATTGGAGTCCAATAATCAATGTAGAACTAATCAGACCTTCGACTCTTCTGATAAAAAAAATGCTGCTACCTCTAAACGACTTCGCTAATCAAATCTGATCAATGCATTTAATTTTGCCAGTTAAAAATAAATGATAAGCTCCAGTAATCACAATACCAACTATTGATGTTCAATAGCCCCATAAACTCCGCGTATAATCAAATCAAAAGAATCGACAATAATCGCTAGGAAGAATCTATATAATGGCCATCCTAATTAGTTGAATGTACGCTTGTCTTTCTGCTACGGATCGACAATACTGAAACGACATACCGATTTTAATTATATTAGATCAATCCTAACAGTAATAACGATCAAGGACGTGTGTCGATTTTTTTTAAATAGGGTGCAACTTTCGATGTGGATAGAACATTTATTGTTATCTCAAGGTTTAGGAAAAATGCGGGGTGTGTTTTGTTAAATAGGATCTATTAGTTCACTAATATCTAACGGTTCATTCCTAATTATTTATTTGTATTAATTACTTTTACTGGGTGGGAATAGTTATAAATGGAGAGATAGTTAATAATATGAGATATGCTGATGACACCTTAAAGACACACAACACCTTTCAGAAAAATTAAATGATCGATGTAATGAATACGGACTAAAAATCAACTTTAAGAAAACCAAGTTAATGGTAGTTACAAAATTCCCACAAGATCTGAACCATGCGAACCTGACGGTGGCAAACACCACGATAGAGAATGTGTTGACATATAAATATCTAGGAACTTGGATAGAACAATCGGGTGACCAAACAAGAGAAATAAAAACGAAGGAGTTATTTACGAGTCGGGATATTAACATGAACCTTAGGATGAGGATGCTGCCTCGCTATGTTTTTTCCACGCTCTTGTATGGAGTTGAAACATGGACCCTCAAGAAAAACCACATCGACAAACTACAAGCATTCGAAATGTGGTGTTACCGTAGAATGTGGCGTATTCCCTGGAGCGATACAATTACTAATGCCGAAGTGCTGAACCAGAAGGAATGCGAAATCATTAACACCATGAAAAAAAGAAAGCTTCAATACTTGGGTCATATAATGAGAGGACAGAAATACACACTTCTCCAACTGATAGTCCAGGGAAAGATTAGTGGAAAGCGGATCATTGGCAGACGCCGTGTGTCCTGGCTAAAGAACCTGAGGGATTGGTTTAACTGTAGCAATGTACAACTGTTTAGAGCTGCAGTCATCAAGGTCACGATTGCTGTGATGATAGCAAACCTCCGATCGGAGATGCACTATAAGAAGAAGTCCCAATAAGAAGAGCGGGGAAAAAATTTCAATGACTAAAGCAGCCACGAAAGAGACCTGGGAAGTATTTAGGGAATCGTAGGACGACCGCTAGATGGCAGAAAGTAAAATACATATTTTATACAAAATTTACCAAAGTAAAAATGAAAACCGCGACAAATCCGGATCGTACCTTATGAGAAAAACAATAAAAAGCCTTCACTGACTCGATATTATGTTTGATTATCCATTATTATTATTTTGCATCTAGAAATGCTGCCTTCTAATAGAGACGCCAATGACAATATATACAATATATACGAATGGACACAGTCCGCTAAAGACCAATTACAAAGTGGACCACACATCGAAGAATGGAACAATGGCTAGCAGTTTTTCCCATAGAGTAAGAGAGATGATCTATACTCGCCGAAAATCAGCGGGGGCCTGCACGCACTCATTAGCAATGTCAAGAATATGTGTAGTGGAATGCTAGTACTTAAGACCATTGACTTAAAATGACAATATCATTCACTGCCGAGACGCTTTATGTGTACAGTTTTTTAAAACGGGAAAATTAATAACGTACAGTAAGTATATACCTTGTGGAAGGTCTAGTATCAGTGTTAAGCTATATTTTATATTTTTAAACCAATAAACATAACCGTGATATTATAAAATTGATAATTAAATGGCGATTTTTAATAATGTAGATATTAATACACGTATTCCGAACTTTCACATACAATTCATTGCACACTAAACGTCTCAGTTGTCAAATTTTCGAGGTAAAATACTACTTAACTGATCCGACTCTGTCATTTACCATGCATACTGCAAGCAGTTTTACAAACGGAGAATTTTGGTATTAGAAGAACTGTTCTATAAGTTATGACACCTCTATAGTCCAATCATTATATACATTTGAAATGAAGCGAACTGGCTGGATTTTTAATGTTGAAACATCACCTTGATCTTCTCCATAAATGGTACAGTAAATGGCGAACCTAATTGAACAACTATATAACAACGGGCCTGATGTGAGAAGACTACAGGAAACATTGCCAGAAGACTTATATCCAATCACCAAAGAAGCAATCGATAAGGAGAAACACCATTGGGTGTTCTTCTTCCAAGACTATTCACTCAACACATTGACTTGGATGGATAATACTTTGAATAATAAATGTACAATAAATCCTCGAATTTCGGGAAAAAACCGGCAAAATACCCTGTATAAGCGTACAGTCTAACTTCCGCACCTATTATTTTAGCGGCGCGACTTTGCCTTTACTTTCATTTCAGTCTTAAAAACCCATCAGATGGAAGAGAGCAATCACTAGAAAATTCCCTCGGCTCAACTAAAATGCTGCAATGAGTTGTCACGTAGCAATCGATAAATGTACGAAAAGTTAGACACCCCTTCGCCCCTTAGCCCACACTATAGTCGTGATTAGCATTTCTTTCCTTGATTATCCCCTCATGCTTATATCCTGGCTTTTCTTTTGTCTTCCATTAAACTTTTGAAAAAAGGGCGAGGAATGTATGATTAAGTTCATCTAATAAGAACTTTTTAGGGGGTATCGTGTATAGCGCCAGATTTTATGGAGGGATCGATATTTTAATATTTTTTGTCCTCTTAAATTTGCATAGACGTTAATTTATTGGGCATTTACATTTTTATCTCAGAAACGTCCAGGCCCAAACCGCTGAAACTAGCAGCAATTTTTCGATATTGAACGGTCTGCCCTGGTGGAATCTTGATTTTTGATTTGGCTTAACGAGTTTTTTTTCGGCATCTGCCATTGGCTTGATTGTTGCTTGATTTCAGGGCCGATACCACATAGCAGTAATGATATTTGAAAAAACTCAGTTTGAAGCTTTTCTTTCAAACCATGGCTTGCTTTAGGTCTTTGTGGTGGTCAGTCAGAACCACAGGTACAAATTATCCTTCTCGTTCCCGAATCTTCTATTAAAATTTGCTGAACCGAGCTGCAAAACAATCTTCAAGCAGAAGATTACGAGTTTGCTCGATATTTTCATCTGTTGCGGCACTTAATGGATGTCCAGAACGAGATTTTTTATCAATCGACATGCAGCCATTTTTAAAAAGAAAAAAAGCCGACTCGTACACTTGATCATCTTTTTAATAGTCCAAGAGTTGGTGACAAATTTGGTGAAGGTATTTTCGGCACTTTAAATTAAAATGTTTGAGATAATGTTACTAAATCTGGAATCAAGAGTCAGGGAGGGCGTTTGCGGTTATTTTGCCTCCAGGAACTTTGGAATTTTTAGTTTAGTATTTAGAATCCATAAATAAAAATCTGTTTAGTTAGTTTTGAAGTATGACCAGTAACTATGAAATATTTATTAATTAATATTGAAAATATTTGATGTAAAGGAAAATCTAGATTTCTCTGTTAAATCCAAAACAAAGTTTTCAATTCAAATTGAGAATGGAAAATTCTATTGAACTAGAAACGTTGTATGTTTTGAGCTGAAATAAAACAATTTCCGTTACATATCACGAATCCTAAAATTTCTGTTGTAATGTCACGATAAAATCTTGAATTTCCGTTGCATGTGAATTTTTACATATACTCGCCGTATACGTCTGACTTGCTAAAATTTCTAGTACAATAACCATTTATAATTATTTTGGCGAAAGGTTTTGATAGTTTTCGTTCAATTTAAAAATTACGCCATTCGCGAGTGTAAATGTAGAAAAAATTTCTAATGAAATAATTGAAAACATCACCCCAATTTTAATATCTTTATTGGCTTTGGCGGGAGGAGGCGAGAAAATAAAAATTTTGATTTTCGTGGTACTAACATTCCGGTCTTTGTTACTTCATTGCTTTAAAACTAACATATTTGATTTTTTTGAAAAAATATTCAGGATTGTATTGTAATGTTTCTCTCAGGCTCCCGTATTATTGGTTATTATAACTATATCTTTAGTATTGCCTAGCAGTTAATGTGTAAACCATCAGTTTCATCCTCTCATGACACTATTAGACGATACGTAATATTTGATTTAAAAATTTGGTCATTGACCGGAAAGGTAAAGATAACATACATGCAGATGCTTAATCGAATATAAATAATATGAGAGAAAAGCAAGAGTAATATTTAATTTATAAATGTTTATTTTATAAAAAGAAAAGCACATATAAAAAAGGAAGTTGTTATTTCTTTAAATAGTACATATCAATGTAGGAAAACAAAAAAGAAAATGTTTATCATGGAAAGCGTGTTAGTGAAAACTGAATAAATTCCATCGAATTACCACTAGAATGAGGGGAGAAGACTAACTAAACGGTTATAGCCTACTAACCGATACGGATTTTCATACAGTAGCGTATCTGTAGGAGGAATCGAGGCATAGAAAATAAATTATTAAGTACTGGGAAAGTTTGAACAAAAGTTTAGTTAGATTTTCCAAAAACTAGAAATAAATTTGTAAAATGCGTAAATTGACAAGCATTGTATAAAACAAAAATTCTAGGAAATATCTCAGCAGAAATTTGGAATTAACAATAGTCCATTTATGGCAATCCTGTAGATCTGTTTATACTTCTAAAATATACATACACACACGTTTTAAGAATACAAACAATTTCAAAAAGATCAACTGGACAGTTTGGAAATCACTATTTTCCTACTATCATCTTCATATTATTCAATTTTCTTCTTTTCATACAGCTCTTTATTTGTCTTCCTGATTTTCCAATTACAAAACCATAACAACGGATCTCCTTCCAACAAATTCCTAATAACCAATTTTATTTCTTTTATATTTCTAACTACTTGTATTTAATAATCTTAACAAATACTTTAGGATGAACTTTCCTTATATTTCCGTCAAATTTCACGATCCTGTCACCTATATTCATCGGTGTCTTACCTACTCCTTGTACCTGTAGCCCATTGTGTACTTCTCTATACAATGTGTCTGTTATTTTATCCAAATTTTCCCCCCATTCAGTACTAACTCTCTTCAATTCCTCATCGACCTCCATCTTAAAATTATCCAAACGTTCTCCTTTACTTGATTCTGTAATCTTATACTTCCTATCTCTTTTTCCAATTTTGTCAGTATTTCTCCAATTTTATCACTCATATTATTTTCTGTCTTTTTGATTTTTCCTTCTGTGCCCTCATGATACTTTGAACATCTTTTTCAATTTTCTGCTGTTTCTGTTCAATTTTTTCCACATTTTTCTTCATTTCTTCTTATTCACCTTGTACAGGGTTATTCATTCTAAATTACCCACCCCTTATTATCGTTATTATTGCCTATAGAAAAAAAAGTTTCAAATAACAGTTGTATGGTTATAACTGTTTTTTGTTAAAATGCTATCAAATGTTCTATAGGCAATAATAACGGTAATTAGGGGTGGGTAATTTATAGTGAATACTACTTGAGTCCTACGTTCCAACTTCTTTTCAGACATCTCTTGGTCCTTTTTAATGGTATTCATTTTTCCTTCTATTTCCTTTACATTCTCTTATTCTGTTTCTCCATGTCTTATCAACTCTTCTTTAATTGTTTGTTCTATTTTTTTAAGTTTCCTTCCATTATGTGTTCAATTCTGTTAAAGAACATTGTCAGAGCATCCATCATCATAGGACTACTTCTTCCAGACATTGTGTCTCCCATTCATTTCTGCTACCTCTGCAACATGATCTACTCCTTGTTTTTCATTTAAATCTTGTTGTATAATAATTGTTTCTTGTTCTTCCATTACATCCTGTCCATCTATACTCCTTTGGCCTTCTTCTTGTTGTCCTCTTAATCCTGTTTTTTTTTCATCTCTTAAATCCATTTTTTTTTCAATTATAAATTACAATAGTTCCCCTTTATTTTGGGGCCCCAAGTTGGGCGCCAAATTTGTGATAAATTTGAAATTATAAGTTTTTAATTCTGACTTTGACATCTCTCAATAACTATTTAAAAACTCTGTCACATTTTTTAAGTCCCCATTAAACATTTTACTCTAAAAATGTAAATTTCTAAATTGCCCTCTTCAACTTATTCTAATATCAACTTCCATTTCAATATATTAACAAAAGTCCCAACGCTTTTTATATTCGTTACGATTATTGTGATAGTAAAGCTTCCTGTTCCGCGACTGATATCAGTTGACACTCCTCCTTTGGTGACCATTTGATCCACACCACATATAAGTCAAATAAACTGTCAATAAACACCTTTTTAAATTGATATAAATCACGTTATGTCGATACGATGATTTGATATGTTTCGTTGATAAATTACCTTTCAATATATGTGATAATCCATTGAAGAGGGGAACGGAAAATTGTGTATTATAGTTTCAGAAGGGTGTTCGAGGTGAATTATAGCTACCGCCTCGCGATGAATAATATTTTGACAAATTGTCCCGTAGTAAGTGGTTAAAAATGGATTTTTGTTTAGAATAGATGAGTGAGGGTTTACACTTTTATTAGATTTGTAAATAAATCGGATTGAGAAAATTATACCTCTAATCATCGAGTTAAATTTTTTTACTCATCCAATTTTTTAATTGTTCTTCCTTCTCTTGTTTCTTCCATCCTAAAGGTTCTAGTGTTTTTTAAAAAAATCCAAGCTCAGCAATTAAAATTATATGTCAAGTAAAACTTTATAGCAATTATAATATTCTAACCTACCGACTTGTATTTACCATTGCAACTATCCTTACTTTTACGGCCACTTTTTGGGGTATATTTCTATGTAGTAAACAATTAACATGGGCCCACGAGGTAATCCCCTGATGGCGCTATACTTGCAAATAGTTTAGCGAAACTATCCGACCGTGGTGGAATAAACCGATAATCGCTCACATTCATACATATATACACGTCGAAGGAGGCTGTGTTTTGGAAAAGGGATGAACGGCGAAAGAGAAAGGGGTAGGAGCGCGATCGTAAGAGTACAGAGGACGGTGGTATAGCATCAGATCTAGCCAGCGGTGGCGGCCACTAATAGCACAGCACACACGCACACACCGCCACCACATTCACAGCCGTCTCCGACATCTGGAATAGAATCAATAATCTTCATTACACTTTGAACAATGGCTACATTTACTCATACATTATACATTTGTTTGTGTCAGAAGCTATGACTTTCCCAGTATGAGATGATGGTCTTAAAATCAGAGATGTAGTTAGTAATTAGGTTTTTTTTTCAAGCGTATCAAAATATGAATATTATATATCATATACATTTATTGAGAAGGAGTCTATTAAATTACGCGTAAAAATTTCTGGTGAGCAATTGTGGGCGAGCAATTTTCGTCACATGCCAGACGAAAACTGTTCACAGAAGAAAAACTGAATTAAAAACGAAAGTCAAGTTCTGAACATTATGTACAGCAGTGTAAAAATATGATAAATTTCTACATGCCTGAAGGATTTAAAAAACGTTTTCCTATTTTTTGTTGTTCGAAATACTTTCTTAGCGATAATCGTCTACATAATCAAACTCAAAAGAGATACAAACCTCGCGTAACAACCGATCTGTCCCTGTGAGTCGAACTCGTGCCGAATCCTAGAAAATCCTTTGTGAATTGTTGTTCTAGCATGTTTGTATGTGAATATAATATTTGCGAGTAATAAAGGAATACTAATGGCAATTAGAGTGTTGAGTCCGATGGAATAGATCTGTGATGTGTAATCTAATATGGAGCGGGATCAGTCACGTTTTGGACCAGTACGTGACCCCACGAAACGACCATGTGAACATGCCTCTGAGTATTTGCCTTTTAGTTGTTTTGCCTTCGCTTGTATTTGAAATCCAACGGAACACGTTGCAGATGGCGAGAAGACTTACAAAAGGGTTGACCATTTTTGTTGCGTTTATTGATATTATTTGCAGAAGGAATTGAAAAAACTTTGAATAAATAATAAGTTAAATAAAAATTCAAATTGCCTAATTTTGAAATATTTTTTTTAATTTAAAATCAAAGAAGGAAAGAATTTATTGGTCTTTATGTTACAATATTACGTACACTGAGAAACAACACACATAATTTGTTTAGATTTATGCAAACGTGTCCGTACCATCTTAACTGTCCTTCTACTTGTCTTATATTGGTTTTAATTGTAGCTGTTGTCTAAATGTTTCATTCCTTATTCTATCTCTCCTTGTCTTTCCTTCAATTTTGCTAAGGAATCTTATTTCCATTGCATTAATTATTGACTTAGGTTTATCTGTCAATGTCCACGAATCACTTCCATATAACATTGTTGGTGTGACTATTCCTTTCACTACAGTATTATATATTCTTCCAGTTTTATTTAATCTTTCATTTATCTCCTTATCCAACTTTTCATTTTTCTTGCTCTATATTTTGTTCATTTAATTTAATGCTATCCTCCTTTGCAATTATTAGTTTTCTTGATGTTTATTTTCATGTTTACCTTATCTAGCTAAAGTATATTTAGGTTATGCTGAAATGTTCTTCTGAGTTTGCAAGTATAACCATATCGTCTGCATACATTAACTCCGCTATTTTAATTGCTTCCACCTTCCAGTTTCCAACTTTTACTCTTCTCATTCTTCTTTGTTTTCGTTTATAGCATCATCTATTAAGACTGAGAACAAAATAGGGCTCAGAACGCATCCCTGTTTAACACCTGTTTCGTTTCAAATTGTTTGGATTCCTCATTATTCATTCTGACAGTATTTTTATTGTTCTTAACATTTCCTTTATCACTCCTATAGTCTCAGCGTCCACTCCTCTTGTTTCTATTGCGTTTCTTCGATTGTTTTGTCTATTAATCTTATTCTTTTCTCCATTACCCTTGCTAGTATCTTGCTTGGCATGCTAGACAGTGTGATTTCTCGATAGTTTCTACAATCTCTATTGTCTCCATTTTTATATATCGGTAATATAATTCCTGTGTTTCAATCCTTAGGCATTCTTTTGCATTTTATTGCTTCATTCATTATTTACTTTAGTTCTATGGTTCCTTATTTACCCATATATTTTATCATCTCTGGTGTAATGTCTGTAATCTATTCCTGGGGCTTTTCCTAATTTTATTTTCTCTATAGCTTCTGTCATCTCCTCATCTGTAATGGCTTTAATCTCTTCTCTCTCTTGTTCGTCTCTGGTTTATTCTCTAAAATGCTCTTCCCATCTCTCCATTATCTTATCTTCATTTGTTATTACTTTTCCACCTTTGTCCTTTATATTCATCATGTTTTATTCTTTCTTCTTTCTTAGCTGTTTTAAAGTTCCATAAAATAGTTTTTGATTAGCAAATTATATTAATTATTAATAGACTGGTTTTTTTAGTATTCACGAATATAAAAAACTTCACATATTTTCAACAAGAGTATTGTGGAAGAAAATTCCCCTAAAGCGTTAATAACAAAATTCACATTGAATTGAACATTTACGATTAATAATTAATTTGAAGCCATCGGCAATCAATTGTTTTCGATATTTTATTACGTTTTATTATATTTGGTCGAGAAAACATGATTCATTTGCAAGCGCTTATGAGAAGGATGTTTATTAACAATATCAAATGATAATTGGGTCAATGATCAATCGTAGAGGAGATAGAGTTATAAAACAAAAGAAAACAAAAACTGCGGTATTTAAGTAGGCAGTATTTGTTTTCCGATAAGTAGTATCGGTTTTTTTAATGGCTCTATTATACGAAACTGTTTCTGTAGCAAGTAATTATTCTTGAAGAGTAGAGATATACCTGCGCGCTTACAGAGGAGTAATCGATGTTTGTTGATTTACAAAACTTTAAAATGATTTTTCTCCTTCTTGTTCTTTTTCTGGATCAAAAAGTGATTTTATTTTTTTTAAATATGTCACCGTTTCCTAATATCTCATATTTCTAACAACTTGATTTTTAATTCAATGCATTTTCCTTCAGCTGATTCTTTTAGAACTTCTCATTAGTTTCTGTCTTTGTTCGTTTTACTGATAAGTACATTTTAACAATTGAGTAAGTAGTAATCTATTTCCTACCTGCTTCTTCCAGGAACGTAACATCATAGGGTTGATTTAGAATAACGAATAACGAATTAATAAGCACGCCACTTCCTTCAGTATGCCTAGGGCCAATAAAACTGTGGTACATTACAATATTTTAGTGATACAATTTTTACAGAAAAGAATTAAATGAATGTAAAATTGCGCCCCTTTCAGGTCAGGACAACAGAGGACATAACAGAGGCCACTTTAAAAAAATTAGAATCCTTCGAAATGTGGATATATCGACGTATTCTGAAAATATCCTGGACGGATCAAATCACCAACGTGGAAATCATGCAGATTTTAGGGAAAGAGAAAGAATTGTCTTTACAGTGAAGAAGCGGACACTCTACTTTGGTCACATACTAAGACATGATAAATACCGTCTTCTACAACTGATTGTCCAGGGCAAGGTGGATAGTAAGAGGGGACCAGGAAGAAGACGACATTCATTGATGCACAACCTGCGCCAATGGTTTGGATTGTCATCTGTTGATCTGTTTAGAAACGCAGTAAACAAGATAAGAATAGCATTGTTAATAGCCAACGTCCGCAACAGATAGGACAATGGAAGAAGAAGATTTATGTGATGTGAATTTGAAAAGTTTGAGAACCGCTGGCGCTGGTCCAGAGTTACAAGACAAGCAACAATATTTTACATCAAATCAAGTAATAATTTAATAAATAATAAACTTATTGGTAATTGAAAATAAACTAAAAAAAATAAATAAACGAATTGATGCTCAGTGAGCATTACAATCAATAAATTTTTCTCCGAAATGGAAAACGACAGTCCACAAAAGACATTTAAGAAACCGATCACGTATGTTTTGCGTCTCCCACCTTGAATAATGTTCGAACGAACACTGGAAGACCTTAATGAGGGAGATTCCTTAATAGCGATTATTAATTTGAAGCGAGAGGGAAAGCGACAGGAATGAAATTTACATATAGGCAGTATGAGGAAGTGTGGAAGCATGTTTTCTGTTGTACGTGACGCAGCAGAAGCTATGCAAATTGAATAACTATTTCTAAAATGATTAAAAGTAATTACTTTATATATATATAATTTATTGGAATTAATTTAAAAATATTTGTGTATATATAATTTAGTATGAGCTGCATTATTAGTATTTTTTCTCCAATTGACAGCAAATATTAATTTTGCACACACATATCAATCAGCAAAGTATTACTTTTCCTGTCTAGGCAGAAAAGTCAGGACTTTCCTGCCTAGGCAGTAAAATGATATATACCTACATTTTCATAGCAACCAACCATTCCAACAATTGCGATTTCTATCAAATTTTGCTTTAATTTATCACTACAGGAAAAATAAAAATATTGTGGGAATTGTAATAATTTGCAAATGCAATATACCTATATCATTATAAACAATCGGAGAAAAAATTATATGTTCAACTCGTAGATTGACTGCCTTAGCTGAATTCCTAGCCTCTGCTATGAACTATCAGCCGCGGCAGTCAATCTACTACTTTGCTGCCTAGTAAAACAAAATAACTATTCGTCGATAGTGGTCTAAGGATTAAACCTTGAGGCATATCAGTAACAACATTGGTGTCTTTGATCCAATTTGAAGAAGATAGAGGAGTTAATCCTATAATAAAAAAATCTAACATATTTTAGCAAAGTCAAAATGCATTCGAATAATTAAATTAGAAAACCCATTGACCTTCTCGAATAATTTTAATATCATCAGCGAATTTTCTTCTTAATATACAAGGTGGGAAGAAAAAAAGAATTAATAATCTGAATTATAAAATAATTTGGAGTCTTAAACTACAGGATCAGTCCATCGACGGATCTCTGTGGAACACCACAAAAAAATACCGCACCAATTAACATCTTGGCCAACTGGTTATATAATCCCCAATTACATCTTATGCCCACCCTAAAAATAGTTTTCCTCAAGGACCATTACTGCAAATATTAAATCCCTCACCCCGCTACAACCCCTTCCAAAATCCTATAATTATCCAGAACGCCGCGCCAAAGCGATTAAACAACAAACGGGTATTCATCGAAGAAGACATAGAAGGAATACACACACACATACGTTACATTAATCGAAGGGGGTTCGTGGGGTGGTAAAAGGGGTTAGTGAGAAAGGGGGGTCGGAGCAAATGGTGGATGGAGGTCCAGCAATAGCACGTGCGTGTTAACCGCATTCTAACATCTCTCCCACGCAACCCTTTCGAGGAGCCAAACATACTAGTCTGTTCCTATTTCCTTCTTGTCCTTACTTGCTGATTGAATTTTCCACCACGGTCAAACGATAAGACGAATTTTAAAGGAATGCAGAAGGGTAATCACTGGCCTTAGGCTCATCGGGAAAGTTTTATCTCTTACTATAACCGAGTAATTGATCTCCTCACATTATTGCCGCACACTGTATGTTCGATTAATTCTACACATCCGAAATCTAGCGCGGCCTAGTAATCCAGTCATTCTATACAAAAATAAGCCCGATAAACGGAAATGAAGCGAACTGGCTGGATTTTTTATATGTTGTAGTATAATAGCTTACCTTGAAATTGTCGACCAGATTCCCTATATGCTTCCGCCACCATCTTGAAAAAGAGCAGAATTTTTTTTCCGAAATAACTCCGCTTTCCGGAATTTTACGCAAAGGGTTTACTGTTTTTTGTCCTTCTTTTTGTTCTTCAAACGCAAAGGTAATTGTTTAATCTGGAAAAATGACGAAAATCTTGGAAAAAGTACTCCAAATATGTGTAATAATAACTTGTAAATTAAAAACCAAAAATGTAGTCTTTTCAACTATTGTATGTTGTTGATTTTGTTGCTTTTTTCAAGCGCTACAAAAAAGGTCTTATGAATTTTTCACGTATCTTCGATCGTTTTCGAGATATTGAAGGAAAAAGAGAAATTGTAAACTTATACTTATTTCCGCTAATATCTCTGTTCTGATTATACAAAATTATTATACAAAAAAAATCGATTATTCGTTCTTACAGATTCGCCAATTATACTTTTAATAATTTTCTGGAATAATTAATATTTTATCTGTAGTCCGAATAGAGGATGTTTCAATTTTTCAATCGGAATATATTTTTCCTTCTTTTATTCTTTATTATTTTATTTTACAAGTTATTATTACACATATTTGAAGCATATAGGGAATCTGATCGACAATTTCAAGTGGTCTAGGAATGCAACCTTGAGGAACGCCAGATTTAATTGTTTGTTTCATAGAAAAATTAAGTAGGATTTAAGAAGTAAGTATAAATTATGGGACAAGGTGTTTTTTAATTTAAAGAGGAGTCCTGGATGCCATACTTTATCGAATACTTGTGAAATACTGTTTTGCAGTATTTCTTTTCTTCAGGACTTTTGACGATATCATTAACTATCCTGTGAATTTGTTCAGTAGTATATATAATGATGCTCTCGGAAACCAAATTGATGATTTGGAAGGAGTGTCTACAAGTCGTGTTCCTAATTGATCCTTTTCAGTATTAGTCTTTCAAGGACTTTACTTGCTGTACTAACATTTTTTACTTAACCATGTATTTTAATAATATTTTGATATAAATATATTATACTTGATATTTCACGCCTATTTCTCTTTGATTTCAATGGTCACTTCTTCATTCCCTCATCTGTCGAAATGAGAAACGATCTTCGACCGATTCACATCCTCGCTCTGGAATTACCATCTAACATTTAATTACGAGTGCAGCATGAATAACTTAAACAATTATGGTTATAGATATAAATCAGCAAAACGAATATTCAAAACCAGATAAAATCATCCCACCAGATCATGAAGAGCGTAAGTGAAAACTAGTATAATGCATGTTGGAGTTTTTCTAGAAAAAATTCAGTTAGTGAGTGGGTGCTGCTGCACAATGAAAGGTGTACCCTCGAGACTGCCGTGTCGAATATCTACTATACAGTCGTCTACAGAGTGTTCCGTAAGAGTTTAGAATTAAGGATTTATATTAAAAAAAATATATACATTTTCTATTAGTCTAAAATTAGTAGATGATTTACCTTTTGTTGCGACGCAACAATACGTTCGAATGAGAAAAGACCAAGACACTTTTCTAAAAATACAATTTTCGACTTTGACAGGAGGTAATGTTTCAAAATACTGCTGTGTGCTCTGATATGAAAAATTGTTCAATAATCTTGGCGGCTAAGATAATTATTGTTACAAAGAACAACACGTTATTTGTTGGAGTTCTCCATATAATAAAGTATTAAATATTCTTCTCTAGCAGAGTTAGAAACGTAACATACCCCTCAAATCAAACTAGTTTCATTTAACAAAATCAATTTTTTTTATATAAGCATTTGATTCGATTTAATATATAATTCAAAGTCAAATCAAATACTTAAAATCAAATCAAATTCGTGAATCTCTGCCCTTTACTTATCCAACTACTTATTGTCCTATGTTTATATGCCATCGTAAAGTTAGTAATTTCCGCTGCAAAGGTTTCAATCCTGGAGAATTGACCGCGTCGCTGATGATTTTCCGGGTTTTTCCACCGAAGCGCCACGGTAAATAAGGATAACAGTCGTTCCTTCCAATTGATGCACATTTATGCATATTCAAATGCTATTATTGTCAAGCCGTTTCTTCGTAACGGACTCCTCGACTTTAATAAGTGCAGTAAAATAAATTCCGACAGATTTCAGATCAAAATAAAAATATGATGGGACGGAAACACATTATAATGCCTGTTCTGACGTAATTTCATCGGAGGGCCGGACTGTTAGTGTCAGATTCGTGAAGCTCGAGGCTCTTCGCGCTGTGTGTCCGAGCGTTACTGAAAACTGTGAAAAGCTGGACGCGTAAACTCAATAGATATCAACAAATGGAGGAAGACAGAGATGAAGGAATGAAATCATCGTTTAATATCCATTATTTAGAAGTAGAAACGATGCCATTTTGGGCAAAAACTCCTTGGTCGTTTTGTATTTAAATACTTGGAATGGTAGTTTAACTCGAAAAATAAAAAAAAAATCGAGAAACTAATAGCACCACATGAAAGAGCGGAAAATTTTACTAAAAATTATATTTATTTAGTTATTTTAAAAAAAATTGTATTACTATAAAAAATTATTAAAAATAAGAAAGCGAATTCGAAAACTTGACCACAAGTTATAATTTCTAAAATTCTCACTGATTTTTATAAAACTGAATTATTAATAGAGGCATAACAAAAACAGTACTTTTGTACATTTATCGTAAGTAATATCATAAGGGCATCTAATTTTTTTCATTAGATGCCCGAATGGTATTTGACAAGACTATTTCATGAGTAACAGATTATTATGCGTACACATAGCTTACAAAAACATACTACCTATTATACAGGGTGCGCCAATTATTTCCACTCGATCTCTAGCACCGAAACTAAAAGAGATATCAACAAGATTTTTTGTAGGGGTACATAGTGTCACTCGGACTACAATTTTAAAATATTTTGATGTATACAGGGTGGCTAATTTTTGTGGAATGAAAATTAATTTGGTTTTTTTAAATTGAACATCCTGTATACGATTATGTCTTCTGATTCTACTTAATATTAGATTTACGGTAGTTTTTTGTATTTGTAAATCCGACGCGGCGTTGACAAGTTATTCCTATTTTAAGCAGATTTAATGAAAAAACAGCACTTCAGAAATATTAGCACAAAAACCACATTTTTTAAAAAATTCCTCAAAAAAGCTACTATGATGTAAATGAAACATGCACCTATCACAATAATCACACAACATCTTCACGTGTTGCACAGGGTGTTTGCCGATGGCGTGCCAATAGTCTAGTTTTCAAATGGCAAAAACTTAATTTTTTCAAATGGGACACCCTGTATATTTTTCTTCAGTTAGAAGCTCTCCCTAATACGCATTAAAAAAATATAGGGTTTTGCACATCTAACTTTACTATTTACTTTAATAATTGACGTTAAGTGAAAAACAACATATTTTACACAATTTTGAATAAGTATAAAATTTTACAAAGTTCAATCGTAAGAAAACTACAATAGTGAAAGTTAAAATTTATAGTAGGTGTTCAAAATGTCTTCCATTTTCATTTATACATGTTCTTGCCCTTTTTTTCATTGATTTACGCACATCTCTTAGCATTGCAGGGGTCACCTGTCTAAATGCTGCAGTAATTCTTTCTTTCATATTTTCTTTTGTGGTAACCTCTTCTTTGTAAACAATATTTTTAATAAAACCCCACAAGAAAAAATCGCAAGGTGTAAGGCAAGGCGATCTAGTAGGCCAATTTATAGGTCCTCCCCTTCCTATCCAACGATCCTGAAATTCCCTATTTAACCAATTGCGAACATCTAATAAGTAATGTGGTGTGGCACCATCTAATTGAAACCACATTCCGTTGCGATAATTTTGAGGCACATTTTGCGAAAATCATGTTCTAAAAAATCTAAAAATATAGCTCCATTTACAGTCCCATCAAAGAAATAGGGATCAATTACATAATCACCTATTATTCCCGCCCACACATTCAAAGACCATCGATACTGTGATGTGGTTCTAAATAAATGTTCATTGTGGTCCGAATAATAATGGAAGTTGTGTCTATTTACACAACCGTTCTTATGAAACGTGGCTTCGTCGGAGAATAAAACTTTGTTTAAAAAGTTACGCTCTGTATTTATCTTGTTTATTAACCATCTACAGTATTCCACTCTACGCGCGAAATCACGTGGTAACAATTCTTGGTGAAGCTGGATATGATAGGGGTGATATTTATTCTTTTTTATTATGCGTCTAATTGTGGTATTGGAAATATCTAACTGATTGCTTAATTGCCTTGTGCTTATATTGGGATCTTCAACTATACTGATCATTACCTTATATTCGTTGTCAATAATAACAGCTGTAGTTTCACGTGAATGTTTTTCATACTTGACGGTTCCTGTTCTATCAAATCTATTCTTTAAATTCTCAAAAGTATCCTTTTGTTGATGACGTCTTTCTGGGTATCTTTGACGATAGACCCTACTAGCAAGAAACGCATTTTTTTGACATTCACCCAGTATCCATATCATATCAATATTTTCTTGAACACTATAATTCTTATTAAAATATATATAAACACAACACCGATTAAATATAGTAGACGTGATATAATACAAAATTTTATGTTGAGAATTAATGCCATAACAAAATATACCTACTGTCATTTTCATAGGTAACTTAATTTCTTATTAAAAATTGTGTAAAATATGTTGTTTGTCACTTAACGTCAATTATTAAAGTAAATAGTAAAGTTAAATGTGCAAAACCCTATATTTTTTTAATGCGTATTAGGGAGAGCTTCTAACTGAAGAAAAATATACAGGGTGTCCCATTTGAAAAAATTAAGTTATTGCCATTTGAAAACTAGACTATTGGCACGCCATCGGCAAACACCCTGGGCAACAGGTGAAGATGTTGTGTGATTATTGTGATAGGTGCATGTTTCATTTACATCATAGTAGCTTTTTTGAGGAATTTTTTAAAAAATGTGGTTTTTGTGCTAATATTTCTGAAGTGCTGTTTTTTCATTAAATCTGCTTAAAATAGGAATAACTTGTCAACGCCGCGTCGGATTTACAAATACAAAAAACTACCGTAAATCTAATATTAAGTAGAATCAGAAGACATAAACGTATACAGGGTGTTCAATTTAAAAAAAACCAAATTAATTTTCATTCTACAAGAATTAGCCACCCTGTATACAACAAAATATTTTAAAATTGTAGTCCGAGTGACACTGTCTACCCCTACAAAAAAATATTGTTGATATCTCTTTTAGTTTCGGTGCTAGAGATCGAGTGGAAATAATTGGCGCACCCTGTATATGCATACATAATAAATATGTAGGTATTAATTTGAAAACTGAAAAACAGATAACTTATTTAATCACAAAATACTACAGACTTAATTATTTATGGTACAATTAAAATATAAATTGCAATTTTGGTAAACAGTAGGAGTATTGTTTGAAATCTTTGTTAACTCATTGATAACGTTGGGTGTAGGTAAATCATTAATGTTGTTGATGGGTCCAGCTGTAGAGTGAGAAGGTCGAGGAGTGGCTGCAGGATCTTCTGTTTTCTGTTTTTTATCTGGAGATTCTGAAGCGTCACTTCTAAGAGTGTTTATGATGTTGGATAATGCTCATTATCCATTTGCAGATAAGGCTTAATTGAGTTGGCTGAACTGTGGCCAGTGATTTTAATTAATTGTTGTTCAACACCCCTCGTTTAGCCATGTTACTGACTGCTGTCAACCGCATAGAGTTGTTTGTCATTTTTATTTCTTTTGTATTTAATCCTGCCTTCTCTGCTGCTTCTTTAGTCCATTTCGAAAGTTTGTTTTTTCTCACGGGAGTCTTTTTGTACCATCCACTTGATTGTTCTTTGTTCCATGATGGGTTTACTGTTAAGAATAATCTATCAGTTGTTATTCTAGATGAACGATTAACCATTAGAATTTTAAAAAGACGGACTGTACAAAAGGTAGGGTTCTTCGTGTTGGGCCATTTACTATTGGCCGTTTTTTTTCTCCACCCTGGGCCGTTTTATTGAATAGAGGATTATATTCTACTCTCCCTAAAAAGTAGGATTTTTGAAAATCAGTTAAGTATTTTAAAAAATATGTATTTATGTTATCTACCTGTTTTAATACCATAATTATCCACTTCCTCTTTAAAATAATGAACTCTGCAATTGACTGCTTCTCCACCTGCCCAAGCACGTTCTACTAAAGCTATATGGTAAAATTTTCGCTGGAGTCCCGCCGGGGTGTCTTCGTCCCATAATAAAACCATTGCGTAGTATTCTTCCAATTTTAATGAAGCATAGCTCGTTTTTCTTTTATTGGCGCACATCTGCAAATTCTTTCGTTTCGCATTACGAGCTTTCCTACTAGACTTGAAGATAATATCTTTAAATGGATCAAAAATTATTTTCCACTTCATAAAATACATCTCTTGCATTTTTTTTGCAACGGTGTTCCACATTGTCTTCACAACTAGTTACTTGTAATTTTCACCGTTTTCTTTCTTCATAATCCACGCCCAATCTTTCAGGATTAGGTTTAGTTGCTCTAAACTTGTAGTTTCCAAAAGCTCGTATTTCTTTGCCTTGCAGAATGCCGTAAACTGTTTCCATATGGACGTATGGGTTTTAACGGTTTTGTGCGGTACACTTTTCTCAAATCGCCAGATCAATATTAGTCATAGAATCACCTCCACCACTGTCTAAAAACAATATTGCAAAATTTATTGTCCTAGGAGACCATAATTAAATGTTACCAAAGGTATTGTAATTTTTGGTGACAACAGCTGTCAAGTTTTACCGCGGGTAAACTCGAAAAAACTGCTGACAGGAGCTGTCATACAGTTTTTTCATCTAGAAACCATTTGTAATTCAAAATTGCGCGTTTGTGATTGGTGGAAATTAAGACGAGGGAAATAGTCACAATTACACTTTTACTTTTGATGTAAAAATAAGTAAAATATTTAATAAAACTTATGTTTTAAAATAATCATTTTTTTTACTCCTAAGAATTTTGTTTGTTTCAAAAATGATTGGCCCTGCTCAAATCATGGTTTTGGTATCAACATCCTTCTTAAATAAATCAACGATAGATTTATCCAGTTAGATCGTACTTAAAATTTGATTACCGATAATAAGGAGGGTACAATGACATCGAAAAGATAAAAGGACGTTTAACTTCGAGGATAAATACAATGGTGCAGTAACGACCACGACTTTAAAGGTATCATTGGTAGCCCAAGGGTGCTTATGGGTGCAGTTAGACGTGTATAGAACCGACTGACGTTCACAATGATGAGTGGGTGAATCGTGGACTCGATAATAACGAAAAAATTGTTTACTTATGGACAATTCATAATATAGGCATGTTTGTTGACTGTTTTTGCGGAAGAGATCATCTTTCAATCTGGTTTTATTAATTTAAAAACAACTGTTTGTTTAAAACCAATAGATTTTGCGAGATTTCAGTAAAATTACCGCGGAGCCACCATAACGTTTTCATCTCCGCATCTTCTCGATCTTTTGCCCGGACCGTGGTAGATGGGCATTCATTGCATGACCATTACCACGGTTTGTTGGTTTTGGGCTAATTACCCACTACGAGTTTACCTGTCTCTCACACGTCGTTATTTATTACGGCCCATATCTATCGCAAGCCATAAGCCATGAGCTGTAATAATAAACACACGGTAGATATACAGGATGACCCGTTTGAGGATTGGGTATATATCACACCAAAAGGGGCAATTTGTAGAAGGCCTGTTCTACTTAGAATTTAGACTGCCTTCGTAAAGGTTCCAAAATGAATATTAAACGTCAAAAACCGAATTTAAATGTCCAAAATCGAACGTAAAATGTCATAAAACGAAACGTCAAACGTCAAAACCGAACATCGAACGTCAAAACCAGACATTAGACCAACTTACTTAAAAAACCTGAGGTTTGACACACACTTTTGACGTTTGATAGCTGCTTTTTAATATATAACATTAATTTTTGACACGTAATTATAGTTTTTTCGACATTTGACGTTCTACGAAAAGTTTTACCAGCCCCCTGCCGCTGGATATCTAACTGAAGATGTCAAAACTAAAGGCTGGCATAACTGTTGGCAGAACTTGGTATGACTGTTGGCAGAAGTTGGCGCGACTGTTGGCAGAAGTTAGCATGACTGTTGCCAGAAGTTGGCATGACTGCCTGCAGAAGTTAGCATGACCGCTAATCAATGCATGCATGGAAGAGACTTGGAAAAAATTTTGGTTCGAAAAAAATTTTTGTACCGATTAGTTAGTTCAACAAATAAATAAAGCCATCCTTATTTGTGTAAAGTAAATGTAGCACCCTGTAGAATGCGAACACCATCACATAAATTACCACAAAATCTCCAGTCGTGATTTTATTTTGTGTTATTAAAGTCAGCTCGTTTCACTGGTTACATAGTAAAAACATTTTCATTATATGCTTATACTATCGTGGAAAATATTATAGTATGAGCGCATTTTTGAGGTTAAACGCTTAAATGTATGTTACCGATTCTCAAGAAACCTATATAAGTATTATCGGATTAAAGTGAACGTTACAGAGTTGTATATCGAACATTTTTATTTTAAAATTGTGAGGTTAAGAGCCTTTAATAAATAAAATACATGCGTATCAGCAAATACTATATTCCAAAATTATCGGAAAAAATTAGGATTGGAAATAAATTTAATTTAAGACCAGTTTTTCAAAATAATAATACATTAAAATCTTTATAGTAAATACAAAACCTTTTAATGAAATTCAAAATACAAAAAATTGTCTTTACAAAATTCCATGCGAATGTGTTAAATTTTATAAGAAAAGTAACGACAGATTTAAGAAAAAAGTATGAATAATTGGCATAAGACAAATTTGTGGAATGGAGAAGAAATACAAAAATAAAATGAAATGAATTATTTAACTGTTAAGAGGTAGGATACTTTAATGTTATTTTAGTTTTGCTAAGCATAAAAATAAATATTAAGTTATATTACTTGTATTCTTTAAATTTGTGCAGATGTAGAAAGTACAACATGTGGGGAAAATACTTTTCTCACGAGTGTGCAAGTTTGTCGCACGAGTCTGAATTTTCCCCACTTGTTGCACAATATACTATTTTCAGTTTGGCAAACATATTTACTTTTATAAAGTCCTTTTTGTAGCATATATTGTTACTATGAAAATAAATAAATCCATTTTATTCTGTTTCATATTATAGGGCCCTAGATCAGTAAAAAATGTTTACTTCAATAATTCAGATATCAATTTATATTTATAGATCCAATCTAGAGGTCAAAAAATTGTTTTGTTTTTTCTTTTTATCGAAAAAATATCAGATCGATTAAAGGGAATTGAAATAATAACTGACCATGAAAATTTATTTTAGATTGGCCAAAATATAAATGCATTTTATTTGTATTTTATACAGGGCGTTTCATAAAGAATGGTAAAATTTTGAAACATAGATTTAAAATATTAAAATTAGAATAACGGGGCACTCGGCTACGTCAATATGTTCGATAATTTGATTATAAAATAACATCATGCCGAAAATAGAGAAAAAATTGTAAAACAGCCTAAAAAATTTTGTAAAATCCTAAAATGAATATAAGAAACATTGTTTCTAACAAATATATAAAGGAAATTGTAAATTGAAAAAAAAACAAATGTGTACTAATAAAAATATCTTTCTTTGAAGATTTTTCCATTACGACGTAATTTTTGACGAAATATCTATTAGGATAATCGAAATTTGTAACAAAAAAATATAAATAAACGCTATTTTTTTTTTTCTGTGTCAACGGCATCGACTACTATGGCCATTAGCCTCGTGTTCTGTGTAGGCTTTGTTACTGTTTCCCAGCGCCACTTTAGGAACAGCACTGTTAATTAGAACCCAACAGTGAATGGTCGAGTGAGGAATCACATCTGGTATATGAAAATCAATTTCTAAATTTTTAATTAATTAAAAATCAGAAAAAGATTTCTGCCTTTGGTGTGATTCGAACCCACAACCATTGGATTATGAGTCCAGTGCTCTACCGCTGAGCCACCCACCCCCAAATAAACACTATTGTTTATTTTTTTGGATCTCCGAATGATTTCTACGTAAAAAACTCTTTAAATTTATTTATCGAAAAACTCGCAGATTTTTAATACATTTATCAAGCCAGCAAATTCTTTTTTTTGTCTATGCCTTACCGGGTGTTTTATTAATTTTACCTATTTTTTTAAATCAAACTAATAAAGTATTTTTCTCCAAATTTTTGTAATTAAAATCTATGTTGAGCAATACCAAAAGACTGAAACAAGAATTCAAGTAGGTGTATATGCGGGAATGACTTGCGACTTGCCTGAATGGATATTTTTGGAAAATCAAAGGTAAAGAAAAAACCTGCTTAATTAACACATGGCGACCCTTTTGAGTCCCCGAAATTCTGAAGTAAATGCTCTGGAAAAAATGAAATACTTAATTGGAAAGAAGATCGGTCAAGGTTCATACAGATGTCTGGTCTTTGGGTATAATTTTATTTATAATGTTGATGATGATGTTTTATGATGCCTTTGTGTAATATATTTTAGAATTAGTAGTTCATATCACCTGGCTATATCACGTATAAGCGATACATGTTATTGCTTCTGTGATGCCCTTGTTTATTTATAAATAAATGTAATTTTTATTTCTGTGTACATTCGATAAATAAACTTTATTAGTAAGTCGGCATAGAAGTTGAAAAAACACTTGTATTATTTAATATTGAAATTGAACAAGATTTGAAAATTAAACCTGCAAGAAAAGTTAAATACCTAGGTATAATTTTGGATCCGCATATTTTATCTGAGAAAAAAATTGATTTTCTTTTATATAGATTATACCTTCTTTATCACAGTTTGGTTGAACCCCATTTAAACTACGCAATCATTGGATGGGGAGGAGTATCAATAACGTATAAAAATTGTTAGAAATATCACAAAAAAAAATTGAAAATTATGTTAAATGTGATCTTAAGATACCACTCTGCTTTATTTTTTGCAGAGACAAAAATATATGATATTAGACAATTATATTATAATTTTAGAAAAGACTGTATAAATAGCAATCAAACAGTATCTTAATAAATTAGAATTAGAAACATTAACACACACATATAACACCAGAAATAAAAACAATTTATGACACCTTACAAAAAGAAATCTGTGGGCCAGAAGAAACTATAAATATTTTGGTCCAAAACTTTTTAATTCTCTACTACACTTTAAACAGTCTCCAACATTAAATTTATTTAAACGAAAATTAAAAAAATTTATGAACAATACAAACACTCGATATTTGACAACTAAAATAAAATAACACCTGTATATAAAATTCATTTTTAAGAAGTATGTTGATATATAAAAAAAATGTAAAGTAAATATTTATTGTTTTTTTTTATATATATGTATTTAAAATATGTTCTAATAAATATATACCTAAAATGCGTTATACCACATACAGACAATCTCGTTGTCTCAGTAGTTTTTGTGTTTATTTGCAAATTTGTTAAATTTATTCTTATTGTATTATTTGTTGTAATAAACTATTTATTATTTATTATGATTATAATCTTCTATTTTTTTTGGAAAGCGATGGCATGTCTATTAAAAAGTGCATATGTAAAAATGTTTATAGAAAGTACTAGCTATAAAAACATGTGTTCAGATGTAGTAGGGACTTGAGGAAATAATTAGAAAGTAATAAAAAAAAGACAAGATCTAACAAGGTGTTCCACCTTAGTCTATTGTCAAGTCTAACACCAGCAAATGATGTTCAATTTAATACGAATATGCATCCAAAGTACATAAATTAAATCACCTCAATAGTTTACAAGATAAAATTAATAAAAAAATAAAAGTACCACGATACTAAAGGTAAAAGGTGTGTCTTGTATTAGAACTCATTCTAAAGACCACCTCATGTTATTACCACATACATGGGCAGCGCGAAGAAAATTTAAGGTGGGAATAATATTAATATTATATTGTTATTTAACAAAATTATAATTGTATTTCGCAAAATAACATTGGTAGTTTGAGCGGTATACTAGAAACAAGAGATACAGTAGATACCACCAAAAAAAAAAATTTAAACCACTACACCACCTGCTCAAAAGGTTTTATCCTCTTGAGTGTTCTTACCGATCCTCTTTGATCTCTAACCTATATAACTCCAGAGAATTAGGGGCAAGGAGAAAGAAGCACACGCAACATTTTCTACAAGCATCAAATCTTTATTGACAAATGATTCTATTCAATGTATACATATCACTTCTTGTCCCGCATTATTAAACTCAAATTAGATGAGTATTTATCCCATGCTATTGGAATTTTAAATTCCAAAAATGAGTTATTTTCAGCTCACCCGTATACTCATATACCGATCAGTTTTTTACAACCCTTTTATCTTACTTACACGCCGACTATGGCATATATATAGATTTAATTAAACCTAAATGACTTGCGATATAGACTCTGGCTAATCATTTAACCATTTCGTTTGTTAGAAATTCAATTATAAAACACAATAAACATGCATGTATCTTGCAAGAGGTCCTTTCTTCATCTTTTTTATTTGCCACCACATCTCGTTCCTAATCAGATTAACAAATTTCTCGCTTTGTTAATGCCGCGATATATCCGCTCTGCATAGAGCAATCGTAATAAATATGGTACTTTTTGTAATATACTCGTCGAGCTCTGCACCTAGGTATATAAGAAAATGGTGAATTCTCGTGTGACACCAAACTTGCGGTGTTTCTTTCAGTGTCAGAAAATTAATTGCAATGCCCGATAATACAAATTTTTCTTTTTGTATTGATTCCAAAAATAAATTGGCATTTTTGATGTATATTATTAGAAAAAGACATTTAACTAAATAATGCAATTTCTCATTGGAAAATTACGACCTTTCTTAAACGCCGACAACAATATGGATTTCTAAACTTTAAAATAGACAAAAAAACTAAAGAAGTTAACTCTAATCTGTTAGATACACATATGGGAGTTCCACAAGGGTCAATTTTGGGGCCAATATTGTTTGTTTTATATATCAAGAGCATACACTCCTTAATATGTAATATGTTGCATACGCTGATGATTGTTCTGTGATTATTTCATCAAATAATAGTGATGCGTAAAAAGTTAAAATGTCTTCTGGAAAAAATTTCTAAATATTTTAATAGTTGAGATTTGTTTTTTAACACTAATAGAACAAACCTCATTAGGTTTGATAATACGCAGAATATTTTGGATGATTTTAGCGTTGAAATGGGTAATTTCAGTCTTGCTAGTATACACGAAAGTCTTCATTTTCTTGGGATTCATATTGATGAATTTCTTAATTGGAAGTATCATTGTAGTAAACTTGTGGGAAAAGTTAGCTAAAATATCTTTTTATTAAATTACTGGAGGTGCTGGAATCTCATCAACTTGTTAGTGTGTACGTTGCTCAAGTCGACTCTCGACTATTATGGAATACCCCATTTCCATCTTTGTACATTTTTGAAATGTGTATGTACATCTTTAAAAATAAAATTTATTTTACCGATTTACTCCCAGACAAACAAATCGAGCGTTGCCTTATAGATATATAGCGACAAAGTGGAAAGTAATGACATTTTAAGAAGAACTTTTTTGTGTTAAATCCAATTCAATGAAATCTTTAAAATAATCAAATGTGCTTCTGAAACCGTAAAGATTATAAACCGAATCAATCAATAACATTCCGAAGATATTAACATTCTTCATCTTGGTTTTTTTATTCAATTGTGGGATAGTACCAAGTTATTACTGTTATTGAGATCATTGACGGTTTCTATTCTTGAATGCATTTCGAATCAGCGTTTTTTTGTTTTAACCGATTGCTTTCTGGATTTGCTACAAAGTAATTTCGGTGAAATATCCTATACCTGGTTCTTATGTTCTTAATATTTTACGCAGAAAAAAATACAGTGCCTTTACGACTGCGCAAATTTTTGATTGAAAAATTGTACATTTAATTTCATTAATTAAATCATATTAATTGTATCGTGATGTTGAATCTTCTCTCCGAGTCGACTTTACCCCCCACATGGCAAAAAAATGTCTACCCTTTAATACCATTTTATTTGTGTACGTAAAATACATGATTTTTCCGTTATCATAAAATATTTTGCAGGTTTCCATTAACTTATATCCTTAATGTACTATATCATTTGAAAGCTTATTAATTATACTAACAAATTGTTAAAAAGACTTATAGGGTGATCCATTTAAAAATTTTGATATAGTGCTTGATTTCAGTTCTGTTTCACCCTGTATTAAAGAAGCCACAGATAAAAAATAGTATATGACACAACAAGTGTAGAAAGTAACTTATTTCACACGAGTGAACGTTTAGCACGAGCCGCGTAGGGAGAGTGTGGAAACGGAACGAGTTTGAAAATCACTTTCTAACGCGTTATGTACAATATTTTTCCTACGACTAATAATTAAAACAAATTCCAAAGATAAAAAGTATTTAATAAGAAACAACAATTAAATGAACTTAATATGTTAGTACTTACTTTTAAACTTTGTGACATTGATTTGACAGTTCCTGCCTTCTAGATAGAAATGCAAAATTCAAAACTGATATGAAATATTCATATCGTACCGTAATTTGGGGTAACTTGAGACGATGGGGTTACTTGAGACAATTTGCAAACACCATTATTTTTCGTAATGTTGGCAACCCTGTTGACATGGGTGGTGTTGTTTTGTTCGCAAGAGGTGTGGAACGTGGTGATATCAACCGTTAATAATTAAATTCTTTTATACTATCTAAGGTAAGTTCATCAGTTTTCACTAAACTTCAACTTTGAAACTGTCAAATTTCATATATTACATAACTTATATTATAATTTTATGACTAATATCTGAAAACAAGTAATTGTTGTAGAAAAGCTAACCTCTAATATTAATTGTGATATATCATAAATTTCATTGCGGCGTTGCCAAGTTTATGGTTGCTACAAAATATAAATTCACAACCTGACCTTAATTGCGTAACTTGAGCCAATTGCCTCAAGTTACCCCACCACAAATTATGTACTATTAAATCTTGGTACCAACCTACCTACTAATCAGACTTTTATTGTTTCAGGTCAGTTATGGTTCGAACCCAAAAAAAAGTTTTGGGGTCTCGTAAATACCGAAATTTCTCGAATGAGCAACTGGTTAAAGCAGTGGAAGCTGTCAGGTCTGGACTTTCTTTGAGAAAAGCGGAAGAGCAGTTTGGTATACCACGATGCTCTATCAATAGAGTGTGTCTATGTGCAGCAGGGGATTGGGGCTTCCCCCTCACACTATACGCGACATTAGACTCATTGTTAAAGCCGTCCTTGACCGTTCTGGAAGAAATGAATCTAGATTCAAAAACAACATGCCAGGTCCAGATTTTGTCATGTCTTTCTTGAAGCGTCACCAGAACACATTAAGTAATAAAATGTGCCAGAACATAAAGAGAGCTCGAGCCAAAGTCGACCATAACGCCATAAATCTGTACTTTGATGAGTTAAACCAGTCAATGGAGGGAGTTCTTCCTCATTCTGTCATTAATTATGACGAAACAAATATTACAGACGACCCTGGAAAGCAAAAAATCGTGGAACTATTCCAAAAGATACATTTCCTCGTTTGTTAAAAAAATGTCTCGAGGAAATGGGAAAGGAAAATACTTCAAAAAACGTCATGAGCGGATTTAAAGGGGCAGGATTAATTCCACTAAATCGAGAAGAGGTATTGAAGAGACTTCCAGGTAAAAAGGCAGTAGAAGAAGGCAAAGAAAATGACAATACCGCCTGGGTGTCTACATTTCAAGAATATTTGGAAGAATGTAGAAGGAAAGAAACAGATGGTTTAAGAAAACAGACAAAAAAGAAATTAAATGTTCCCGCTGGTAGAGGAATCTGTGAAGATGATATCGTTATATTGGAAGACAACCCAAAGCAAGAAAAAAAGAAAAGAAAACAATTACTCGTGGAAGATCAAAGTGTCATAAATAAAGAAAAACCAACTAAGAAAAGGCAGAAGACACGTGAAGTACTTGAGTCCAGTGAAAGTGACGAAGACAGTTGCAATAATGAGGTTGTTCTTGAAGACAGTTCAGATGATGACTGGGATTCATTTCGAGCAAAACAGATTATGAATATTGAAGACCATATTGAAGACAATATTGACGATAATATTGAAGACAATAACCAAGAGAGTATTTACTCTCATCCTACTCTGCAGCCAATAAATAAACAAGTTGGAAGTTTTGTTATAGTTCGTTATGATTCAAATTTTTATTCTGGGGTCATTGAGAAGCTTGACGATAAAGGCGCAACAATAAGTGCAATGACTAAAACAATACGAGAAAACTGGAAATGGCCTGAACATAAGGATGAACTCTATTATTGATGGCAGGATATTATAGGTGGCATTAATCCTCCTACAGCGCTGAATAAACGAGGTATTTTTTCAATACCAGAAATGAAAGCAATTTACTAAAGCTAAATTACTATAATCAATCATTATTAAATACATTTTTTAAGTTCTTTGTGTTTTTATTGACCCCAAAAATATTATCATCAACCCCAAAAATATTTTCATTGACCCCAAAAATATTTTCATTGTCTCTCACGTTAACATAGTACTGTCTATTTATATTTCCATTGTTCCAAGTTACCCCAACAACGCATAATTTGAGCCGTTCATTGATTTTATAAAGCTGTCTTAAGTTACCCCATTCTAGTGGGTAACTTGAGACACACTTAAAAAAAATACTTATGACAAAATAAAGTGAAATATTCTATTAACATATCATTGTTACCTATATGACTAATGTTTTTAAATAGTTTTTCAACATTCAGTTATTCTAGGTATGTCGTAAACTTCACTTTAAAGTTAACAAGTGTCTCAAGTTACCCCAAATTACGGTATCAGTTTTAAGTTCATATCATCACTGTTTTAAATGTGACAGATGTTGACAACTTTCTGACGTATTTATTTATGCGATATAAGCTACTTTCGCATATAGTCGTAGGAAAAGTAATTAATAGTGAGCACAGCCAACGATATGAGAATGACATTTGAATACAAAGACCTGTTGATTTATTTTGATTTACTGTTTTACAGGGTATTAAAAATGGGGTCATTTTTGCTAATAATTGGCCATATCTTTTTGAAACACCCATATAATATATTAACATGCTATATTTTTTTAATTTCTCTCTCTCTCTCTCTCTTCACTGGATTAAAACCACTTAGTTGTTAAAAAAAGTTTTTAATTGACGTTTCGGCTATCCTATCGAAAGCCGTTATCAAAATGACATAACAAAATAAATAAATTTACTATAGAAACTTCTTGCAAAAATACGATATCAACATAGTACATAGATTTTGAGATTGAAGATGTCAAAATCTGTTTCAATCATATTTTTGTGACGTTTCTGGGAACGAATTTTGAAAGGATAGCGCATTTGCATATTATAAGAGAATTTATACTTCGTCATAAATGAAGTTTTCTTATTAATATTATCATAAGAAAAAACCAGATAAAAGCTTATGATACTATCCCGATATAGAGGGTATCCTTTTTGCAATTAACTCTTTTTGTAAAATAGGTTTCCAAATTTTTTAAATATCGACCGAACAATTAGAAACACATTCGATATTATTAAAGCATATCAATGCTGCTTCTTTAACTTTGCGGTTATAATTATTCGGTTCTTTTAAAAATCTAGTTGAAAAATTCCATTGTATTTTATGACCAAAATCCCATGCATATTCACATATTTTGGATTTTTCGAATTGTTTATTTTTAATGTACGATTGGTGTTCATTAAGTCTAATATGAAAAGGTCTAGATGTTTCTCCTATATAAAATTTATTACATTCGCATGGAATTTTGTAAATACAATTTTTTGTGTTTTGAATTTCATTAAAAGGTTTTGTATTTACTATTAAAGATTTTAATGTATTATTAGTTTGAAAAACTGTTTTTAAATTAAATTTATTGCCAATCCTCCTAATTTTTTCCGATAATTTTGGAATATAAGGAATTTTTACTATATTTGAATGAATTATTGGGGGATTTAAATTTTGATCTTTAGTTTTGATGTCTCGGTAAAGTTCACGATTTATAAATTTACTTGGGTAGCTGTTCTTAATCAAGACAGACATTTGTTTAACGCTCTCGATGAGATCTTTTCGATTCTTGAATAAAATATAGTATGTTCCATTTAAAAAAATGTAAGTTTGTGCTGCCACGAGTTTTTGAAACACCCTCTACAATCAAACCTATTTTCAAAATGTGCACCCAGTAACTGTACTAGCTCACAACAAAATTTGAAAGTTTTATCTCTTACCACAACGACGTAATCATCCGATGTCATAAGTTTGGCCCACGCTGTATACTTGGATATAATTTTTTTCTTAATTTTCTCTTAGTACTAACGATTCTCTATCTTCAGCTTACGTTAGACTAATTTAGAAGTAACATCGCATTTTCCTCGTTAATATCGGATGACGATCCATGCGAGTGGGATAAAGTTCCATCCAAAGCACGATACGATTACGATCAGCGACCGACATATATCATTGTACCTGTTATTATTGCTATTTGTTACTAATGATTGTGTATGTTGGAATCAGTCGTGCATCATTACTCATTAATATAGTTCGATTTGATCTCGGCCAACCATGAGAAACAAAAAATCACGATGGTCTGTCTATATCAGGACTTTTCGTGGTTTTTATTCCGGCTAATTTTTTTTATGCTGAGATACCAGACGCGAAATAGAAGTTGTATATTGTCACGAGGTCCAATGTTTGGGTGAAACGCCCTTTCGATCTTTAAGAGGGGAAAAGAGGCTTCTCCCCGAATGTCTCAATATCCCTACTCTCTTTGAGAGATAAAACAAAAAATGTAAAAAACAAATACAATTTTATTCTGCGTCACTCTTCACAATAAAAAGCAACACTAGTAATTACTTTTCAAAAAAACCATATTACCCTCTAAATAATCAAATTCTACGGTGATTATTTATCAGATATTAATGCTAAATAATCTATAATCCATGTTTTCTACAATAAACGCCAATAAAAAAGGTCTGTTATAAGAAATCTGGTTACAAAAAAGTAGCATTTCCGATGTTTAACACCCTGTACTTCGAAAACTAGCCATAGGATCGGTTTGGGACACCTTTTGTCAGTGCATCGAGTTTTACAACATACCAAAAATTATTAAAATTAAATAATTTTGGTAAATAAAATTGTTTAAATGGATTTTGATACCTACTTTTCTCGAAATTACATGTATCTGTCTTTATTGGTTTAAAAGTTATAAGTTCTTGAAATACGGGAAAATATAATGGGACATCCAGTATTTCAAGATCAAGTCTCCATTTGTACGTCCTTAACTTTAATTGAAAAAAAAAATATATCTAAAAATCGTCTTTAAACTTCGTACAACAGCGCTCATATAAGAAAAAATTATAAAAAGTGCATCATCAGTCTGTCGCGGCCTATCCAAATATGACGGGAATTTTAAAATGACATGAAATTGAATCTAAACAAGTGTTATATTTTAATAAGGCACTGAACTGAGATGATATAAAAACCAGATCAGGATGTGGATATTTAGATATGGTCTACGGAATAATTCGTAGATATACCGAAGTGTCAGTGCAGGCACAAAAAGATCTATTAAAATTTATATGGATAGAATGATGCATGAAATTTATTTAGTGAATTCTTTGTCGTCCTTCGAAAAAATTGATATGTTGTGAATGAGAATTCTCGAGTCTTTGTTCCAGGCACTCGGGGTTTCGATACGATTGAATAAACGTAATTTTGAGGTTTTCCATTCATATTTAGCTCTCCTGTGGTTGCCGGTACTTCTTTTTTCGCGCCATTCTTTTGTCACGTTGCTTTTTTTAAGTTCCTGTGCATATTTCTTTTTTTTTTTAATTATTAATTGTAGATATAGTCACACTTGAACCTAATATGTGTTAATTTTAGACCCACGTCATAAACTTCTTCTTCTAGTTTATGGTGCAAAGATTTACACCGTTTAAATATTAACAGAGCAATAATAACATCTTCTACATATGTGTCTCTTCCAATATGGATGATAATTAAACGACATTTACGAGCTGAAAACGTCTGACGAGTATTTTTAACTCCATTATCTGGCCATAATTTATTTCTTTAGTTTCTAGTTAGTTTTAGGTAAGAGAAATCATGTAATTAGGTCCTTATGGTCCTGTGTGTGTATTTCTTTAAATAAATAAATAATTTTATTCTTCTAATAATAATAATAAATATTTTTTTCTTTATCATTAAAAGCCGAAATTTCCGTTGTGCTTCTTTTAAGAAATTCTAATAGAAATACTTCACTTTTACCGAGCAATAACAACATTTTTCATTGAGCTCTATATGCCCTTGGCGCGTTTCTCTTTGAATAATGTCCTACCTTCCAAGATGGGACACTGGTATATTTTCGATCTTGCAGATAACTCCATGCATATAATTTTCTGCGTGCACATGCATTCCATCCACAATAATAATAATAATAATATTCTGTCGAGATTATCTCATACGTGATCTGAACATTGCAAGTCATTACATCACGGCCATACGTATGTCTGTGTCTTCTTGTTTAAGTTACAGATGCAAATGGCGAAGAGGAAGAATATAAATTATGTTTTGGGTATTAGTTGAAGGATTTTATACACAACGAAAGTTTTATCATTTGCGATGCTAGTTGCATAAGTATATTTTTGAAAAAATATTGTATTTATACTGCAACGCATTTTTAAAACGCACTTTATGGTCACTGAAATACTTTACAATGATACAAGTTTTGTTAAGATATTTTAGCAAAATTGCGCTTTTTTTTTAATTTTTGTTTGTTTGTTTGATTATTCCCGGTAAATTCAAAACTCTGATGGCACTACTACAATCATTAATTGACTTAAGGTAAATGACCTCCACAACATCATCATCAAATTTCAGTATCTTGATCTACGTTTATTTTAACGTCTATTAAAAGATCTATACGTCTAGTAACCTGAATTATATCTTTCAGTATTTCTATTTTAGATTTATTACTATATATATTCCGTAATATCCATAGTGCGGAAGCTTTATAAACATATAAAAATCAGTTGAAAATGCTCTTCTAGCATTGCCATAGACCGAACAAATTGTAATCAAACTATTAATAACATTTTAGATTGACAGTTCTTATTCCAATCAACACAGCCACAGTCTACTCACTTTGACCAAAATCGTCATTCACTATGTGTCTACTTTAAATTCAAAGTCATTTTAAACTTCAAAATTTTCATATTTTGGACCCCATTTTGAAGTTGTTCCCGAAGTGGTACAGAGGAGCATATCAAACCCTACGTTTACTTTTTAATGCTCTATCAAAATCTAAAGTCAGAATTTTAAAATTCATAAACACGAAGAATCAACATATACACATTTCGAATTCAGATACCGAACAATTTGATCGGTGAAAATAAACACATTTACAACAGTTGCATTTATTATAAATAATATGTTATAATATAATCAACGGTTGTTATGTTATAAACAAAAAATATCAAAATCAACAAAGCATCCTTACAGCTCCTTTGAATTAGTTAACAGACGGTTTAGTACCAAGATTTTGTAATTTTTTGTTAAAATTAATTATTTTTTTCACTCCTGCAACATCTCCCGCCATTTTAATTGATATCCTGTATCTTGTACCATCTTCCCCGCCCACAAATATTTCCCTAGGATCAGAATTAATTCTTTGATTTGTATATAATACACTACCATCAAGTAAATAACCTTATAGGACGCCTTGCATGGCTTGACGCATTTACCTACTGTTTTAGGTTTCGAATATTATCATTTTCGGGATTAAAAGAGACCCTGTATTGAAATAAACCCCATTTACCAGCTTCAACTACTTGAAAATAGTTGGCAACGAGCTGAATGGAGCTTCCCGATGCTAAAATCATTACTAAAAAAAATTACCCTGTTTGCATTTAAGTTCACGAGGCCTGTTGTAAATAATATCATAAGCTTTGAGACTTCTTCCTCTTACTCCTTCATTTCCACCACCAGCACCTCCACGGTCTCTGTCTTGAGTTGCGACATCACCAGGTGTATGCAATGATGCAAAATAAAATGTGGATTGTGCTATCCGTTATCATATTTTGCCAAAAATTAGAAAAAATTACAAAAGATTAGAAAAAATTAGAAAAAATTAGAAAAAATTACAAAAAATTACAAAAAATTACAAAAAATTACAAAAAATTACAAAAAATTACAACAAATTACAAAAAATTACAAAAAATTACAAAAAATTACAAAAAATTACAAAAAATTACAAAAATTACCAAAAATTACAAAAAATTACAAAAAATTACAAAAAATTACAAAAAATTACAAAAAATTACAAAAAATTACAAAAAATTACAAAAAATTACAAAAAATTACAAAAAATTACAAAAAATTACAAAAAATTACAAAAAATTACAAAAAATTACAAAAAATTACAAAAAATTACAAAAAATTACAAAAAATTACAAAAAATTACAAAAAATTACAAAAAATTACAAAAAATTACAAAAAATTACAAAAAATTACAAAAAATTACAAAAAATTACAAAAAATTACAAAAAATTACAAAAAATTACAAAAAATTACAAAAAATTACAAAAAATTACAAAAGATTACAAAAATTTACAAAAAATTACAAAAATTTACAAAAAATTACAAAAATTACAAAAAATTACAAAAATTACAAAAAATTACAAAAAATTACAAAAAATTACAAAAAATTACAAAAAATTACAAAAAATTACAAAAAATTACAAAAAATTACAAAAAATTACAAAAAATTACAAAAAATTACAAAAAATTACAAAAAATTACAAAAAATTACAAAAATTACAAAAAATTACAAAAAATTACAAAAAATTACAAAAAATTACAAAAAAGTACAAAAACTTTGGCACTAAACCGTCCTTCAACTAATTCAAATGAGCTGTCATGATGCTTTGTTGATTTTGATATTTTTTTTTATAACATAACAACCGTTGATTATTGAGACGAACACAACTTTGAAGCGACACCAGCGGTATTAATTTGAACTGCACGAAAAGCGTAACTTTGTTTGTTTACCTGCAAGTCGAACGTGTGTTTTGATTTTGTGCTTCGTGTATTTTGCTGTTATTTGTTAGTTAAAAGTTAAAAATGCCCAATAAAAATAATACAAACTATTGCGTTTATGGGTATATCTCTAGGAAATCTAAAAATCCGGAATTACATCCATTACGATCCACCCAAGAAGCAACAAAAAAGGTGTCATCGAATCGAAGAAGTTGATCGTCGTAAATTCCGGGAAAAGTGTAATCAATTTTAAATCTGAAGATTATATTACAAAATCAGGTAAGATAAAGATTAGCATTTCTGAGATTATTTCTTGATTACTACTGAAATGTTTGCAGGAATTCTTTCAAACAAAGGGTGTGCCATCACATCATTTGCGCAGTAAGCCACTTGATGTTAAAACCATTAAATGTGCAAGGAATGATGGTTGGTTAGAAGACAGCAAAGTGTTGCCTATAAAATAAGTAAACTTATCCTTACAAACTGACGAAACTGTACAGTTTTCCTTTGATATATGTAAACTTAAAATCTAATTAGGTGTGCACATCATTGCTGATATTTCAACTTATCATTTTTCTAAAGGTAATATTCAGTAAAATAAAACCTTTGTCACATCATAATTTTAAAAATACTATTATTATGTTCCCTCTTGTACAACACCTGTTTTCAATAATTATACAGTTACAATTAGTAATTAATTAGTATAATAAAATGTTAAATACTACTAAAACTGAATAATTCAAAGTTGGCTTTAAAAAGTATAAATTTTGTTTATTTTGAAAAAAAAAACGAAGTAGATAAACAAAAAAAAAGTTTTGCAACAGATACATTTCATGGTCTATGAAGTGAAAGAAAAAATTTTCTTAATTTTTTATATTTTAATTTGATATTGATTTAAAAAAATAATTTTGAATCAAGGAATAGGATATATTTTACCATAAATCAATCAAAAGTAGGTTCTTAGAAAGCATTTTTTATTTAAATCACTTTTACAATTATTATCCTGAAAAAATTGAAATAAAATTTATCAGCAGAAAACTGTTGTATGTTTCTTTGGCATATGATTTAGCTCCCTTCTAATATCATTCAATATTAGTGTAGAGGTGTAGATGATAATACCTCTAGGCTATATTCATCCTGAAACACAAAAAAGCACACAGAAACAGAAGTAAACAATAAATTTCTGAAAAACGTAAGATATGCTAAATAAATAACCTCAATTTTAGAATAACGACACAAAAAAACAGGTTTAATTGAATCTAAATACTTACATGCACAGATATATTATGGTAATTTCCAATAAAAAACCTCAAACAATCACAAAAAGTCTTAAAATACTACAAATAAACCACTCACTCAGTATAACTTAATTATTTAACTATTTATCAAAAGTTACGCGTTTCGTGTGAACAGCTGATCGACGAATGTTGCACCACCATCGGTAATTATTTGTCTCAATACTATTTATAATATGGCAGATTTTATTTTCTTCTTTCAAAATTTATGACAATGACGTAGAATTTATTTAAAAAGGTTGTCCCAATTTTTTTTTTGTATTTTTTAATAAATTATGGTTCAAAACAAAATAGTATACCTACTGTCCTCGTCAGGAAATTATTATTGTAAATAATAATAAATCAAAAATAATGTAAATAGTATTGACCCTATTCCTTGATACAATTTAAATCTCTTCCTGGCGGTTAGAGATTTCGTTAAGATTTTCAGTGGTTAAAAATAAAATAGTACCTATACAATCCTCGACAGGAAATTTATTACTGTCTTGAAATTTTTCGACAGTAATAACTAATTTCCCGCATCGGGAACTATTAAAAAATTGTAGATAAATTAGCATCAAATTTTGTTGTTGTTTTGTCTATACTGATATAAACAATTTAAGAAACGGATCAAATCAAATAATTTAAATTAAACCTTGAAGAAAGATAAAAATAATGTCGAAATTCTATCGCTAATGTTATTGTTATAGCTCGCAATTTTTGTTTTTTTCACACAGAAAAGTGAGTTTTCCAGTTTTATTTAAAATATTAAAGAATTATAGTGGTGATCTAATTATTTTCAAATGAGGCTTAGTAATGAAATTTTTTATTGGCCCATATGATACTGTATAACCAGTAGAATACATTTCCAAAATTTTTCCGCTTTTGTTACACTAAAATCACACAAATAGTCAAGAAATAAAAAAATTACACAGCAAACAGCCTTCCAGAATTTCACATTCGACAATAACAAATATGACAGACTTACGTCAAACTAGTGACTGGTGTAGGCACGTGCTAAGAGAATTTAACCCAGAAATGGCAACATCGACGAGATATTTTTACCTTGAAACACTAAATCCCCTTCTTTATCGTTTCTGCATAAATGCATTTAGAATGTCCGACCTAGTGGCAAGCCTCATTCTTAAACTATACAATGATATTGTGCCACCCAACTAAATTCCTAATAAAAAAGTCTTACAAAACGTAAGTACTATGACGTACGTTCGATTGGATACCGACAGAACCATCGACGGTGGTACTAAACATCGATATGGGTACCGATGAAGTACGTGATCACGCGTGGAGTCTTTTTGATCACAAGGCGGCCGCCTTCTTGATCCCGATAGCCGAGATCTGAATAATTGCTTCTTCCATTTCGATATATTAATCAACCGGAGAAGCGATCTATACCATATTACTAATAAATTAATTCCAGTGGAATTACGCTTTTAAAAGATAGTGAAGAAATTACATCTACACTGAAACAAAGTTAAATAAATAAAAATGGATTATGATGAATTTAACATTTTTTTGCAGCAATTTAGAATGAGGAATTGATGGAATTGTTTATAAAAATACACGTTTATTATTTTTACAGATTTTTAAAAGTTTGCGAACGTCCTGTATACTTGCAAAACAAAGATAAAACGATAAATAGTTTGTAGGTTATCAATCGGCCCAAAAATGATATTAAAAATAATGACTAACTGTAGGAAAAACTTAATTTGAAATAATTCACAGAAATGAAATTTGGCCTTAGATAACCTCGAAAAAAATTAATATAAATGTAATTTTTTAAATTTTTGTACGTAACTAACTACGAGACAACATGAAAGTGAAAATTTTGGTAAGTTATATAATATTTAAATAATAAGTTTTTAATATAGTAATTACTATATTCTTATTGAATTATTGGAATATTTTTACTCTAGTATACTGAATGAAAAACAAAATTTTAACATTATTCTGACATGTGTCCTTCAGGTCCTTGAAACCAATTTTATGGATCCAAGTAATCTGAGCTAATATGACATGTGTATTTTAAATTAAAAAGAAGATATATTAGAAAATTCCAAAGACAGAATTCATTTCTGTAGTACCTCACAAAAAATATGTTAGCAACAGATTTTGACATCTTAAAAATTTCAAAATATATTTCTCTGTTCTATGTTGTTATCATAATCTTTTGAAATTGTCCAGTGATCTATTTCTATTGTAAATTATTATTATATTTTTTGTTATGTCAATTTTTGAAAACAACTAGAGTCAAAACGTTAAATTTTTAATATAAAAAGTGGTTTTAATATCAAAAAAGAAGAACATTCCAAAGACATGTTCGTTTAATTTTTTCAAAACTTAACAGTGAATAAAAACCTTTATTATATAGTACACAAAGGCACTGATATTTTCTAAAAATTTCGCCCTAACAATAATAATTTTTCAGGTTCTTTTAATCTTTTTTGCCACCTCCCGTGCAATTATTTTTGGAGAAGATGGTCTCATCCACAATGTAGCCAAAAAAACTGGAATTTCTAACTTAATAAACGTAGGAGGCGATGCCCGCGCAAAAATTGGCAAAAATGAAATTGGTCTAGACGGTGCGTTTGGAATTGGGGAGTCCGGAATTGGTGCTTACGGTGCTGCCGATGCTGATGTTCTAGGCCAAAAAGCCAGAGTACACGCAGATATTCTCGATGGTCACAAAATCGACCAATACAACCATCGGGTATACGTAGACTCGCAGAATCGTCCATATGTCTTGCAGAAAGAGTTCATAGGAAGTGAAGTTGTCCTGGTCAAAAAATACCTTGATGACGGACAAAACTACGTTAGTGGAGCAGACATTGGCAATGGATTTCAACAGAATCAAGTAAGAGTTAATCAACAATCTGGACAACAATACTACCAAGGAGGTTATGAACAAAGAACAGGCATTTATGGTCAACAATCTTCTGCTTACGATCAGGGTCTAGGAATCTACGGTCAGCAACCTAGACAATACGATCAACAACCTGGACGATACAATCAACAACCTGGAGGATACAATCAACAACCTGGAGGGTACAATCAACACCCTGGTCGATTCGATCAACAACCTAGACAATACGAGCAACAATCTGGACATTATGGTCAACGAATTTCTGGACAAGAGGAAGGATATGGTTCAAATATTAATCGTATTGTAGATACTGTTGGTAAAAATGTTGAAAATTATCGTCACAATTTTGAATCAGGTGTAAGAGATGTTGTTAATAAAGTAGAAGATGTAACTGGCTATAATCCAAACTCTGGAGATCAACAGCATAGACACAATAATCAAGGAAGGTATGATCAAGGTGATTATGAATCAGGAAGTTACGGTAATAAACCAGGAAGTTATAACCCACAATCAGAAATCAATCAAAAAACAAGATATGATCAAGGCAATTATGGCTTACAATCCGAAAGTCATCACCAGGAATCAGGAACTGGTCGAATTTATGGCCCACAAACAGGAACCTATGGGAGTGGACAACAAACGGGTTATGATCAACATAATAACCCAGGAAATTCTGGAAAAAATTCAATATCAACAACTACAGATAGGGACCACCGAACTGTTGTTGACAAAATAGACGATGTGGCTGGATATAATCCACAATCTGGACGTCGTGAACAACCAAGCACACAACCTGGGAGTTATATTCATCAGCCTGGATCCTTCAGTCATCAATCTGGATCTTATGACGATCGAACTGGAGCTGGACGTTATAGTGAAGGAAATTCTAGACAAGAGTCAGAAAATACCAACAAAGGAACAATCCATTCTGATAATTCAAATCTTCCAGTCAGCCAATCTCACATCCATCATAATTATGAATCTAGTGAAGGTAATCACAATTCTCTCGAATCTGATGCTCAATATTCCAGTGGACATAAACACGTAGTACATGATCATAGCAATGGTGTTCCTGAAATAAGTGATTCTACTAGTTCAAAAGCCAAAGCCAATTTTATTCCGAATGTAACTGAGGATGACGATAACATTCACAGAGTTAACAAAACCGATATTGGTAAATTTGATGATTTATTTTCTAATAATGATGAACAAATCAAAAAAGAAGTTTCTTTACCGAACCACGGTAAAAAAGTATTTGAAATTGATGCTAGAAATTCCGATGACGGGCATCAACATTTTACCAATCAATATAAATACAAACATTTTCAAAACGTGGAATCAGATAATGAAATGAGGTTACTCAAATGAGTGAATACTAATTATTGGAATTATTTTTTAATATTTTTTAATTTATCAAATGTATTAATTAATTTATTGAGTAAGTAATCGAACAAATGTGGTACCATCTATAAGCCTGAGTTTTGACAACTTTACGAAATCAGCTGCAGTTTGATTGCTTCACTCTGATTGGCTAGTGAGTAAAACATGGTTTTACTTAAAATGGGCAGTAGACAAAAAGCTTTTTGACCGATAAATAGGATTTTTGAACATCAATATGACTTTTCAAACTGATTCCTTATAGTGAAATAAAGAATTCTGTATGTATACCTGTTTTTTTTTAGAATACACGTTTTAAATGTTGCCTCCTCATTTTTATCATTTTATTTATACAAAGTCAGCGAAATAATAATAGGTAATAATAATCGTTTATTCAATTTAGTTCCCATTACAATGTAATACAAAAATTTAAGTTTATAATTAAGTACTAAAATATAAATAATTAATTATTGTTTCTCATATAGTTATAATATCTCTCAAAGAGAATAGAAAGGAAAAACCCACTGATGATCTGTTAGGGTTGGGCATGGGCAAAATAATCCTAATTATTTCAAATATAGTATCTAAATTATAAGAAGAACATATACAGAGTGGTTCATAACAATTAGAATATACGCTAAGGGCAAGTTATTGGGACCAAAATATTGCGATAGGACCAAATATACCTTAATAAAATATTACTGTGGAATAAGATACAGGGCGTTCAAGTTGAATTATTTTTTCGTTTTTTTCTGATAATGTCCCTGTATATTTATCAATTGTTATAAAAATCGGCACAGAGGCATAACTTTGGACAAGGAATATTATGTTTTGTATTATTTCACATTTTGTTATAGGGGCACCACGTGAATGATTCCTGATGATGAAATTAAGTGGTATCTTTTTTGACGAAACTTTCTAGTGATTTTAATTAGAAAATATGAAGTAAACATCATTTCTACATAATATTAGTACTCTTGTTTATACACGATAATTTCGAGATAAACGCAATTGAACAGGTAATTTTATAATGTTTTCTTTGATATCCTTTATTACAAGAATTAGAAAAGACATAGAGGTCGGAGGAGGCCACATAGAACATTTAATTTAAGTTTGCTCTTTTTATGTTAAATTATTTTTCATTCTGCTTTATAAACCGTTGAAATAGAAGCCTTATGTCACAAGTTTTTTATTGTCTGTTGCTTGAAATCCCCTTCTCATAACTGTTCAATCGCGTTTTTCTCGAAAACGGGTGAAATTATCGTGTTTAAACAAGAGTATCAATATTACGTAGAAATGATGTTTACGTCATATTTTCTAATCAAAATCACTAAAAAGTTTCGTCAAAAAAAGATGCCACTTAATTTCATCATGAGGAATAATTCACGTGGCGCCCCCTATAACAAAATGAGAAATAATACATAAAATAATAGCCCTTGTCCAAAGTTATGCCTCTGTGCCGATTTTGATAACAATTGATAAATATACAGGGACATTATCAGAAAAAAACGAAAAAAAAATTCCAACTTTAATGCCCTGTACCTTAATACACGGCAATATTTTATTAAGGTATATTTGGTCCTATCACAATATTTTGGTTTCAATAACTTGCCCTTAGCCTATGTCCCAATAGTTATGAACCACCCTGTATACGTGTAGAAGGAAATAAAAATTCAGACAATAAAAGTGATTTCAAACATGAATCTTCACACACTTACATTTATTTATTTGGGATACATCAGTGATATTATTATTTGCACCTTCTATTAAATTGTGTAAGTTCTTATTAGTATTAAAAGTATATAATTTTTTATAATTCTTTTTAGTAGAATTGTGGAAGGAAATTAAATATCTTGGAGCATAAGTATATAAAAGATCTCTGACCCACAGACTTATTAACTGAACAAGTTTGAACTTTTTTTTGTTTTACTTCTAGTCTGATATTTATGTTGCATATGGAGTAAAATACATGCATTTTTATTAATGTAGATCAATAAATTAAAAACATATAACTGTCTAATGTCCATTATTTTACTTTCATTATACAGGGTGTCCCGTTGGTAAGCGGAAATATTTTAAAGGTAGGTAGAGGTCACAAAGGCGATTCTAAATAACCTATATATAATGGGTCTCTTGGCTTCCATAACCGAGTTACAGGGTGTTTTATCAATTATGCATAATTATTCATTTGACCAGAACTTTTGAATCACTCAGTATATCTTTTTCATTTTTGGCATACAGCTTACACTTCTTAAGATTAATATACTGAAATATTGAGAGATATGAAAATCCAGGTTCGGCTTTAGGAAAAATTGAAACATATTAAAAATATCAAAACAACACCCTGTATATCACAATTTTAATATTTTCATTTTAGATCTGAATAGAGGGGGATAAACTGAATTGAAACAAGTTGTTGTTTTTATCCCGCCATCAATTCAAATTGGAAAATTTTGAAAGTGAAAGTAAAATTTTCATTTAATTTAGAAAAAACATATTATGAAACTCATTTTTTCTTTAACAATTTCAGAAATTCACTTCGTGTCATTTACCTATTTCTTGTTCATTCGGCTTAAAATAATTTTACACTGTACTGGTGTACCTGCAGGCCCGTATTTAGGGGAAAAAATTCAATTAGTTATTTATTTTTTAAACTCCCAGAATAAAGTAAAGCGGGGCAATAAACGCTCATAGTAACTATGTAACTAACAAACATTTATTAATAATTAACGAAATGGCTCAAAATGTCCATTATTTTGTTTTATGCACTTTCTTGCACGTCTCTTTTTTTGAAACTGAAAGTAAAATTTTAGAGATAAAAAAAAGAGAAATTATTTTTTTATCGTTTAATATTCAAAATGGATTTATTTTCAATATTTAGACATTCCTATATTATGCATATTTTTATTATTTGTCCGTTTCAACACTATTTTAAGTAATATTGCAGATCCGTACTGTAAACAGAATATTAAATTGATTACTTTTCGATCGCCTCCTCGTATAATTTTATTTTAGCACAGTGGATTATGCAGTATAGGGATACCTGAAATCCAAGGTGTATTCTAAAGAAATAAGCAATAGAGAAGAACTGCTTCAATGAATTAAGGAAGCCTGCGAGGAACTGAGAAACAATCAATTTGTTATAAGAAAATTAGTAAGGGACATCATTAAACGTGCAAGAAAGTGAATAAAACAAAATGGTGGACATTTTGAACAATTTCGTTACTTATTAATAAATGTTTGTTAGTTACTATAAGCGTTTATTGTCCAGCTTTACTTTATACTGGGCGTTTAAAAAATAAATATCTAATTGAATATTTCCCCCAAGTACGGGCCTGCAGGTACACCAGTACAGTATAAAATTATTTTAAGCCGAATAAACAAGAAATAAGTAAATGACGCGAAGTGAATTTTTAAAATTGTTAAAGAAAAAATGAGATTCATAATATATTTTTTCGAAATTAAATGAAAATTTTACTTTCACTTTCAAAATTTTCCAATTCGAATCGGTGGCGGGATAAAAACAACAACTTATTTCAATTCAGTTTTTCCATTCTCCAATCTAAAATGGAAATATTAAAATTGTGATATACAGGGTGATATTTATAATATGTTTCAATTTTTCTTAAAGCCGAACCTGTATTTTAATATCTCTCAATATCTCAGTACATTATTCGTGAGAAGTGTAAGCTGTATGCCAAAAATCGAAAAGATATACTAAGTGAGTCAAAAGTTCTGGCCAAATAAATAATTATGCATAATTGATAAAACAGCCTGTAACTCGGTTATGGAAGCCTAGAGACCCATTATTATACGTGACCTCTACCTAGCTTTAAAATATTTCCGTTTACCAACGGGACACCCTGTATACTAAATCTGTTGGGTAAGTTGTTTTCTTATTATATATTGTTTTTATTATTATTTTTCTTTGAATTACTTCTAACTTCTTGAGATGTGTCTTTTCCAAAGCCCCCAGGATGTTACGCCATATATTATTCTGGATTCTACAAGACTAAAATATATTATGCGGAGGTGCGCCAAATCTAAATATTTTTTTAAATATTTAAATTTATAAAGCAGCAATCTCAATGTCTTTACAATATTATCTATATGAAAATTCCATCTTAAATGAGAGTCGACAATTACTCCTATAGTATATTGTGTATTAGCTGCATGAACGAGCGAAGCGAAGCGAGGGCAGCTAATAGCTAAGGGCTGCTAAAGCGTTTTCTGCATGTGTGACACACAACTGTTTTTCGCCTACCAAAAAAAAAAAAATCTTTAATTTTATAAATACAGACAGAATTTAATGAGCAACTTAAGTAATAAAAATGTACCAATTTATTTATCATATATTATTTCCAGTTGTTAAACAATTTATTGCGCGTTGTCTTGTTAAGTAACAAATTTAGAGAAAGATTACTACCTTTTTCTTGCAAGTCTGGTGGAGTATTCGTAAATTCTTCATCACTGCCTGAATTACTATTCATTTTCACTAATTCACATAATCACAATTATTCAGAATCAGAACGTATTTTTATTTTAAAGTTTAATTCTCTTGATTCTACACTGACGTTTAATGAAAATGTACGTGAAATGTCAAAGTCAAAGGTGAGTTGATAGTGAAAATCGTGTTCTTTTTGATTTTTGCGGCCCAAGGGCCGGAAATATTACTTTCGGTCTGATTTTTAGGGTTGATATGATTCATTTTCAGACATGGTAGGCGAAAAAATATTTAATATAATCCTTTTATCTCATTATTTTGATGAATTTTAAACGATTGATACAGCGGGAGTTAATTTTAATAGCTACAAAAGGGTACAAAATAAGTTTTCTCATAGTTCACTGTAAGTTGTTTATGTTTAAACCAATTTATTATTTCTTTTAAACCATTTTTAGCTATTTCCTTTAATTCTTCCCAACTGTTCGCCTCTTCGTGAAAATATTGTTTAAATAAATTGAAAATAATAAAGGACCCAACATAATTCCTTGGGGTATTCCGAATTTAACTGTTCTACTCTCACTTAATTCTTTTTCAACTTTTACCATCTGTTATATATTAGATAAATAACTTTTTTAGAGTTCTAGTGCGAAGTTATATTGATATTGAGTTATTTTACATTTTAAATCTGCATTTTTAACGTCCTGGTACAACTTAATGCAATCGGCTAGCAACAGCTGGTCAAAAATATATTTTTTTAAATTTATCGCTAGATGTATATTTAACTATTGATTGACGGCTGATAACGTACGGATATAAATAAAAAAAATTCGATGTGATTTTTTTATGTTTCGATTAAGAGTGCAGGTTTAAAATGAACTTTAAACTTCTGGTAAGTACAATTTTTGGATATTTCTAAAATATATAATTAATTATATTTATTATATTTGTAAAAAAACTCAATGAAAGTGGCATATGAAACTCCTAATTAATGATGTTTACTTGAAATGTTTGTATTCCCTTTACCTTTTCAAGATTTTTCTCGTAGATTTGATTTTTTTTTAATTTGAGGATTACTGGTAATTTTAGAATTTTCTAAATTTCTATCTGTTGTTAGGACGTTATTGAATGTATGCATACTTAGCCAAAGAACACGATTTTGATATTATTTGGTTCAACTTAATTTTTAATCATTTCTTCCGTTTTTTTAAACTCAATTTTTCGCGCCAAAACGAGCAGGAAAAATTGTAGAAGCATCAAAAAGTGAGGGAAAAAAAGAAAAAAGTTGCGCGATCGATAAATTATCATTTTTTAATGAATTAATGTTAAATACAATTTTTCATGAAAATGAACCCTTCCCGTAGAAAATTACGATTTTGTAATTTCATTAAAAAAATGTATTTTTTACCCGTAACTTTTTTTTGGCTGATAATATCGAGATGTACAATAAACCATTTTAAAGCCTAGGACATCGCCCAAATATCATGTTATAACAAACTGTTTCTTTGGAATTACCGTTTTTTCAATATTTGACCCCAAAAAATGACATTGATGGTTATGAATGCAATTGTATTCAATTTCAAACAGCCATATCTCGTTATACAAAAAAGATAAAAACAAAAAAAATGGAAATTATTCGGAAGAACATTTTTTTTTCAAAAATCAATACTTTTCACGCTATTGACCAAAAATTGAAAATGTCTTATAAAAACAAAAATTTTGCACAACTTTAACAGACCAAACCTTAAAAAATAATTATCCCATAGGGCTAAAAATTATTGGACAATTGTAGAAACATATGTTACGACTTTCTGTAAAAGGATTTTTTTTCAAATACTACAGTTTAGATGGCGCTAAAAAAATGGCGTAAAAAAATTTGGAAAAAATTTATTTTGTCCATAACTTTTTTTCTGATTATGTTGAACGGTTCTAGATGGTCTTAAAATGTTTCCAATGTTGTTCTCTCATTAGGATGTTATTTACATTTTTTTTGTGGAAGTCATATTTTTCCAGATAGTTATGCTAGAACGATCCAGTTTCTTTAAACAACCATTTTTGAATTGCCATATCTTCCTTCGTATTAATCGTAGAAAAATAAAAAATTAATCATTTTAATTATTAGCTAAAAGCCATAAAATAAGTTCATATCAATTTTTACATAATACTAACAGATTTTGGTTATATTTAAAAAACTTAGAAATGTACGATTTTTGTGGTGAAAATCGTAATTTTCTACGCCCTATAACTCGGGAATGAAAAATTGTATTTAACATTAATTTATCGATGGCACAAGTTTTTTTCTTTTTTTTTCCTCACATTACCTTCTTCTATGGTATAGTGGAGGGCGGAAAAGTAAAAGCAGTAAAAAATAACATATAGACATTTAAGTATGTAGAAAATGATAATTCGATCACTGCCAACTTCGTTCGAGGTATAAATCTAACTATCTTACACTTAACGTATAAAACAAACAATATTGGCCCCAAGATTGACCATTGTGGAACTCCCATATGTGTATCTAGTATCTAACAGGTTCAAATTAACTTCTTTAGTTTTGATGTCTATTTTAAAGTTTAGAGATACATATTGTTTTCGGTGTTTAAGAAAAGGTTGATATCCATTTTAAAGAATTGCCCGTAATAAGAATTCATGATTGACGCAGTCGAATGCTCTACTTAAATCGCAGAATATCGCCACAGGGTACTCGGCTGCTTCAACATGTTCAATAATTTGTGCCAAAGAATACGATTTTAATATTCATTTTGCAGTTCAACTTCATTTTTAGTCACTTCTTGCGTTTTTTCTCAAAAATTTTTTTCATCAATTTTGAACGCACCTGTAAATTTTTCGTACTGATTTCCTCTTCTGTACCAAATTTTACCTTTCCAAAATTTGTCTTGTAGATTTTAGTTTTATTTTCCCGGTCCCTCGAAACTACCATTTTGTATTTTGGGGTCCCCTGAGACGATTAAAACGATTTCCAGATGGAAGTCTGTCCGTCTGTCTGTGTGTCTGTCTGTCTGTCTGTATTCTTCTACGATAGCGTCCGCACGCTTAATCCGATTGAGCTGAAAATTGGTATATAGGTTTCGGGTGATTGGGGATTGAACTCATTAGTTTTTGGTTAAAATCGCCCCACCAAGAGGCGCAGGAGCCCTAAGTACATCGCGAAAAAATGTAAGACTTAAAGCTTTTATTTGATATTTAGGTGCCTCACTGGCTTGTAAATACATCCTGAAATTTTCATTCCTTAATTTTGAACCTAACCTAAAAAAAATTTTTTTAAACTAAAAAATTGTTTTACTTTTTTTGACATGTGAAATGTTTTACCTATTATAATATTTCGAAACGAATTTTTTTTTGGGATACCAAATATCACTTGATTTGGACTTTAATCAATTTAAACACCAAATTAATTTTTTTAATTTTTATTTTACAAGATTTTGATATTCATTTTACGGTTCAACTTAATGTATAGTCACTTTTTCCCGCCAAAATGAACCGAAATTTTTTTTATTACTTAACTTATTTGTTACAATTTTCCTAAACGCTTATGCTAACTCTTTTCATTTTCTTGTAGTCTTCTTTCCTTCTACTAATCGCCACAACCCAAGCCGGCGTTCTTTTGGGAAAAAAAGGCCTACTTCATGAAGCAGCCAAAACAATTGGAATCGGAAATCTAGTCAACCTGGATGCAGATGCACGCGTAAACGTTTTAGGCAATGAAGTAGGCGTAGATGGCGCTATTGGAGTTGGAGAACAAGGAATAGGCGCTCACGCTTCGGGAGACGCTGATGTTCTAGGACAGAAGGCAAAAGTTCACGCGGATGTTCTGGATGGTCACAGTGTCGATCAACACAACCATGAAGTATTAAGAGACTCGCTCAATCGTCAATACGTCTTACAAAGACAGTACATTGGTTCCCAATCGGTTTTAGTCAGAAAATATCTTGATAACGGACAAATTTACGTAGATGGAGCTAACAGTGATAATGTCCTACAACATCAACAAGTTGACGAATCAAGAATGTATGACAGCCAAGGAGGTTGGTGGGATATTAAGACAAGAAGATACTACAACCCTTTAGGACAATGGATTAGCACCAGAGTCTGGGACCCTAAATTGTTGACAAAAGATGTAAAAATAATATATGATAAGGAAGGAGGATGGTGGGACCGCAGTACAGGAAAATACTACAACCGTTTAGGGCAATGGATCAGTAGTAAAGTTCCCAATCACATGCAAAATAAATATATCATACGCCAAGGAAGAATCTACGACGTAACCGGAGGATGGTGGGACCTTGATGGAAGATATTACAACCCTAGTGGCCAATGGTTACGTGGTAGATACTGGAATCAAGAACTTTGGAGACTAGCTCAAAGTCTAGGTGGACAACAACAATGGAATCAACATCTCTGGGAACAACAAGAACAATGGAATCAACAGCAGCAACAAAAATATATCATACGCGAAGGAAGAATATACGACGTAACCGGAGGATGGTGGGAACTTGACGGAAGATATTACAACCCTAGTGGCCAATGGTTACGTGATAGATACTGGAATCAAGAACTTTGGAGACTAGCGCAAAGTCTAGGTGGGAAACAACAATGGAATCAACAACTTTGGGAACAACAACAACAACAACAACAATGGAATCAACAGCAGCAACAAAAGTATATAATTCGCGAAGGAAGAATATACGACGTAACCGGAGGATGGTGGGAACTTGATGGAAAATATTACAACCCTAGTGGCCAATGGTTACGTGGTAGATACTGGAATCAAGAACTTTGGAGACTTGCTCAAAGTCTAGGTGGACAACAACAATGGGATCAACATCTCTGGGAACAACAACAACAACAACAATGGAATCAACAGCAGCAACAAAAATATATCATACGCGAAGGAAGAATATACGACGTAACCGGAGGATGGTGGGAACTTGATGGAAAATATTACAACCCTAGTGGCCAATGGTTACGTGGTAGATACTGGAATCAAGAACTTTGGAGACTTGCTCAAAGTCTAGGTGGACAACAACAATGGGATCAACATCTCTGGGAACAACAACAACAACAATGGAATCAACAGCAGCAACAAAAATATATCATACGCGAAGGAAAAATCTACGACGTAACCGGAGGATGGTGGGACCTTGATGGAAAATATTACAACCCTAGTGGCCAATGGTTACGCGGTAGATACTGGAATCAAGAACTTTGGAGACTAGCGCAAAGTCTAGGTGGAAAACAACAATGGAATCAACATCTCTGGGAACAACAACAGCAATGGAATCAACAACACCAAGGGCACTGGAATCAACAGCAGCAACAAGGAAACCAACCAGACGATCAAGAACAGGACCAACAACAGGATCAACAACAACAGCAGCAGTGGGACCAACAACAACAGCAGCAGATGGATCAGCAACAACAGCAGCAGATGGACCAACAACAACAGCAGAATCAAGAACAGGACCAACAACAGCAACAAAATCAACAACAGCTAGAACAATGGGAACAACAACAACAAATTCTAGTCGATAAACAACCATTAGTAAATTTAAAAAAAAATTCCGTAGTCAACATTGTACAAAATGATGTTGCGAATAATGTAGGCCAAGTTGTACCTGTTGTTTCAAGCCCACCACTAGCTACATCTTACGATAGGGATGCAACTTTGATTATGAGACCCAAGAATGATGACAGATTATATACTCTATTTGTCAAACGAAATTTGGAAACCATAGATGGCTCTATGAGAAATATTGATAGTACAGTCAATCTTCCTCTTCCAGCACAAAATGATGTTCTGATGAATAAAGACTCAACTGTTCATGTTGCTAACCTTCCTTCTGTACCCCTCACAGCTACTTCTATTGATAGAGATGCCTCAGTCAATATTCATTTTTTACCACAAGACGATACCCCAAAAAACGTAGATTCAACTGTTCATGTCGCTAACCTTCCTTCTGTACCTCTTATAGCTACTTCTAGAGATAGAGATGCCTCAGTCAACATTGTACCTGTACCTATTGTTTCAAGTCTACCACTAGCTACATCTTACGATAAGGATGCAACTTTGATTATGAGACCCAAGGATGATGACAGATTAGATACTCTATTTGTTAAACGAAATTTGGAAAGCATAGATGGCTCTATGAGAAATATTGATAGTACAGTCAATCTTCCTCTTCTACCACAAAATGATGTTCTGATGAATAAAGACTCAACTGTTCATGTTACTAACCTTCCTTCTGTACCTCTTATAGCTACTTCTAGAGTTAGAGATGCCTCAGTCAATCTTCCTCTTCTATCACAAAATGATGTTCTGATAAATAAAGACTCAACTGTTCATGTTGCTAACCTTCCTTCTGTACCCCTCACAGCTACCTCTAGAGATAGAGTCAATATTCATATTTTACCACAAGACGATGCTCCTAGAAATGTAGATCCAACTGTCCAAATTAGCAGTCTTCCTTCTAGGCCACATGCAGCTTTGTCTAGTGATAAAAACGTTGCTGTCCTACTGAATAAACAAGATAATTCACAAGAGACGTCTAGCGATGATGAAGAAAGTTTGGAGATGCAAGTTAGACCAGAAGAAGATGAAAGTTTAGATAGTTTACCAGAAATGAAGAAACGCTTATTAGTTGCTACTTCTAGGTATCCTCATAGAAGAATGCAACAACTAATTACTTCAACTGGTAGTGATGGAAATATCCGAATGGTTATGGGACAAAACGGTAAAGCACTTAAGTTGGAAAACCTTGATGAAGAAAGTCTGGAGATGGAAGTTAGACCAGAAGAAGATGAAAGTTTAGATAGTTTACCAGAAATGAAGAAACGCTTATTAGTTGCTACTTCTAGGGATCCTCATAGAAGAATGCAACAACTAATTACTTCAACAGGTAGTGATGGAAATATCCGAATGGTTATGGGACAAAACGGTAAAGCACTTAAGTTGGAAAACGTTGATGAAGAAAGTCTGGAGATGCAAGTTAGACCAGAAGAAGATGAAAGATTAGATAGTTTACCAGAAATGAAGAAAAGCTTATTAGTTACTACTTCAACAGGTAGTGATGGAAATATCCGAATGGTTATGGGACAAAACGGTAAAGCACTTAAGTTGGAGAACGTTGATGAAGAAAGTCTGTTGTTGCATGTTAGACCAGAGGAAGATGATAGATTAGATGGTTTACCAGAACTGAAGAAAAGCTTATTACTTGCTACTTCTAGAGATCCTCATAGAAGAATGCAACAACTAGTTACTTCAACAGGTACTGATGGAAATATTCGAATACTTATGGGACCAAACGGTAAAGCGCTTAAGTTGGAAAACGTTAATGAAGAAGTCATTGAAGAACCATCGAATGGAAGGTGGGTTGTTACTCAAACTCATGTTATGTCTCAAAATGGACAGCAACATGTCCGGAGTCAACCTACTCTAAACAAGGCAATCCTTATGCAAACATACAGTCATGCTGGTCACCAACGTGTTGGTGATAACTCTCAACAAAAGCTACAACAACAAAACCCCCAAAATCAAGAACAACACAGCGTCCGTAGCAACAATAATATCCAACCAAGAAAGAACCATCAAAGAATAAATGCTTAAATGTTATTTTTTTTATTTTAGAAGAAAGTCAATAAAATTTCAATCTGATTTCTTTGTTTTTATTATCGATTATTGATTATTTGACAATACGTATAATTAAACATGAAAAAAAAAGTACAGTTAATGTGTTTTCTTCAAGTCCAATAGACTCTGATACTTTAAAAAATAAACAAAGTAATATTGTTGGGTGGAGGGTTAACTAAATTTACGTTTTGAGGGCTGGATATTGTTTTTTTACGATTTATGCATCTTATCGAAAAAAGTTTAATGCCATAGATAATTAAAAAATCTAAAACTTTTGTATTAATCACTTTTCAACACAACCTCAAAATTATCGAGAAAAACGATGAAAACCGTTTTTTTTTTGTTTTAATTTTTATCTCCTGCAAAAATAATTTTTTTTTGTTTTAAATAAGATGTAATTTTTTTAAAGCAAAATATTTATTTTTCGATTTTGTATGAATATAAATTAAAAAAGCCTAATTTTTAATCGAAAAAGTTGGTTTACAAATTTCCAATTTTTTAACTTTAGAATACAAAAATAGTAACTAAGGATAGTAGAGCAGGGCCAATCTTGGAGTTGTATTTATTATAAATTAATTAAAATAATATTTACCTAATAATAACTTTAAAACCTGGATGATGGGTTAACGAAAAACACAAACACACGTACCAATCATTGGCGTAACATCTTGGAGGTTAGTTTAGATGACAATATTTATTAAAAGAAATAATTCGGTAGCATTTATGAATGAGTAAAACAGGTAAAATTAAATAAATAAATAAATTATTATTTTCAATAAAAAATGTTAATGGAAACAGCCGTTTATTGCAGGGTTAAAATATCAAATACTATTAAACGAGCAAGGTTTGTATGTATGTCCGGAGGATCTCAAAATCCACTCGTCAGAATTCAATGACATTTTCAGGGTAGACTAATTCCTATCTAGATCTGCAAAAAATGCAGGTCTCATGTCTGTGAAAATTAGATCTTCCGAGATATTTACAAGAAAAGTTAAGCTTTTAGTTTATTTCCTAGCAACGACAGAGATAATATAACTTGTTTCTATAGTAATATATACTATAAAGGAGAGGAGCGCAGTAAGAGTGGGAATATAACGTCACATTCCATAGGCGTACTTTGCAAAATAAGTTTCTATAATATAAATAAGGTCACAGCATATAAAATATATATACGCACTTCGTAGATTAAATTTTGAAGTTATATTATTAACAAAAAATAAAAATAAACCTCATGCATCTGACACTTTAACATTGACCGAATTAAATTTAACCAATAAATAACAAGGAGGATTATATGAGGATTAAACTTTTTTTAATCTCTTGGCATTAAAAGTAACGCTTCAGTACTTACCTAAACTCAAAGATTAAAAAAAAGTTAGTTCAAGAACAATCTTTAAAAGTCACTTTCTTCACTAAAACTACTGGTGTCACTATAATTGTCTTTTCTGAGGTTTATTATTATAGGTTCTATTAAATTTTCCATTGATATATCCACTTTCCTAAATGAATTTTCCACCTTTTTAACATGATCAATGCATTTTCCTCAATGTTCTCTATTTACATCTAAAACTGCATTCAAAAACAAATTTCGCACATCAGGAAATTTAAATGTTATATTGTTTTGAGAAACATAACCTTTTAATAACTGTGACCAGATCAGTTCAATGGGATTTAACTCTGCGTGGTAAGGAGGCAATCTGAGAATCTTAATTCATTTTTCTCGGGCCATCTCATCTATAATATATTTTTTGAATTTGTTTTTATGTTGCCTTGCTATTACTAATAATTCTGCCTTCAAGGATTGAGGAGGACTGATAATATTTTTAGAATGAAGCCATTTTGAAATATATATTAATACAAAATTCCGAATCAATTAAAATACATACGATACGGCTATGAATAAATAAAGTCTGACTTATCTGTCAAAAGAACAGGTTTATTACAGTAAAAATCATGGAAACAAGATTAAATCTAGACAAAAACTATATTAGGCCGATCAGATGTATTAAAATTTAAATTTTAACTACAAATAAGCATTGAAGGATGAGGTAAAAATAAAATTTCTACCTCTTGAACCTGTACTACGTTCTGCAAATTAAATACTGCACTCCTTTCTTCAGTAGAGTATAGTAGTAAAAAGGTTTGACTTTAGTTAATTTCTGGCGTAAAACGTGACAACTGTTCATAGTACATTTTAAGGTTGATTCTGACTTTGTATTTTCCAAGAACAAATTGTAATGTACGAATGAACTATTTTTGTAACTGAAAAACTTTGAAAAAATATGATATCAATATCTGCCACACGTCGAGAGTCTGGTCACTGCAGTTCAATAAATAATAAAATCAATTGAACATAGAGTTTTTCTTATATAGTGATAAATAGAGTGAGCTGAGCGATCTTCTGTTGACGGGACCTGTGCCCTAGACGCTGCTGTTGCCCGTCCCGGGAACGGGGCCTGTCCGCCGTGACTATTCGCGAAGATTAAGCGTCAGTAGATGTTGCTCTAAAAGGGTGAAATCCCCAGAAACTAGGCAACTTTTAATGCATTTAACTAACCTCTGTGACAAGCAGTTGATAAACGTCAACAACAGCTGCAGTCAATTGAAAATTAATACTGACAGCTTTTTTAATTTTCCCGCCTACTTTCAAGCCAATCGCCAATCAACTTTTTAGTTATCTCCCTTTCAGTAGTTCAAGTAGATGTCGCCCACTCCGTGATTTTCGCGAATTAATTAATAAATTTGTCATGTTATAAATAGATATACTTAAATTATATACTCATTGGGCTGCTTAAAAATGTAGAGTTGAATATTAATAGCGAAGCTCGGTGACCAGATATTTGTAATTAATTGTGGCTTTTATTAGATCAATATATATAAAAAATATTGTAGTTTAGTGTCATATTAATAATTTTTTTACATAACCCAAATTATCGAGAAAACACTAAAAACCGTTTATAATTTATAATTTATAATTTTATCTCCCTACGATTTGAAATTAAAAAAAAAGTGAGGAAAAAAAATTGCACGATCGATAAATTATTCTTTTTTTAATGAATTAATATTAAATACAATTTTTCACGAAAATAAACGCCTCCCGAGTTATAGGGCGTACAGACAAAAACCAATACAAAAAACAAAAATTATTCTCAACTTTAACAGACAGTTTTGTTTTGTCTAGTAATTTATTTTTTTATTTTTATTATGATTAGTTTTAAATTCGCTTTGCCTATAAAATTTTTGTAATTTTTCTTTGACAATAAAGCGTATCTCTCTCTCTCTCTCTCTCTCTCTCTCTCTCTCTCTCTCAAAACTGAAAAAATAATTGTCCCATAGGGCTAAAAATTACTGGACAATTGTAGAAACATATGTTACGACTTTCTGCAAAAGGATTATTTTTTCAAATACCACAGTCTAGACTCTAGATGGCGCTAAAAAAAATGGCGTATTTTGTCCATAACTTTTTTTCTGCTTATGTTAAACTGTGGATGGTCTTAAAATGGTTCCAATGTTGTTCTCTCCTTAGGATGTCATATACATTTTTTGTGAAAGTCATATTTTTCCAGATATTTATGCCAGAACGATCCAGTTTCTTTAAACACCCATTTTTGAATTGCCATATCTTCCTTCCTATTAATCGTAAAAAAAATAAAAAAAAAATCATTTTAGCTCAATGCCATAAAATTAGTTCATATCAATTTTTACGTAATACAGATTTTCGGTTATATTTAAAAAACTTTTAGAAATGTACGATTTTTGTGGTGAAAATCGTAATTTTTTCCTATAACTCGGGAGGGGTTTATTTTCATGAAAAATGACAATTTATCATTGCGCAAGTTTTCTTTCTTTTTTTTTTCCTCACTTTTTGATATCAAAATACAGTTTACGATAACGTTTTTGCTCGGTGAAACTAAATCTGCTATCGGGAAATATCAAATTTTTATTTGGCGAAAATCTGTAAACAATTTCATTATCAAAAATCAAGTAAACAAAATAAATTTAATTATCAAAATAATAATCAGTCTTATGCTACTGTTATCGGGAGAAAATAATAATTAGTTAGAAATATTTTTTTTAAATTTATCTCAAAATATCAAGAGATAACCAATGTACTGACTTGCATATAAATTTGCTATTTTTCGATATTTTACTTTAGTCTGATTTACCAACAATGTCTTTCAAAGTTTTGGTGAGTACTACTTTTAATTGCGATTGCGATTTTATGAAATGTTTATTTGATATTTATCAGTATTTTAAAAATTTCGTCTTTTGAAATTATTGTTAAAACTTTGAGATTATATTTATAATCTAGGTTTTATAATATTGTAAGAAAACCCAGAAAAACTAAAAATTGCAAAAAATAAAGAGAAAAGCTCCAAAAAAATAACAATTTTTAATATTTTCGATAATTTTCCATTCAAGCTTTAATTTCGCATGATTTTTATTGCTGAATTTATATTTTTTTGCAAAAAAATCTGTAAAATTTCGCAATTTTGATGATTCATATTCTTCAAAATTCGCTAATTATTTTCAGCGAAAAACATTTGTGGTTAAATAAAAGAAAGTGTAGAAAAAACTTAGTCACAAAAAATTTTTTTTATAAAAAAACTGATCCCAAATCTTTTTTTCTTAAGACAAAACATATATAAAAAAATAATTTAAAAAAAGTAAAATTAAAAATATTTGCAAAAAAATACACAAAAAGTTTGTCGCAAAACATATTTAATTTGACCAAAAAAATTACAAAATTTCATGAAACAAACCTTTTCTAAAAAAAATTTTGAAAAAACTTTCAAAATGTTTGTCGAAATTGCTTGAATTTTCAAGTAAGAATTCTGCAACGATTTGACACTTGACACATTTTCTTGACTTTTACACAACTTTTTACCCGTTTCGCATTATTTTTATTATAAATGATATTGTCAATCAATCTTTCCTGCAAAATTACCACATTGCTTGTTCATATAATTTTAATTTTTGAATTTTTATTTTTTCCGTAACAAAATTAAGAAAAATCGTGGAAAATCCTGGTATTTATACAGTGCTTACAGTATTTTCTTCCTAATCCTATATTTTTTTAAATATTTACTTATTTATTTATTGTTTACCGTAAGTATTTAAAAATATACATGGTTGGAAAAGAGCCATTATTGTTCACAATATTTTACGTATTTTCCACAGAAAAAAAGCATTTTGGCAAGGATTTATCCTAGTTTACCACTATTTTCCAATCTTTCTTGACATTTTCTATACTTTTTATTTCTATTACTACTACAAATTTTGTTTAAATAATACCAATAGATTTTTCATATAAATTTACCACTTTATGTGGATTTTGAATTTTATTTTTTTATTTCTATTATTGCAAATCTGTATTTCACAATATTTTACGTATTTTGATGCGAAAAAAAATTACGGTTTAAATTTAGAAAAAAATTAAATAAAAATACTGATAGTTTTATATTTTTCTTTCAGCCTTTATTTTTCCTACTAATCGCCACCTCCCAGGCCGCTCTAATTTTGGGTAAGAATGGTTTACTTCACAAAGCAGCCCAAACCATTGGAATCTCCAATCTAGTCAACGTCGACGCTGATGCGCGAGTCAACGTTCTAGGCAATGAAGTCGGAATAGACGGTGCTGTAGGAATTGGTGAAAACGGAATCGGCGCCCACGCTCAGGCAGACGCTGATGTTCTTGGACAAAAGGCTAAAGTTCACGCAGATATTCTGGATGGTCACCAAGTAGATCAACACAACCATGAAGTTTACAAAGACCAAGCCAACCGTCAATACGTCCTACAAAGACAGTACGTCGGTTCACAATCCGTTCTAGTAAGAAAGTACCTCGATAACGGTCAAATCTACGTTGTGGGAGCAAATGAGGATAATGTTTTACAACACGATCAAGTTGATTCATCAAGAATGTATGACAGCGAAGGAGGTTGGTGGGACCTCAAGACAAGAAAATACTACAACCGTTTAGGACAATGGGTCAGCGATAGAATTTGGAACCCTAGGTTGTTGACAAAAGATGTAAAAATAATATACGATAATGAAGGAGGATGGTGGGACCGCACTACTGGAAAATACTACAACCGTTTAGGGCAATGGGTCAGTGGGAAAACCAGAGACCCTTCATATATTGAACGTGAAGTTGTATACGAAGACTCGCAATATCCCAATGGTGGCTGGCAAAAAGATGGATCCTACATTGCTGTAGATCCTCCACGCACTCGTTACGAGACTGAGGTAGTCAATGGAGGTTGGCAAAAAGATGGATCCTACGTTGCTGTAGATCCTCCACGCTACGAGACCGAGAAAGTCAATGGAGGTTGGCAAAAAGATGGATCTTACATTGCTGTAGATCCTGCGTATCAGAATAGCCAATATATTGAAACCATCCGTGACGGTTCTGGAAAAATTACACGAAAGGTTATTGAAAGCTGAAGTCAATATGGTTATGATCAACAATAACAACTGAAGCGATATTAGATATGTCATTTACAATTTTGATAGTTAATAAAGACTTTTGTACATTATTTTTATTTTTATTTTTTTGAAATATTTGGCCTAAAACAACATTTCTCTTAGCCAAACGCGTCTTTTTGGAGATTTTTTTAAAAGAAAAATAAGTCGCAAATTCATTTTCTTGTGATCTAGTAACATTTGTAGAATTATTGTATAAAAATTTTAAAGTCTTTTTTCTCGAAATGCCATTTTCAAACTTGTGTACAAGATTTCTCTTGCAATTTTCGTCCAGTTGGCTCGAAATTTGTATACAATCTGCGTAAATATATGACTTGGATGTCGTATGATTTTTTGAGATATATAAATCTGTTTTTTTATAATAATTCAAATGACTGATACTGATACAACTTCAATATTATCTTAAAACGTCAGGAATGGCTTTTATACTAACACCAAAAGTGTCTTTTTGGGATCATATAAGTCAATTTTATAAACACAATCTAAAAAAACTAACATTAAAACTTAAGACATACTAAATTTCATAATTGACAGAAAAGTTAATGGCAACCATCTTTCTACAACCGAAAAGTAAATCAAGTTTTTTTTTATGAGAGCCTAGGATGGAAAAAACTACATTTAGTCTATTGGCCAGGGGGGTAAAACCGGCCAATTGGTGTCCGAAGATAAAACCAAGTGGATTTTATGTTTTCGTGGTCGATGAATCCGAATATGCAACTCATTTTGCCCTAATGATGGGACATCAATTGTTATTAACAATTTTTTAACAACAATTTGTTGTTGTTTTTAAAAAATTCAAGAGCTCCACCCAAGTTTTTCTTTTGTATTTTTCCCCCCGAAGCCAATTTCGAAAACCATTTCTAAATTGGACGCTCTCCTCAAAAGTTATTAACAATTTTAGATTAAAAAATGAGCAGTATGCCGCTCAATTCAGGTCATTTGTTAATAACAATTGATAGTACGGTCGCCTAGCGAATCTAACAACGGGATCGTGTTCAGGGGGTCACTATACCCCCAAAAATATTAAGTTTACACGAGATAATCGCATTTTATACATATCCAAGAACGCTAAAGTTATTACAAAAAATAAATCTTAAAATTTAACTTTTAACACACTGTATATTCATTGAGCAAGTTGATTCAAATCGTAATATTTTAAAGTGACTAATCTACCATACTTCTATGTACAATTACTTATGGACCACCCTGTATATGTGAGTATATTGCAGTTTTCAAAAAATTCGGTAAAAATTGTCTTTTTTCGAATGACGATGGCGACCTTCTAAATTTTGAAGTTAGGATACTAAGCAGGTCATTCGACGCAGAATTTTATGCTCTTCAACATTGAATACAAAGACATTTCCCATACGACGCGTTTTTTGCAAGACATGAGCGGAAAACTGGAAAAACTCCGAAATTTTCGAGGTTTTTTGAGTTTTTCGACATGAACCAGTCCTGTTACGAGGCAGGAAACTTCAGATTCGTGTTCAGCACCCCAAAGAACATATAATTCCGTTGAAAAATTTTCTACTGGACTCATGTTACGAAACAGGCACTTTTGAACACCATTTTATTAGGCTATAACTCTCGTTGGAGGTTCGGAACCAATTTCCATATCAAAATATAATTTACGATAATATTTTTGCTCGGTAAAAATAAATCTGCTATCAGGAAATATCAATTATTTGATTATAGAAAAGAAATAATAATTAGTTTCTTTAATTTATCTCAAAATATCAAGAGATAGCAAATATACTGAGTTGCATATAAACTTGGTATTTTCCGATATTTTACTTTAGTCAGATTTACCAACAATGTTTTTCAAAGTTTTGGTGAGTACTAGTTTTAATTTAAGATGGCGATTTCATGAAATGCTTATTTGATCAGAATTTTCAAAATTTCGTATTTTGAAATTATTGTTAAAAATGTATTGTGCCAACTTTGAGGTTATAGTTATAATCTAGTTTTTGTAATATTATAAGAAAAAACCAGAAAAATTAAAAATTGCAAAAAATAAAGAGAAAAGCTCCAAAACAATAACAAATTTTTGATATTTTCGATAATTTCATCATTCAAGCTTTAATTTCGCATGATTTTTTTTGCTAAATTTATATTTTTTTATAAAAAAAAAATGTCCTGCAAAATTTTTATGATTCATATTATTCAAAATTCGCTAATTATCTTCAGCGAAAAACATTTTTGGCGAGATAAAAGAAAGTTTAGAAAAAAAAACTTTGTCTTTGAAAAATCTGATCCAAAATCTTTTTTTTTCTACAGACAAAATATATATGAAACAAATAATATATAAAAAAAATTGAAAATATTTGACAAAAAAAATACCCAAAAAGTTTGTCCCAAAACATTTTAATTTGATCAAAAAAATTACAAAATTTTGTGAAACAAACTTTTGGTCAAAGAAATTTTGAAAAAAAAACTATCAAAATGTTTATCGAAATTGCCTGAATATTCAAGTAAGGATTTTGCAACTATTTGACACATTTTCTTGACTTTTCCACAGCTTTTTACCCGTTTCGCATTATTTTGATTATAAATGATATTGTCAATCAATCTTTCCTGCAAAATTGCCACATTGCTTGTTCATGCAATTTTAATTTTTGAATTTTTATTTTTCCGGTAAAAAAGTTAGAAAAATCGTGGAAAATCCTGGTATTTATCAGAGCTGGGGACGATTCGAATCACACAGGATTCGAATCATGGATTCGAATCCTTTTTGAGGATCCGAGGCCGGTGATTCGAATCCTTTCGCCGAAGAAATCCTAAAGGATTCGTATTCGAATCACCAATATTAGGTTCGGATCATTTTACAGACCATACTACGATAATCGGATGAATTTTCATTTTCAATTTAGTCTTTCCCCCCATTTTCGAGGTCGCTGAAACCGAATCTAGGGTTAAAAAAGTTTTTACCCTCGGCGTCCCCTTCAAAACGGCCAAAAACCACCCCCTGGAGGGGTTAAACGCGTTTTACAAGGTTTCCCTGTAGAAAAACACACGTTCCCCCCATTTTAGAGCATTCTGAATACGGTGGTGATGTTGGATATCGCTTCCGACTACCACCAGCCCCTCTACCGGCTAATACTCTTCCCCGAAAGGGGTCAATTTTCATAAGTGGCACCCTTTTTTTCCGGACTGGGCCAATTTAGTCTCTTCTCCCATTTTCGAGGTCGCTGAAACCGAATCTGAGGTTAAAAAAAGTTGTTAACCTCGGCGTCCCCTTCAAAACAGCCAGAAACCACCCCTAATAGGGGTTTCTCAGCTTATCGAGTTTTCTACCACTTTGTTGAGAGTAATAGTCTCTTCCTTGAGAAAATATAAAGTTCCTCGAGAGAGATGACGCCTAACCTCCCAACCCTACCGCAGGGGGTTGAAAAAAAATATTTTTTTAATAAAATAAATTAATTGCTTGACGAATATAAATATATTGTAACGGTCAAACAAGGTGTAAACGAATGAAATGCCTAACTTTTGTTGAGTAATAATAATAATCAAACTCTACAAGTAAATAATTAAATAATCATTTATTTTAATCTGAACCAATATTATACAGAACGTGTTTAATTAAATACAAATTCAAATCAATCTTGAAGTAGCAATTAGTTCATAAAATGTTAGATTTCTGAAGGTTAAAATTAACACAGTAACTCCATAAGCAACTTGCATCGACGATTTTAAGACAATTACAAATATTTTGGCAAATAATACAATAGTAAAAATCAAAACTGAATAGTCTCAGACAAGTCTGCAATCGTTACATCTAAGTAAAAGTTATTATTTTAAACACTATGTGAAAAAGAAATTTTCCACATAACCTCAAAATGAAATATTCAAATTTAAACAAATCATTTATCTAAATTTAGGGGAAAGTCAATGAAAATAAGAAAAACAAAGCGTGGGAATTGCTAAAATCATAATATTATTGTAAAATAAACAATAATAATAGAGTTTAACAGAATAACTTCAATAATAACGAAAACAGAAAAACCTTCATGTATTCTTAATATTGGTAATGGTTAAAAGATGTATAAAAGTAATTTTTTTATATTATAATAATTTATTTAAGAATATTATGTCAAATTCCGATCTAGCAAGCTGTGACATACAAGTTCATAAAAACCAAATTCCGCGATCAAGCAGGGCTTTTGCTAAAAAACCTCCGAACTAGATCGATGAAATAATTGTAGAAATTTACCTGTCAATTTCTAAAGTGAGGTTAGAATTAATTTTTCATCTGAAGATTTTGGAATTTAAATAAAATAGACTTTCCAATCAACATTTCATCATCCTTTCCTGATGTAAATCCAGTTCCTGAAACTTTTCCTGAATTTGTATCCAGTTAATGTATCCTGAGAACATAATCCCGTATTCCTGATTGAAACCTGGTAGAATCATTTGGACCACAGCGTCGATTTGCAACCAAGCAACTAAAGTTTGCTAAAAGAATTCAGAAAGTATTAAAGATACCTTTTCATTTTCTTAAATATCGATATTTAAAACTTTAACTATATTTTTAATTTATAATAATAAAAACAGAATAATGTAAGAAAGAATTTTACACAATAAATAACAACTATAAAATTTGAAAGATAATAATAATAATAAACATTACACTTACCTTTTTCTGTTTTAAATATTTCACACTGACATCGCAAATTTTGTTTTCTGTTTTTTTTTTGATTATGAATAAATGCACACATATTTTTCTTCTAACTGTGTCGTTATTATTGAAGGTTAGAACTTTAAAAGTCAATTTACAGAAGCACGGCTAATATTCAAGGTTTTTATGCTTCCGGCTGAAGTGAAAGAGGCCACCCCACAAAATAAACACGTTCTGGCTAAGATTACGTCAGAAGGTAAAATTAATCTTTTAAGAAAGCTACTTACTCACAAAATAAATTAAACTTATACAAAGACAAAAAAAGATTAGGTGTTTCACATTTCGTCTCGCGTGGATAAGTAACAATATAGATGGGTATGTAGGGGTGGTTTTTGGCCGTTTTGAAGGGGACGCCGAGTGTAAAACTTTTTTACCCTTAGATTCGGTTTCAGCGACCTCGAAAACGGGGGGAAAATACTAAATTGGCCCTGTCCGGAAAAAAACGGTGTCACTTATGAAAATTGACCTCTTTCGGGGAAGAATATTGGCCGGTGGAGGGGTTGATGGCAACATCACCACTGTGCTTAGCATCCTCGAAAATGGGGGAAAAGTGGGTTTTTCTACAGGGAAACCATGTAAATAACGCGTTTAACCCCTCCGGGTGTGGTTTTTCGCCGTTTTGAAGGGGACGCCGAGGGTAAAAACTTTCGGTTTCAGCGACCTCGAAAATGCGGGGTGGGGGGACTAAATTGGCCCAGTCCGGAAAAAAAGGCGTCACTCCGACTCCTTGCCTCCACTATAGTCGGATTCTCTGTATTCGAATGAAACTAATAATCGGACCCAATAATTTTAAAGTCAGCACAATTTTTAAAGGAAATATATTTTTATTTCTATACTAACCCATTAGTGAGTTGAACTGATTAATTATGTATAAAGGAGAAATCCCGCGTCATCTCCAAGTTTTCTTGTTTATAGCGAAAAAAATGTTTCACGCTTTTGGTGGTGGTTTTTGGCTGTTTGGGGGTTAGAGTCGACTCGTGGAGAAGATCCAGCATCATTCGGTGTTCTTCATCCTTTCGGGGGTGATTTTGGCCGTTTGAGGGGTGGGGACAACTCTAAAAGAGTTGTTACGTTAATTTTGCCGGTGATGATTAGGAATCATGCAATCTTACATAATACATGATTACATTACACTGACATGATCCGTGATTCGTGATCCAAAAAATCGATTCGAATCACTTGATTCGAATCCTTTTTTTTAGTCTCGTGATTCGGATTCGTGATTCGAATCCTTTTTTTAGTCTCGTGATTCGGATCCTTTTTGAGGATTCGTCCCAGCTCTGGTATTTATATAGTGCGTTTCTTCCTAACCATATATATTTTTAAATATTTACTTATTTATTTATTGTTTACTGTAAGTTGAAAACTATCGTCGACCACTCAACCAAAACACAATTTTCACACACTCTACGCGCGTTTCGCCAACTATGTTGGCATCATCAGGATTTGATGATAGACTAAACAACTAACTATTTCTAACAGCTATTTATACTAAATGACTAACCCCCCTCTCCCAGCGGTGCCTGGCACTGTCATCCCCGGTGACCTAATCAGCCAAGGGTGACTAATCAACCAAGGATGAGTAACCCGCCCGTACCTAATGGATTAAACTATATACTGTAAGTATTTAAAAATATACATGGTTGGAAAAGAGCCATTTTAAAATAACGCGTCATTACTATTCACAATATTGTCCAGAGAAAAAAAGCATTTTGGCAAGGATTTATCCTAGTTTACCACTATTTTTATTAAGGAACTTCGTATATTACCACTTCCTTGTATTTTTATTCTACAACTTTTAATTTATGTCAAATCAAACCTAGAACATTTTCGTACTAATAACTTCTACCATAATTATTTAACTCGAACTCGAAATGATTTGATGATACCAAAAGGTCCTCAATATATGGGTAAAGTTATTGATGGATAACTGTTTTTATTCTGTTGAAGAATATTTGGTATACAGGGTGGTCCTTAAGTAATTGTACATAGAAGTATGGTAGATTCCTCTTGTTAAAATATTACGATTTGACCCAACTTGCTCTAATAAAATGTTGCTAATAAGGAATATACAGGGTGTTAAAGGTTAAATATTAAAATTTATTTTTTATAATAACGTTTTTGAATATTTATACCTACATACTGGGGGTTTTTGGGCATGGGAAATCAGAATCTGGTACCTACTTCGATGTAATGTGTAGAGGGCGCTAGTTATGCCACATTTGTGGCATAAATGTGCGATAAACTTTTTTGCTCTTTAAGTTAGTGCTATTTTTGTAAAAAAATATTAAATCCACGTTATTTTAGTATTTTTTTTCTGGCCCTGACGTCATTCTTGCGGATTCTTATGTAAAATGACCTCCTGAATCCGAATATGACCTTAGTTTTTCCCCAACACTCACCTATTATTATCGCTTTTCCACAATTCGGAGGGATGAAAAAAAAACAGTGAGTGATGGGGGAAAACTGAGGTCATATTCGGATTCAGGGAATCAATTTACATAAGAATCAGCAAGAATGGCATCAGACCAGAAAATTTTTACCACAAATGTGGCATAACTAGCGCCCTCTACAAATTACGTCGAAGTAGGTACCATATTCTGATTTCTCGTGTCCAAAAACCCCCAGTTCCAAATTTTTATGAGTAAATATCCAAAAACGCTAAAGTTATTGCAAATTATAAATCTTAAAATTTAACCTTTAACACCCTGTATAGTCCTTATTAGCAACATTTTATTAGAGCAAGTTGGATCAAATCGTAATATTTTCAAGTGAGGAATCTACCATACTTCTATGTACAATTACTTAAGGACCACCCATTTTAATACGTTTATTTTTTTCGTTCCCATATTTTTTTGTATTTTTATGTTTTATGTTCCACATCTTATAAACTGTCTTTTGACTTGTCCCATTTCATATATAACTGGTCATATGGACAATAAAGTTATTATTATTATTATTATTTTCCAATTATTTCTCGACATCTTCCATACTTTTTATTCCTATTAATACTACAAATTTTGTTTAAATAATACCAATCGATTTTTCATATAAATTACCCACTTTATGTGCATTTTGAATTTTATTTTTTTAATTCTATTATTGGAAATTTGTATTTCACATTATTTTACGTATTTTGTTCAGAAAAACTAAATAAAAGAATACTGATAGTTTTTATATTTTTCTTTCAGCCTTTATTTTGCCTGCTAATCGGCATCTCCCAGGGTAGTATTGTCTCCAAACTAGTCAACGTAGACGCTGATGCGCGCGTCAACGTTCTAGGTAATGAAATCGGAATAGACGGTGCTGTAGGAATTGGTGAAAACGGAATCGGCGCCCACGCTCAGGCAGACGCTGACGTTCTTGGACAAAAGGCTAAAGTTCACGCAGATATTCTGGATGGTCACCAAGTAGATCAACACAACCATGAAGTTTACAAAGACCAAGCCAACCGTCAATACGTCTTACAAAGACAGTACGTCGGTTCACAATCCGTTCTAGTAAGAAAGTACCTCGATAACGGTCAAATCTACGTTGTGGGAGCAAATGAGGATAATGTTTTACAACACGATCAAGTTGATTCATCAAGAATGTATGACAGCGAAGGAGGTTGGTGGGACCTCAAGACAAGAAAATACTACAACCGTTTAGGACAATGGGTCAGCGATAGAATTTGGAACCCTAGGTTGTTGACAAAAGATGTAAAAATAATAAACGATCATGAAGGAGGATGGTGGGACCGCACTACAGGAAAATACTACAACCGTTTAGGACAATGGGTCAGTGGGAAAACCGGAAACCCTTCATATATTAAACGTGAAGCTGTATATGGGGGCGGGCAAGAAGATGGACGAACACGTTACGAGACCGAGAAAGTCAATGAAGGTTGGAAACGATATCTTACATTCCGGTAGATACTACAAATTAGAATAGCCAATATATTGAAACCATCCGTGACGGTTCTGGAAAAATTACACAAAGGGATCAACAATAACAACTGAAGCGATATTAAATATGTCATTTACAATTTTGATAGTTAATAAAGACTTTTTTACATTATATTTATTTTTATTTTATTGAAATATTTTGCCTAAAATAACACTTGCCTTTTTTCGAGATTTTCTACAAGAAAATAAGTCGCAAATTCACACTTAGGTAACCTAGTTACATTTTTGGAAACGCCATTTTCAAACTTGTGTACAAGATTTCTTTTGCAATTTTCATCCAGTTGGCTCGAAATTTGTATACAATCTGCGTAAATATATGACTTGGATGTCCAAATCTGTTTTTCTATAATAATTCAAATGACTGATACTGATACAACTTCAATATGCTATTAGAACGTCAGGAACGGCCTTTATACTAACACAAAAGTGTCTTTTGGGGGTCAGATAATAATTGACAGAAAAGTTAATTGTAATCCTCTTTCTACAACCGAAAAGTAAATCAAGTTTTTAAAACCGCATGTCGATGAGTGTCTAGGATGGAAAAAACTGCACCTATTCGAGATCATTTGAGATAAATTCTCTCTATTGACTATTACATTTATTTTTGGTATATTTCACTTTATTTTTACGGATAGTCACTAAGCGAATGACACTTTTGAAGACTTTTGCTTGTGTAGATTTTTGGTTAGTTATACTTTTTGACACAATAATAGTTGTAGTAATTATAGTCAAGATTCCTAAAGAAACTCGGATTAGTAGAGGAAGAAGAATGCAGGTTTTGCGAGGAAGAGCAGGAAACCTCTATCCACATTCTCTCAGAATACATAACCCTGCAAAATCCAAAGAGAATATCAAATAGAAGAGGGATATAATATCAATATTTTTATTTGGTGAAAAACTGTAAACAATTTCATTATCAAAAATCAAGTAAACAAAGTAAATTTAAATATCAAAATAATAATCAGCCTTATGCTATTGTTATCGAAAGGAAATAATAATTAGAAATATTTTTTTAAATTTATCTCAAAATATCAAGAGATAACAAATATACTGACTTGCGTATAAATTTGCTATTTTTCGATATTTTATTTTAGTCTGATTTACCAACAATGGCTTTCAAAGTTTTGGTGAGTACTACTTTTAATTTAAGATGGTGATTTTATGAAATGTTTATTTGATATTTATCAGAATTTTCAAAATTTCGTCTTTTGAAATTATTGTTAAAAATGTATTGTGCCAACTTTGAGATTATATTTATAATCTACTTTTTATAATATTTTAAGAAAAAACCAGAAAAACTAAAAATTGCAAAAAATAAAGAGAAAAGCTTCAAAAAAATAACAAATCTTTGATATATTCGATAATTTTCCTTTCAAGCTTTAGTTTCGCATGATTTTTATTGCTGAATTTATATTATTTGTAAAAAAAAATCTCCTGCAAAATTTTTATGATTCATATTATTCAAAATTCACTAATTATTTTCACTAGTAATCTTCCTAGAGCTTGAATTATTTTCGGAAATATTTCCTAAAGCATGAATTTTTTAAAAGTTATTCCGAGTCGAAGACGAGGGAAACTTTTTTAATGGTGATATTTCCAGATAGTAATTCAAGATCGTGGGAGATTCGGTAAGAAAATTTCACACCAAAGTAATATAAAAAATTATAACATGACATTTTCGTAAGATACCTGGTCTAAAATAATCTATCTATTAGCTATCAACCAATCTGTATTATTTTACAGTGAACGGTAGGGTGTATTTTTATAATTTGACACTTGACAGAAATACTATCGCTGTGGTACCGGGTTTTGTTTTGTTGTTACTACAGTAACGAGCTGGTTAAAAAATGTTGCTGTGAAACTTTCAGCGAAAAACATTTTTAGTGAAATAAAAGAAAGTTTAGAATAAAAGTGTCACAAAAATTTTTTTTTAAATTACAAAATTTCGTGAAACAAACAAATTGTCAAAAAAATTTTGAAAAAGAACTTTCAAAATGTTTGTCGAAATTGCCTGAATTTTGAAGTAAGAATTTTGCAACGATTTGACACATTTTCTTGACTTTTAACACAGCTTTTTGCCCTCTTCGCATTATTTTTATTATAAATGATATTGTCAATCAATTTTTCTACCACATGGCTTGTTCATACAATTTTAATTTTTATTTTTCCTGTAAAAAAATTGGAAAAATCGTGGAAAATCATGGTATTTATACAGTGCGTACAGTATTTTCTTCCTAACCATATATATTATTAAATATTTACGGTCTATTTTAAATATTTAAATGAATTGAATTTATTCATTAATTTAATATTTTTCACCGAGAGTATTTAAAAATATACATGGTTGGAAAGAGCCATTTGAAAATGGGTATAAAACGTCATTGTTATTAAAAAGAATAAATATGACTATACTAATTTGACAGGCATTATATGATAGATAGATAGATGTAAAAAGGGGATGGCCCTACGGCCTATTCCACTGCGACCTTTGCAGATCTATTGTGTTTCCCCTGATAATTAGATGACTTGCGCGAGCTTCGTTCTTTTAAGTATGGTTAGGATCCCTGACAGTGGCTCTTCAACGTAGCTCTCTGCCTCTGGGTATTCCGTTCCCTTCTGTGAAAACCTTGTCCTTGCTATTCCATAGCATTCGCATAGAATATGGATTGAGGTTTCTTCCTCTGTCTGGCATACAGTGTCCTGTAAGCATGCCTACTTTTGCTTTTACGGACCTTCTGTCCTTGCTTAGTAGGTCTGCCGTGAGTGTAGGCGATGGTTTCTTGGGAAACCTTTTGGCCTGCCTCTGTCCTGGGGATTGTTCCCACCAGCTTTGGGCTTGTTTTCCACCCATTTGCTGATTGCTTTATTAACTGTTATTTTTGCTATACCGCAGAAGGGTTCTGGACCATAAAATGCCATTGACGAGCCTTGTCCCAATTCGTCGGCTTTTTCATTTCCTCGATGCCCTTTGTGTCCTGGAACCCATGTCAGGGTCACTTTCTTGCGGTTAGCTAGTTCATTCAGGGCACAGGCACAGTCCCACACAAGTTTGGAGTTTACTTGGGCGGCCTTTAGTGCTTTTAGTGTTGCCTGACTGTCGAAGAATATAACAACGCACTGACAGATGATGTCTTGTCTGTTTATTTCTCCTATGCAGAGGTGTATTTCTGCTACTTCTGATTGAAATACTGTGGTGTCTTTTGACATGCTCACCGGGATCATTATCCTTGGTTTTTGCCCGTATAATCCGGCTCCGACTCCTTCTTCGGTCTTCGAGCCGTCTGTGTACCAGATTGTTGCTGCACTGATGGGTGCTCCTCCCTCCCAGTGTTCTCTTTCCAGTACTTTTACTTCGTATTTCCTGTTGAAATAGTGTTTGGTTACCATGGTGTCAATGGGCATTCCTGTAATTGGATCCGCCCTTAGCTCTTCTCCTAACCTTTGGTAATCCTTCCCGTGGAGTTTGGTGATTGGTCGTGACCCTTGCATAAGTCTGTAGGTGACCGCTCTCGCCTCTTCCTGTATGTATATGTGTAATGGTGGTAGGTTCAAGATGACCTCCATCGCGGCCGTGGGGGTGGTTCTCATGGCCCCTGTGGCACTGAGACAAGCTTCTCTTTGCATTCCTGTTAACTGCCTTATGATTCCTGACTGAAAAGTCTTTGACCACCACACCATACCATCCTTTTCTACTTCAGTCAATGCAACATTTTCTGATGAATATATGGAAAACGGAAATATAAGTTTTAATACACCGATGAGTGATAAGGATATTCAAATCCAAAATGCTCAATTTCAAGTGATAGAAGATGTTTTATCTTCTGACAAAAAATGTAGATTTATCAGTTACCATTGAAATTTAAAATAAGGGGCAGACCTAAAGGCATAGAAAACCAGCTGTTGGTTTGAAGAAGAGAAAAAATAAAACTGTATTTTTAACCAGACATTAGTTTCAAAATTTTTAACAATCATGAATTGGGGGTTGAAATTTTATTTCATAACTACAAAGTTCAGTCTAGCGATTTACCTAAAAGTTGTGAACTCATGAATTGTACGATTTATTAAAAAGAAGTTGATATTAAAATAATAGAATTTTTTTTGAGGAATCTGCATTTCTACTGCTTGAAAAGTTTATACATGAAAGAAAAAAAAAGAAAAATGGTTTTGTGTGGCTCATGTTTGATGTGAGTACATAAAAGTTGTTGTGTGCTCTATAAACTACCCCGTTCAAATGATAAATGCTAGATACCACAAAGATTTTTAATTCTCATGGAAGTCAACTTCCCTTACAAACTTTCCTCTCCCCCCATTTGTATTTGCGGACCCGCGTTAATTAGTAATAGGGGCCCGCAATTTGCGGACCCCAAGACTCTTTCTAAATTATATAAAAAATATAACTCCTCCTATTTCAAGATTTTTGCAAACTTCAATTCGCAACTAAAATAATTGATTATTTTAAACTTTATATTATTGGACATCTGTACTTTTCAAGTTCACAATATTTTACGTTCCTTCCAAAGAAAAAAAGGTTTTTGGCATCGGTTTATCCTAGTTTTCTAATCATTTCTCGATATTTTCCATGCATTTTATTTCTTTTACCACCATTTTTTTATTTCTATTATTGCAAATCTGTTTTGACATTATTTTAGGCATTTTGGTGCGAAAAAAAATTAAATAAAAATACTGAGAGTTTTTATATTTTTCTTTCAGCCTTTATTTTTCCTACTAATCGCCACCTCCCAGGCCGCTCTACTTTTGGGTAAGAATGGTTTACTTCACAAAGCAGCTCAAACCATTGGAATCTCCAATCTAGTCAACGTAGACGCGGATGCGCGCGTCAACGTTCTAGGCAATGAAGTCGGAATAGACGGTGCTGTAGGAATTGGTGAAAACGGAATCGGCGCCCACGCTCAGGCAGACGCTGACGTTCTTGGACAAAAGGCTAAAGTTCACGCAGATATTCTGGATGGTCACCAAGTAGATCAACACAACCATGAAGTTTACAAAGACCAAGCCAACCGTCAATACGTCCTACAAAGACAGTACGTCGGTTCACAATCCGTTCTAGTAAGAAAGTACCTCGATAACGGTCAAATCTACGTTGTGGGAGCAAATGAAGACAATGTTTTGCAACACGATCAAGTCGATTCATCAAGAATGTATGACAGCGAAGGAGGTTGGTGGGACCTCAAGACAAGAAGATACTACAACCGTTTAGGACAATGGGTCAGCGGTAGAATTTGGAACCCTAGGTTATTGACAAAAGATGTAAAAATAATATACGATAATGAAGGAGGATGGTGGGACCGCACTACAGGAAAATACTACAACCGTTTAGGGCAGTGGGTCAGTGGTAAATCCAGATACCCTTCATATATTGAACGTGAAGTTATATACGAAGACTCGCAATATCCCAATGGAGGTTGGCAAAAAGATGGATCCTACATTGCTGTAGATCCTCCACGCACACGTTACGAGACCGAGGTAGTCAATGGAGGTTGGCAAAAAGATGGATCCTACATCGCTGTAGATCCTCCACGCACACGTTACGAGACCGAGAAAGTCATAAATGGAGGTTGGCAAAAAGATGGATCTTACATTGCTGTAGATCCTCCACGAACACGTTACGAGACCCAGGAAGTCGATGAAGGTTGGCAGAAGATGGAACCTACATTGCATTAAATCCTTCATATCGGAATCGCCAATATATTGAAACCATCCATGACGGTTCGAGAAAAATTACACAAAGGGTTATTGAAAGCGGCGGTCAAGATGGTTATGATCAACAATAACAACTGAAGCGATATTAGATAAGTCATTTACAATTTTCATAGTTAATAAAAACATTTGTACATTAATTTGATTTTTATTTTCTTGAAATATTTGGCCTAAAACAACATTTGCCATAATCAAACTTGTGTATAAGATTTCTCTTGCAATTTTCATTCAGTTGGCTCGAAATCTGTATACAATCTGCGTAAATATATGACTTGGATGTAAGTATGTATAATTTTTTGAGATATCTGTTTTTTATAATAATTTAAATGACTGATACTGATAAAACTTCAATATGCTCTTAGAACGTCAGGAATGGCTTTTATACTAACACAAAAGTGTCTTTTGGGGGTCAGATAACAGCTTTATAAATACAATCGGAAAAAACTAAAACTCCACATACTAAATTTCATAATTGACAGAAAAGTTAATGACAATCCTCTTTCTACAACCGAAAAGTAAATCAAGTTTTTAGAACGGCATATCGATGAGTGCCTAGGATGGCATCTGTTCGAGCTGATTTGAGACACATTTTCTCTCTTGGCTATTACATTTATTTTTGGTATATTTCACTTTATTTTTACGGATAGTCATTAAGCATGAAGACCGGTTAGCGAATGACACTTTTGATGACTTTTGCTCGCCTAGATTTTTGGTGAGTTATACTTTTTGACGAAATAATAGTTGTGGTAATTATAGTCGAGAGTCCTAAAGAAAGTCGGATTAGTAGAGAGAGAAGAATGCAGATTATTCGAGGAAGAGGAGGAAACCTCTATCCACAATCTCTCATAATGCATAACCCTGCAAAATCAAAGGGTACGATACCTCGGAGAATATAAAATGGAAGAGGTAGATTTATCTAAACTGAAGCGTACCTAATGACATCTTGAACTTTTTAAAAGCAATAGGAAGGAACTGCTCTAATCGTTGAGACATCCTTAACGAATGGGCAGCAGAAGGGGGCTCAGTAGAACTTATAGGTCGCAGGGTATCGACACTCCCATCAGCAGATAGATAAAAGGATATAGGCGGTGAATGGGTGAATGGTAAGTATAGGACATGTCTCAGAACATAACAAGTAGAGAGGCATGAAGTAATGGACCTCCAATAAATGCCGAAATTGCCTGTTACACAGACGGCTCAAAAACCGAGGAAGGTGTAGGAGCAGGAATTTACATAGCCAAGCCAAAGGCAATAGTCTCACTGAGCTTAGAAAAACAAGTGACTATATTTCAGGCAGAAGTTGTTGTCACTGTGCAGAAGAGTTAGCAAGGCAAGAGTTTAAAGGAAAGACCATTGCCATATACTCTGACAGCCAAGCGGCTATAAAAGCAATCAGCTCAAAGTTAATTCCAAACTTGTATGGGATTACCTAAAAACCCTACAAGAGTTGGGTAGTCAAAACTGACTGTCTTCAGCCTGGGTTCCTGGCCACACGCGTTACAAGGGCAATGAAGAGGCTGACTCACTAGCTCGAAAAGGGGCAATATGTTCCCCGATTGTGGCCCAGAACCTTTCTGTGATATAGCGAGAGCGCTGAGAAAAACAAATAACAGTACCTGGATGAAAAATCAGTCTCGAGAATGGTGGTTCAAAGCGCCGGGAACGAGACAGACCAACGAGTTCATTAAAGAACCATCGCCAAAATTTACGGAGTACCTACTAAGCCAGAATAGGCGATCAACCAGAGTCTTGGTTGGTCTCCTGACAGGGTACTGTAGACTCAACAAACACATGAATAACATCGGACTGACAAATACAACTATATGTAGGTTCTGCTAAGAAGATGAGGAAGCCACAGTACATATTCTGTGCTATTGCGAAGGTCTGGCAAGGCTAAGGTTTTCGACGACAGGGGAGGGAAAACCACAACCTTCCCAGTATATGGAAGACCTAAGGTCTGGCCTATGGAGTCTAATAATAAGGACTGGTCTAGACAGGGTACTCTAATATAATATGAGGGCACACACAATAGATCTGCAAAGGTCGCAGTGTAGAGGCTACTATAAGCACATAAGCCCCATACTAATCTAATAGGACATGACTCGGAACGCTACATTGTGGCATATTTGGTGTGGAAGTGGTATGTCAAATAAGTTTTTAGAAATAAATAATGAGGGAATATATTGGCGATTCTTAGACTAAACTGGGAAACAGCTCCAGTCCACACAGGCCCCAACCAACACACAACATAACATAATACACCAGCGCGCGCAGAATACCATTAGGAATTAGCTAGCTAGGTTACTTATTGTAATCAGGGCATTCTACCCTGAAAAGGAGGAAAACTCCTATAGTAGGGAATTAGGAAAATGAAATGTTCTAGAAGGAAAATGTAACTAAACTAAAAAAAAAGGTAATTTTGTTAGTTCAACAGCTTACTTCACGTTTAGAAAGAAACGCAGCTGTGCAATATCCTTTTTCCTCAAGGTTTTGAAGATATTATATATGATTCTATGCGTTTGTTCAACTGAAGAGTGGCTTTAATGGGTCTTTGACCGAATTTCCATATCAAAATACAGTTAGTTTCTGCTTGAAAAAATAAATCTATTATCGGGAAATATCAATTTTTTATTTGGTGAAAAAACGAGGGGTAAACCGCTAGTTAAATTTTTGTACACTAATGGATTTTTGTCATAAAAATGGCCACTAATATCTAGTAATGGCTTAATAATGGCTACTAATGGACGAGGTCCGTACACCAAAATGGACCTCGCGGTTTACCCCTCGTGAAAAACTGTAAATAATTTTATTATCAAAAATCAAGTAAACAAAATAAATTTAATTATCAATATCAATCTTACGCCATTATTATGAAAGGAAAATAATAATTAATTACTAATATTTTTTTAAATTTATGTCAAACTATCAAGAGATAACAAATACACTGAGTTGAATATAAATTTGGTATTTTTCGATATTTTACTTTAGTCTGATTTACCAACAATGTATTTCAAAGTTTTGGTGAGTTATTTGATATTTATCAGAATTTTCAAAATTTCGTATTTTGAAGTTATTGTTAAAAATGTATTGTGCCACTTTGAGATTAGATTTATAATCTAGTTTTTATATTTTAAGAAAAAACCAGAAAAACTAAAAATTGCAAAAAATAAAGAGAAAAACTGAAAAAATAAATAATTTTTTTTTGATATTTTCAATAATTTTCCATTAAGGCTTTAATTTCGCATGATTTTTATTGCTGAATTTATATTTTTTTGTAAAAAAAAAATCTTCTGCAAAATTTTTATGATTCAAATTCGCTAATTATTTTCAGCGAAAAAATTTTTGAAGAAATAAAAGAAACTTTAGAAAAAAAGGTGCCACAAAATTTTTTTTTTTAAAAAAGCTCTTTTTCTACAGCAAAACATATATGAAAAAAAATAATTTAAAAAAAAGTAAAATTAAAAATATTTGCAAAAAAATACCCAAAAAGTTTGTCGCAAAACATTTAATTTGACTAAAAAAATTACAAAATTTCGTGAAACTATCAAATTGTTTGAAAATGTTTGTCGAAATTACCCATGTACTTTCATGTGTGAATTTTTCAACGATTTGACACATTTCCTTGACTTTTCCATAGTTTTTACCGCTTTTCGTATTATTTTTATTATAAATAATATTGTCAATCAATTTTTCATCCAAAATTATCATATTGCTTGTTCATACAATTTTAATTTTCGAAATTTTATTTCTCCCGTAAAAAAATTAAAAAAATCGTGGAAATTCCTGGTATTTATACAGTGCGTACAGTACTTTCTGCCTAACCATGTGTTGATTCTTTGTGCCTTTGTGAATTTTAAAATTCTGACTTCAGATTTTGATAGAGCATCAAAAAGTAAGCTTAGGGTTTGATGTGGCCCTCCGTACCGCTTCGAGAACACCTTCAAAATCGGGTCCAAAATATGAAAATTTTGAAGTTTAAAATGACATTGAATTTAAAGTAGACACATACTGAATGACGATTTTGGTAAAAGTGAGTAGACTGTGGCTGAGTTGGTTAGAATGAGAACTATCAATCTAAAATTTTATTAATACTGTCCCAGAATAGTTAATTACACAGAAGGGAAGGCTTGTCTATTTCAGGGGGTCAATTTCTTCTGCGCAAGTTCGCAAACGTCATGTTCTAAGTGGCAAAACTGTCACGCATTTTAGTCGTTTCGTCAGTATCTTAGATACAAGTTATGTTGCATTGTTGCCGTAGTTATGTCATATTATTGGTTTTTGGATTGTTTGTCATTTTTGTGTGTATTTATTTGTGTATATCGTTTTTCTATTACAACTATTATAGTGTATAGTGATATGGCTCCTATAATAAAACGAAAAAGATGTGCTTATCGCCCATGCTCGCCCCCAGTAGACGAAGAAACAAGTTCTTTTACATTCCCCAATTTTTGCAACATTGCATCTGTTGTCCTTTTCTTAGTGTACTACCAACGCTACCTGCACGTTACAAATTTATTCAGTTTTCTCAGTGAAGCTAGAAGAGGCAGAGACGTCAACCGTCATCGAAAATATGACCCCCACTAGATCAAAGATACCGACACAAGCCTTCCCTTCTGTGTAGTTAATTATTCTGGGATACTGTCATTACAATTTGTTCAGTCTATGACAATGCTAGAAAAGCATTATCAATTGGTTTTAAATATTTACGGTCTATTTAAATGAATTGTATTTATTCATAAATTTAATAGTTTCCATCATCCTATTTTCCGTAAGTATTTAAAAATATACATGGTTGGCAAAGACCCATTTTTGCAACTACATAAAATAATTGATTATTTTATACTTTATTATTGGACATCTGTACTAAGTTCATAATATTTGACGTATTTTCCAGACAAAAAAAGGATTTTTGTAACGATTTATCCTAATTTACCACTATTTTCAATCATTTCGCGACTTTGTCCATACTTTTTATACTTATTGTCACTAATTTTGTTTTCGATAATTTGAATAATACTAATCAATTTTTCACTTAAAATTACCACTTTATGTGGATTTTGAATTTTATTTTTTTTTTATTTCTACTGCAAATCTGTATTTCACATTTTTGTTACGTATTTTGATTTAGAAAAAATTAAATAAAAAATACTGATCTATATATCTATCTGTTGATACGGGTGTCGATACACTGCGACATATAAGATCTATTGTGCCCCCTTCTGCTGCCCATTCGTTATGGATGTCTCAACGATTAGAACAGTTCCTCCACTCCTATTGCTTATCCATAAAAAAATACTGATAGTTTTTATTTTTCTTTCAGCCTTTATTTTTCCTACTAATCGCCACCTCCCAGGCCGCTCTAATTTTGGGTAAGAATGGTTTACTTCACAAAGCAGCCCAAACCATTGGAATCTCCAATCTAGTCAACGTCGACGCTGATGCGCGAGTCAACGTTCTAGGCAATGAAGTCGGAATAGACGGTGCTGTAGGAATTGGTGAAAACGGAATCGGCGCCCACGCTCAGGCAGACGCTGATGTTCTTGGACAAAAGGCTAAAGTTCACGCAGATATTCTGGATGGTCACCAAGTAGATCAACACAACCATGAAGTTTACAAAGACCAAGCCAACCGTCAATACGTCCTACAAAGACAGTACGTCGGTTCACAATCCGTTCTAGTAAGAAAGTACCTCGATAACGGTCAAATCTACGTTGTGGGAGCAAATGAAGATAATGTTTTACAACACGATCAAGTCGATTCATCAAGAATATATGATAGCGAAGGAGGTTGGTGGGACCTTAAGACAAGAAGATACTACAACCGTTTAGGACAATGGGTCAGCGATAGACTTTGGAACCCTAGGTTGTTGACAAAAGATGTAAAAATAATATACGATAATGAAGGAGGATGGTGGGACCGCACTACAGGAAAATATTACAACCGTTTAGGGCAATGGGTCAGTGGTAAAACCAGAGACCCTTCATATATTGAACGTGAAGTTATATACGAAGACTCGCAATATCCCATTGGAGGCTGGCAAAAAGATGGATCCTACATTGCTGTAGATCCTCCACGCAGACATTACGAGACCGAGATAGTCAACGGAGGTTGGCAAAAAGATGGATCCTACATTGCTGTAGATCCTCCACGCAGACATTACGAGACCGAGGTAGTCAAGGGAGGTTGGCAAAAAGATGGATCCTACATCGCAGTAAATCCTCCACGAACACGACGTGATGAATCCTACATTATTATAGATGGTACTTCAGGAGAACGTTACGAGATCGAGAAAGTCGATGGAGATTGGCAGAAGAGGGAACCTCTATTTGACTAGATCCAATATATTGAAACCATCTATGACGGTTCGAGAAAAATTACACAAAGGGTTATTGAAAGCGGCAGTCAAGATGGTTATGATCAATAATATCTGAAGCGATATTAGATATATTATGTCATTTATAATTTTGATAGTTAATAAAAACTTTTGTACAATATTTTTATTTTTATTTTCTTGAAATATTTGGCCCAAAATAACATTTGTCAGGATAACAAGCAAAAGCGTCTTTTTTTCTAGATTTTTTAAAAGAAAAATAAATAAAATTATAAAGTCTTTGTGGTCGAAACATCACTTTTACTCTTGCAATTTTCATCCAATTAGCTCGAAATTTGTATACAATCTGTGTAATAGTATGACTTAGGTGTACGTATGATTTTTTGAGATATCCAAATGTTTTTTTATAAAAATTTAAATTAAATGACTGATACTGATGCAACATCAATATGAGTTAGAAAACGAGTAAGGAATTTAATTTATCAGATTCGACATCCTAAGACCGGTTTCTGCCTTTCGGCTTCGTCAGTTAGGCTTTTCGATTCCAATAAATAAAATTCCAAACTAGTACAAGTCAATAGGTATATCCGCTATAAGATAAAATTTTTAGATGTGCTATGATTAGAAGAGAGTACTGACAACTTTTAAAGCAAATAATTCCCGATATATTGGGGTTGGATACACAATTTGCATTGTGTGTTGCAAAGCTTTTATTTGACTGATTCTAGTCAAAATGTCACTCTCTTCTTTCGTATCCCTTTCAGAGATTAATACTTAATCAAGTAAGTAAACAAAATAAATTTAATTATCAATATCAATCTTACGCCATTATTATGAAAGGAAAATAATAATTAATTACTAACATTCTTTTTAAATGTATGTCAAACTATCAAGAGATAAAAAATACACTGAGTTGAATATAAATTTGGTATTTTTCGATACTTTTATTTTCAATCTGATTTACCAACAATGGCTTTTAAAATTTTGGTAAGTACCAGCTTTGATTAGAGATTTAATGAAATGCTTATTTGATATTTTCAAAATTTCAATAATTCGTTTTTTAAAAGTATCGTTAAAATTTCAATAATACAACTAAATTTTTCATTTACATTTACTACTTTATGTACATTTTGAATTTCATTTTTTTTTCTGTTATTGCGAAAAAAAATTACGTTTTAAATTTATAAAAAAATTAAATGCACGAATGATAATTTTTTTCCAGCCTATATTTTGCCTACTAATCGCCACCTCCCAGGCTGTATTTTGGGGTATACCTTACAAACCAGCCCGAACCCTTGGAATTTCCAATCTAGCCAACGTTCCAGGGAATGAAGTCGGAATAGATGGTGCTGTAGGATTTGGTGAAAAACGAATCGGTGCCCACTCTGATGTTCTTGGACAAAAGTCTAAAGTTCACGCAGATATTCTGGACCAAGTAGAACAACACAAGCATGGAGTTTTCAACCGTCAATACGTCCTACAAAGACAGTGCGTTCTAGTAAGAAAGTATCTGGATAATGGTCAAAACTACGATGTGAAAGCAAATGAAGATGATGTTTTACAACACAAGCAAGTCGATGAATCAAGAATGTATGACAGCGAAGGGAACCCTAGGTTGTTGACAAAAGATGTAAAAATAATATACGATAATGATGGAGGATGGTGGGACCGCGATACAGGAGAATTCTACCACCGTATCTACAACAACTGAAGCGATTTTAGATATTAAGTCATTTACAATTTTTATAGTTAATAAAGACTTTTATTTATTTTCTTGAAATATTTTGCCTGAAATAACATTTGTCATAGTAAGCAAAGGCGTCTTTTTTGGAGATTTTTTAAAAGCAAAATAAGTCGCAAATTCATTTTCTTGTGATCTAGTAACATTTTTAGAATTATTGTATATAAATTTTAAAGTCTTTTTTTTATCTAAACATCATTTTCAAACTTGTGTAAAAGATTTCTCTTGAAATTTTCATCCAGTTGACTCGAAATATTTATACAATTTGCGTGAATATATGACTTGGATATCCAAATCTTTGTTTTTTAATAATTCAAATGGCTGATACTGATACAACTTTAATATGCTTCTAGAACGTCAGGAATGGCTTTTATACTGACCCAAAAGTGCCTTTTGGGGGTCAGATAACAGTTAAATTTATAAATGCAATCTAAAAAAATAAAACAACATGAATATTTATATAAAATAAATTAGAGGTCAATTTTTATTTAGGTATCCGATAGTAAAGAGTTAATTTATATTCCCAAAAAAAATTATTTTAATAAATTGTTATCCAGCTAATTTTTTGTTTTTTTTAACTGCTTCTAGGAATCTGTATATTTATTGTATATTTCAATGCTTTTTTTCTTTCGAAATGACATTTTGTTTGGGAAGGTGACTTTATTGGGGTATGACAGTGCCTGTTGGGATCTTTTAGGACCTCAACAGGGCATTTAACAGCGTCTGTCACTATACTATAATAAATTAAGCTAACAGTTATGATTATTGGCACAAGTTTGTCTTGGATTAGTACATTTATTATTTCTAATTCTCAAAAACCCTATATTACATTTAATAAATGACAGAAAAGTGCAAAAATTGCAATTCAAAAAAAATAGCACGAGCTGTGGTGTTACTAGTATAATAAAATTAAAAATTATTCAAAAAAATAAATTTTTGCAAGAAAAGTTATAATTTTTTAAATCTATGGTTCATATTGCTAAACTTTTAATTTATAGTCAAATTTGATTTTTTTATTAGAAATTGAGTAATCGCCTGGCGAAAAAATAAATACGTCTTTTCATAGAACAAAACTGTTCGGTATCTGAATTCAATCTTTGTGTGTGTCTGTAGCTTTTTTGTGTTTATGAATTTTAAAACTCTGACTTCAGATTTTGATAGAGCAGCAAAAAGTTTGATGTGCCCCTCCGTACCTCTTCGAGAACACCTTAGAAATGGGGTCCAAAATATGAAAATTTTGAAGTTTAAAATGACATTGAATTTAAAGCGGACACATAGTGAATGACGATTTTGGTAAAAGTGAGTAGACTGTGGCTGTGTTCATTAGAATAAGAACTGTCAATCTAAAATTTTATTAATACTTTGTTATCTATTTGTGTACTTTGTAAGATCCTTATTAGAGTTTTCAGAAACCATCTACATGGTGAAATTTTTTATATGAACAAAACGAACTAATTTTTTAAGACCGGACCTGATTTTTACTGGCTTGAATAAATTAATTCGTAACGTTTTACCAAAATATGAGACATATCCAACTTACCGTTCAAAAATAATGACCAAAAGAAATTTCACCCTGCAGATTTGTTTCGGCGGGAGGTGGAATTTTTGACATAACATTATTTTTCCTAAAAAAAGCTACAGTCTTTTATCAACGGATAATATGGAGATAAAATTGTTTTTCTTTTAATAAATATGCATATCAAATCTCCAAAATTAATCAAAGATAATTGTTTTTTCCGGTAAAAATTTAAATTTAACAAATTATTCGATAACGAATCCTAGATAAAGCAACTGTTTAAAGATAGATAAATAGAAAGGCACATAAAAAAAAATACACGTTACAATAACAGGCGTGACTTTCGATAATATAAAAGTTCAAAACTTTGAAATTTATTTTTTTGTGTCATTTGTGAAGTACTTTGGTCAACATGAAAATTATTTTTGTAAGTATTTATATGTTTTTTTTATTATTAGGCTAAATTATGCAAATACAAAAATTCGTGCGCACTCAATTGATTTATTTTGCTAAAATATCTGAAAGTTCAAAAAAATTACAGTTTAATTTTTTTAAGGGTGTAAGAGTGTTACAAGGTGATTATTAAAATTAATTTTTATCCATCGATATATTAATTTACCAGTTGTCAAAATAACTAAACATCCCGCATTCCAAATGTCTGAAATAACCTGTTCGATAATTTTTTGTCTTTAGAAAACATGTTTGGTATGATTTGTAGATCACTAACCCTTGTCAAAATAGCGATTTTTTTGTGTTTATTATTTTCTAGTAGATGCAAAATTCTAACAAAAATTTTTGTAGAACTTTTAATACCGTTTTTTTTGCACCCCACTCCCTGTTTATCTCACGTTAGTAACTTTTGGCACAAAAAATTATATTATTAGAATATTAGTAAAAAACATTAGCACTAACTTTTTTCATATTTTTAGACGCCACCCCTATAAATGAATATTTTTTTTCATTTTTAATTATTTTTGCGATTTTTAGAGGATTTCCATGCATTTTGCCTAATCAGAATTTCATATTCTAAATTCTAAAAAAATACAGTATTTCAGCACTTAAAAATACCTTTTTCGATCTTCTAATAATTATAACAATTGTTAAGACTTTGCTGTGCATTTTTTTAATATTTTGCGTTAGGTTAGAAATCCAAGAATACATAATTTTACTCATTTTTATCTAGTTTTCAGGTAAAATACCATTTAATGCGAATATAAATTACCTTAATACATTTTTATGGTTAATATTTTGATTGATACGTGTTTCTATGTTTTTGAATGTATTTTAATAAATGTTCTAAGTGATTGAAAAGCCCCCCACCCCAAATTATTCAGACTTCAGTTACGTGAAGATAAAAATTAAATCACAAAGTCATGAGTAACGATAAAAATGTCATCAATAGTGCATTGCACATACAAGATAATGATGAGATAAAGAAAAGTTCAAAAAAGAATCGTTTGCAAAGTTATCATGTTTATTCTTTATTTGGTGATTAGTGAATTATTTTTAAAACTAAGAAATAAATAAAATTAAAAAAAAAAGAATTTATTTAATCGTTTGCTAGGTAAATGATTTTAAAAAATTGTCGAGAAAAATCTATTCAGAAAAAATTGTAATAAAAAATTGATGTTCGTTGAAACAAACATTTTGTCATAAAACTTGAACAAAAAGTGAGAGGAAAAAAAGAAAAAAAACTTGCGCAATTGATAAATTATCCTTTTTTAATGAATTAATATTAAATACAATTTTTCATAAAAATAAACCCCTCCAAAATGTAATTTTGGCCCGTAACTATTTTTTGGCTGATAATATCGAGATGTACAATCCATTTTAAAGCTTAGGATATCGCAGAAATTTCATGTTGACAAACTTTTTCATTGGATTGACCGTTTTTTCAATATTTGATCCGAAAAAATGACATTGACGGTTATAAATGCAATTTCAAACGGCCATATCTCGTTACAGACAAAAGGTAAAAAAATGATTACTTTTCAGGCTATTGACCAAAAATTGAAAATGTCTTATAAAAAGCAAAAATTTTGCACAACTTTAACAGACCAAAACTTAAAAAATAATTATCCCATAGGACTAAAAATTACTGAACAATTGTGGAGACATATGTTACGTCTTCTTGCAGAAGGATTTTTTTTTCAAATACCACAGTCTAGATGCCGCTAACAAAATGGCGTAAAAAAAAATTCAAAAAAAATTTATTTTGTCCATAACTTTTTTTCTGCTTATGTTAAACGGTTCTTGATAGTCTTAAAATGTTCCCGATGTTGTTCTCTCATTAGGATGTTATATTTTTTTGTGGAAGTCATATTTTTCCAGATATTTATGCTGCAACGATCCAGTTTCTTTAAACACCCATTTTTGACTTGCCTTTGGTGTAATTTTACAATCACATAAATACTTTAAATCAAAAAAAATTTGTAACTTATATTTCATTATTATTTATACTTTATACGTACTCTACCTATAATTTACAGTTCCAAAACTTAAGATGGTCCTAAAAATCGAAAATAATCATGCCTTAAAAACTAAATTGTGTGGGAATGATTCAAATATAGTTTATTCATTTGTTTTTTTTTTCATACCTTCCATACCATCCATTGTTTATTCATATTAAATGGCCCACAACATGTTTTAAATAGCCCCCAATATTTTCTACACATATTTTTTTCAGATTATATCCCTTCTGGTGAGCTTAGCTGTGGTGCAAGCCACCTTAATAATCCCTTCAATCATATTAGGAACCGTAGCCCTCAATAAAATAGCTAAAGTGGCTCATATTCCCAGCATCGTCAACGTAGACGCTGAAGTTGAAGCAAACGTCCTGGGAAACCAAGTGGGAGCAGAAGCAGCGTACGGAGTGGGTGAAAATGGTTCTGGATTACACGCTGGTGTTAATGGTGACGTTCTTGGACAAAACGCTAATATACATGGAGATCTCTTAGATGGCCATTATCAAGGTCTTCATGCCAAAGAAATTTATAAAGATGAAAATGGCAAATACTATGTTCTGGTTAAACAATGGGTCGGCAGTCAATCGGTTTTGATAAGAAGATATTTGACAGATGTAGAAATTCAACGTTACTTACAAATTCAAAACGGAAAAAACGTCGTGGTGAATTTCGAGAATCACAAAATTGATGTAAATTCACAACCTGCTGATCCTACTAGAGAATTAAACTATATTAATAGAGAAGAACACATTCGTAGTCAACCTACTCGGTATAGGGAACGTGTCATTGTTCAAAATGTTCGTCAACCTGAACGTGTCTACTACAACGTACCAGAGTATGTTTATAATAATGGTGCAACACCCATAAGACGATATTATAATAATGTTCCACAACCTGAAAATGTACATTAAGTCATCAACACGAGTTTTAAAAATAAAATAAATTAGAGGACAATATTTGGAAGTTTTATTTCATTTAAAAATATTGCAGTTATAAAAAGAAATTAATAAAAAAAAATTATTACAGGTTATCGTTTTGGTTTTACAATATTCTCCTTTCAATCAAGTAGATGCAGGCGCAGATACTGCCTCAAGTTTATAATTTTTACACAAAGACGTTTATAGAACTCTCCAAAAGGACCTACATCCAGTATCTATTGCAGAGACAATAGGACTGGAGGAACTGCTCTAATCGTTAAGATCCTTAACGAATGTAGCAGCAGAAGGGGGCACAATAGATCATCTTATAGGTCACAGTGTATCGACACCCCCATCAACAGATAGATAGATAGATCTATTGCAGAGGCTTCTTCTACATCTCCCAACATATTTTAGTACACAGGACACTTCTTGCAGATCTCTGCAAAGGCTTCTTCCAGATTCTCCAACCTCTTTTAGTAAATCTCCAAAGGTTTCTGCTACCTCTCTCAACCTCTTTTAGTAGATGTATCCATTCTCCAAGACGCTTTTTGGAGAACTCTCTAGGGGTATGGCACAGAGGATTCCCAGATGAGCTAGCTCACCCACTGGTGTCTTCCCTCTAATTTTTGGATATTTTTTCAGGAACTGTATGTAAGCAGCACCGCGTATTTAACCATCCCTTTGTTTTAAAGTTGTTTCGACAAATATTTTTTTAATTTTAATTTATAAAAAAAAATTTTTCGGTATTATTTTTTCAAGAAAACTCAAAAAAATTGTACAACTATATTTTTCTTTCTAGAAACTTTTTATTCCCACTTTTTGGACAAAAAAATTTGACAATTTTGTGTATTATTATTTTTTATAGGCAAAGCAGTGTACAAGTTATTCGTAAAAATCTTGCCTCCAATCTACAAAACTTTTTTTTCCAGGTTCTATTCTTCCTCGTAGCTTCCGTTTCCTGTCATTGGGGAGGCGGTGGTGGATATGGAGGTAGACATGGAGGTGGATATGGAGGTGGTCGAGGACATGGAGGTGGTCGCCATGGTGGTCCAGGTGGTCCCGATTGGCACCATGGTGGTCCAGGTGGTCCCGACTGGCGCCATGGTGGTCCAGGTGGTCCCGGTGGTCCTGAAAGTCTCCATGGTGGCATCAGGGGTCATGAAGGTCTCCAAGGTGGCCTAAGGGGTCCTGGAGGTCTCCAAGGTGGCATCAGGGGTTCCCATGATGTTGTCTATTATAGTGGAGAAGATTATAATCCTAGCCGAGTCAATGGTCGTGGTCAGGGTCAAGATCAACAACAGGTTGTTGTAGAAACGATTGAGTAAGTTTTAAGGATACGTTTAAATTTTATGCTGTATAAGATGAATATTTTAATTCACTTTAAAAATAATATCGTTAATCATTATTTTTATGTACGATATAGAATACACAAGAAATAATATAAATCTTAAAGTTTTGATAATTGGTATCTTTTGTTTAGTGGCAAATGTAATCAAATTTTCATCTTTTCCAAATGTAAACTAATTTTTAACTATAACAACTTCGTTTTTGTACGTTTACTCTCACTTACTATATTTTTAGAACACTTTTTTCAACTTTTTTTGTTTCCTTTTATAGGTATGTTAAAAAACCTGCAGGAAAGATTATCCAAACTTCTCTCGATCAAGACTATGACAGCTATGGATCAGATACTGATCAATATGTTGTTAAGCCATATGAAAGGCAAACACAATTTCGTCCTGTCAAAACAGTGAGACAATGAAAGATTATAAATGATAATTAAAAAGTTTTTCAATTTTTATGCAAATAAATGTTTTATTTCTAAATCGATTTTTAATTTAACGTCTTTTGTAATTGTCAGTAGAAAAAACATTTGGTAGCAAATATTTTTTAATAAAAATTTTATATTAAACCCAAATTTATACAAAAATTAGTCCAAATTTTGTTAGAAAACTATCTTCAAAATCTGGGAGAAAACAAAAAAACATAAAAAAAAAATAATTTTGAAAAAAAAATTGACCAAAAATGTCGAAAAATTTGTATTTAACTCTTCTTTCAATGTTTTAGTTTATACTCTCATATATTATTATCCCAATTTTCAAATTTTGGTGAAAGTTCTATACAAATTAGGTGCATATTTTAAAAATATTTTCGACTATACAAGGTGATTTATATCTTCGTTGCAGTTGGGAAGACATTTGATTATTAATTAATATTAGTATTTTGTTTTCCTAAGGAAGACCTAATAAGTCGAAACGCGTATATGGGTAAAAACATAGTAAAGCATCGCATCAAGAATCGCCTCAAGCATCGACTGAGAAGAGTCTTGAAAGTCAAATTGATTTGACTCCTCGAAAACGGCGATGCTCGATTCTTCACTATGAAAGGTTAACGTTTAGTACATGTATTTGTTTTTAATGCTTGATGCGATGCTTGATGCGATGCTTCACTATGTTTTACCCGAAGGAAAAAACAAGCAAGAGCAATTTCTTCCGAAATTTGGTTTGTTACATATACAGTGTAATTAGCACCCCCTTTGTCCAGCTAAACAAAGCAAGTACATGAAACCTTACTGGAAGTTGAGTTTTTAAAGTTGAGAAATACCTAGTAAGCGCAAATTTGGTGGCAGGCGCAGAACGTAAAATTTGTGTGGATACACATATTTGGTTTTTGCTTAGAACACCCGATTAATTATGCGATAAAAAAAATATATTTTGCCGCTTTTGTTTGTATAACATCAGATAAGCTTATAATTTCATATAAAAACCCCGTCTTCCAAAAGAAATTATGTAGTTGGTGAAGTCATCTAAAGAAAATGTTTGAGATATGTTTGTAAAAAACATAAAAACTTTATTCAATGACGTAATTATCGTTTTCCTGCATATAATTTTACTATTAAAATTATAAGTTCAAAATTTCAATATTTGAACAAATTTTACATATCCAGACTAAAGACAATATCATACAATTTTGAGATAAGGATATCATGATCAACGCAATCGAAGGTCCTGCTGAGATGGTAGAAGATCCCAACAGGACATTCGCCTGCCTCAAGAAACTTTATAATTTCACTATAAAAGGAATGAGTCGCTATAGCAATGGACTTGCCCGAAACCCATGTTACTTATCTGTTATTCGAAGAAAAATATGTAAACATGCTTGGAATTTTGCTTGGCGTAGATTATTTAAAGAACCTAGTAATTATAAACGCAAAATTAAAGAAGCGACACTGATATGATTAAATAATAATAGTAGGGGAGGCCGAGATGCTAAATTTGCAGTTACTAAAGCGTCATGGGGACCTATTGGATTGTGAAGATTAGGTTCTAAAACTAAAAAAATGTATGTTAAGTTTCCCATTTTAGTGGGGGGAAGAGCGTGTAAAAATTTTCAAAAATGTAAAAAAAACAGCAATATGGTAGACGCGAAGGTCCATTGTGGCTAAACGGTTAATAGTTTGAAAATTTTATTTTTCATGGATATGTGGGTCGATAAAGGCTACATTTTAAAATTATTTTTAAAATATACAGGTTGTCCCAAATCTATTAATTTTTGAGTTATTTTTAATTTTTGGAGTTATTTTTATTTTTGTTGTATTTTACATTATTTTTCTACCGTAATAATGTCAAAACCTAACACATAGTTTCAAAGATAATTTTTTCGGATCAAAGTCTAAGCTGATCAAATACAGGGTGTTATATTTAGGCATTACGGTGGAAAAATAACGTAAAATTTAACAAAAATAAAAATAACTCCAAAACTAATAGATTTCGGCATAGTAGACCTTTATAATTTTTAAAAGGTAATGGAATTTGCTACATAATAGAATTATAAAATACAGGGTGTCCTATTTAAAATAAGAACGATATTGTCGTTTGAATATGTCATTAGAGAATCGCCCCGTTTTGGACGCACTGTATAATTTTAAACAACTCTAAATAAATTATTGCTTTCTATTGTCTAATTTTTTTCAGTTAAAATAGGATTTGGCTGATTCCATATGATTCGAAGTTATTGGTCTTCTTGTAAGTGCTTCCATTTTTAAAAATATCAAAATATCTCGAAAACTAAAAAGCTTAGGTATAGGGAATACTTAAGAAAGTTTATCTTATTTTTAACGTATAATCTATAAATGCAATAAAATATAGGGTATTCCATAAGAAATAATATAACTTTGATACGCCACACTTTTTTGGGACAACCTGTATATTTCAAAATAATTTTAAAATGTAGCCTTTATCAACCCGTTTAGCCACAATGGACCGTTTTTTTACTTTGTGACTCGCCCATTTCCTTATGCCACGTTCAAATTGACAGATTATTGAAATATACACTTTTCTGGATGTACTTAACTTACCTTTTCTTAATCTGACGCGCTCGAGTTTTTCTAAGGATCGATTTTTTTTTACTAATCTGACGGGCTGTCCTCAACGCACCCCCTATATTAAGGGTTCATATATGGTAGGGGTACATTACAGGGTGCAAGGTTTCTCCCCAAATGTATTTCTGACGCGCTCGAGTAACGCGGAAAATCCCCACTTGGCCTCCCCTACTATAATGAATGTGTTTCTAATTGTTCGGTCGATATTTCAAAAATTTGGATGCCTATTTTACAGAAAGAGTTAATTGCAAAAAGGATACACTCTATAGCGGCGTTCAGACTTTACAGGTTACTCGAATTCAAGTGAACGTTCATACTATTTCAATATTTGATTCAAGTCATTTCAAGTTGAAATTTTTACTTAAAGTGTCTTAAAAAATAATCTAAATGATTCAACTCGGAACTACTAGCTGGATAAATATATTCTCTTCCAAGCCCAATTCAACAATGGGGAAAAGTTTTTTAAAATGTAGCACTTCTAAAGGATAATAATAAACCTCACCTGCTGTAGAAGTATGTAAAGTCATTCGTAACTCACTCTGTATATTTGAAGAAATCTTTCGAAACTAAATTATCGAATATTGATGTTTCAAAAAATATGTTGAAGTTTTAAAATCTATTTCTTTATCCTAAGTTGTTATCGTATCTAATAATCTATTTCTATAGTAAATTATTATTATTATATTGTTTGTTTGGGTATTGACATAAAAATAATAGACAAAAATTGTTGAAAAAATCTTGTTAGAAAAAATGTCGGCAAATATGAAGTTTTTTTAAGGAAATGAAAAAACCTTTTCGAAAAAAAAATTTGATTAGATAATTTTGAAAAAGAAAACTAAAAATGTTTGTATTTAATTCTTCTTTTACTGTTTTAGTGCGTATTCATATTATTATTCCAATTTTCAAATTCGACATAAATTAGGTGCATATTTCAAAAATATTTACGACTACAAAGGGTGATCTATAACTTCGTTACAGTATTTAATTTCAAAAGACACTTGATTATTAATTATTATCAGTAATTTCTTTCCCTAAGGAACACCTAATAAGTCGTAATACGTACATGAAATTTTAGAAAAAAAAATTGAAAACATTTAATTGGTTATCTGAATTTAAATGCACGCTCTAATAAAATGTTTGCAAACACTTTTTTAATTAAATTCGAAATATGCACCTACAGTAATTATGCGATAAAAAAATATACTTAGCGGCTGGTGATTGGTCCTCTAATATGATATATTTGAATTCCTAACCTGAGATAACCTTATAATTTCATATAAAAACCCGGTCTTCCAAAAGAAATTATGTAGTTGGTGAAATCATCTTAAGAAAATGAAGGTCTTTGTAAGTATATGCATTTTATTACTAAATATTGCTACTGTTTATTTTTCTAAACGTTTATATTTCTAATATGTCACTTAAAGATGATTTACTTTTTTCTCATGCTTTTTGGGTTTTTTGTTTCCAAAAATATCCATTTTTATTAAATTAACTGTCTATTTCCTTTAATATAAATAAGTAAATAAAATAATCACACTCAGGAATATTTTTTATTTATCGAAATTAAATATTTTTTTGGCTACTTTCCCAATTAATAACCAAATCTAAATTTAAACAAAATCAAATACCTTACGCAATTTTTTATTTTTTTCTAATTTGCGCGTTGCATTTACAATCTTTAAGAAAAAAATGCAATCCTTAAAATCATTCCAGCTGCTGGTTAATGCTCCTGAGGGAGCTCTTCATATTAAATGTTATTTTTACGATTTCTTTTTTTCATATCCTCACAATATGCTTCGACGTTATGAATGATTTATTTTTTTTTCTTATTTTTAAGTCCATTACTCCTGGTATCTTTCTATCTTTCTTCAGGTCTTTATGCTTTATATTTTGCACTTTATATTCTGTCAACTTCATTTATTTCTTGTCATATTGCGCCATGTCCTTAGACGACACTTTTGTTTCGAAAAAGGAATGAACAATTTTGTATATTATTATATTTTATAAGTGAAAGTTATTTATAAAAGTCTTACCTGCAGTCTACAAAACTATTTTTTCCAGGTTGTGTTCTTCCTTGTAGCATACGTATCATGCCACCCAGGAATCGGTGGTGGACATGGAGATGGTCCTCATGAAGGTGGTAATCGTGGAGGACCTGGAACTGGTAGTCATGGCGGACATGGAACCCCTGGTCACGGAGGAGAAACAGGTTTAAATCACCATGGGCGCCAAGGTGGTCCTGGAGGTCCCGGTGGTTCCGATGGTCCCGGTGGACATGGTGGTTCCGACGGTCCCGGTGGTCACGGTGGTCCCGGTAGTCACGGTGGTCCCAGTAGTCACAGTGGTCCACACGATTCACATGGTCCTCATGGTGGCCCTGCTGGTACTCCCGTTGACATTCACATTGTTGGTTTCGCTGATGAACATAGTGGTCCCAGTCATGGTCTACTTGAAGGACATCAAGGACAACAAACCCATGGTCATGGTCAACAACAAGAATCATATGGGTAAGTTATAAGGATACATTTGAATTTGTTCTCTAAATGATGAAAGTTTAAAGGCGTAATTAAATTAATCTAATACTTTTTGCTGTATTTGGTGCAAAATATCGATTGTAAATAGTCTTAAGTTCTTTTTAAAATGGTTTTTTTGCACATTTTTGATTCTATTTCAAACTTTCTTCAGAATTACCACATTATCAACACTTCCAATACTTTTGCAATAAATAAAATACACTCTTCGAAATTCTTTTATTTTAGGTGTAAGATATTAATCTTAATATCTTTCACCAGTCTTCGTTCTATTTGAGTTTTATGCTTTCTACCTTTCTTACACCTTTAATTTTTTTCTGTGCCACTCTTCCACCAAAGGTGGAGAACTCCAGGTGTATTTATATATTGGCGATGGTGGCTCAGTATGTACGATTAAGTGGTCTGTCCATTACCAGGTTTGTGCCCCGGTCTAGACAATGAGATTGCCTACTTCTGGGCATGATTTGTAGCGTATTTGACATTAATTACTTTAATGTTAGTTTACTCTGCAAAGATTTCAATCCTGGGGGTGTCAATCGTTGTCGGTGATGGTGTTGTGAGGGTTTTCCCACAAATGTAAAGCAAATGCTCTGCTTCTAGGGTTCACTATTAAGGGGGTGAATTGAAGGGCGCACCGTTTCTTACATATTGCTCTTTTTCCAACATTTGCTGTATTAATTTCGTTTTTATAAGTCCACTATGACATACTTTATTTCGAAGTGGAATCTACTTTTTTTAATTATTCCTGTCTTTTTTTATAGCCAAAAACCAACTGGACATGGATTAGGAAGTACCATCCAAAGTCATGGAACAAGTCACGGACCAAGTCATGGCCCAAGCCACGGCCCAGCTATGGTTCATGAGCAAGCACCGTTTAAATCAATCAAACATTGAAATATTGTTCACTTTTAATTAAATAAAATGTTTTAATTTTAAATTGGTTTTTAATTTACCATATCGGATACTGAAAATATTAAAGTTTTGAATGTTTTATACATACAGGGTGTGTTACTTAGATGGCCCATTAGCCATATATATATATAAGACCTCCGGTTTTGCGGATGATTTAGCGTTATTAGTAACTGCAACTGATAAGCAGTAAAAGAGCAGTGCTCTATGGAGTAGTACACTTATTCCTACTGTATGGAGCACCGGTATGGGTAGACGTTCTGAAGGTTAGAAGAAACTTCATACTAATGGAGAGGTCTCAGCGCAAAATCTTAATTAGGGTAGCTTCTGCTTTTAGAACGGTTTCCTCAGTAGCTGTACAGGTCATTACAGCTCTTCCACCTATTGACCTCTTGGCCCGAGAGAGGAAATATATATATGATCAGCAGCTAGATGTAACTAAGTTGGAATCGAAACACTCTTAAAGGACAATGGACCTAGCGGCCTATCCCAGATATAAGGAAAATGATGGACTGTAAAAATCGAAACCTGACACAGTTACTAACAGGGCATGGAGTATTTAGAACATACGCGAAGAAAATGAGGAAAGATGCCGAGGAATCATGCATATATTCTGCCAGAACACACAGTCTTCCTTTGTGAAAGATGGTCTGAAACACGCAGAAAAAGAAGAGACATCATAAATACAGAACTAACACCTAAAAATATAGTACAAATAATGATAGGGAATGGGGAAAATTGGAGACTCATACAAACCATGGTAGAAGAGATAATGCTGAATAAAGAGGTAGAAGAGAGAGAAAGACAGAACAATATATGCTATGAACACATGATAAAGGAGTAAAGTAAAGATGGTTCCATGTATGTATCACAAGAGGGTACTTATAGGGTGGTTTTAGTGGGTAGACTCGTCTGGCGAAGAGTCCCACACTCCCGCACGTGGTTCTATACAAGATTTCCACCCGCAAAAAAAATACCTCATAGACTAACCTATATTTATTCACACTTTATATTACTTTTATACATATTGTAGTCATTTTTTATCCTGTGAATTTATTTATTATTATTTTTATAAAAAATTTTGAAAAACACGCATTTACGTTAATTTCCGTATCTGGCTTAGTTGTTAAGCTATTAATTTCAAAGTTGATACAGAGATTGTGAGAATATGGTGAGCATATGCGATATTTTATACAGGGTGTCTAGAATGGAACGTCCTATGTCCATATTTTCAATTCTCAATAAGTTGATACTTTCAAATGAAACACCCTGTATCACGTCTGAATCATTTTTTTATTCTCTTTCAATTTGTATTAGCATTCGCTATATCTAAAGTTACGTATTTCTGAGTTATTTTTTTTTTTTACTTCTGTGTCAACGGCATCGACTACTATGGCCATTAGCCTCGTGTTCTGTGTAGGCTTTGTTACTGTTTCCCAGCGCCACTTTAGGAACAGCACTGTTAATTAGAACCCAACAGTGAATGGTCGAGTGAGAAATCACACCTGGAATATGAAAATCAATTTCTAAATTTTTACCTTGGATTATGAGTCCAGTGCTCTACCACTGAGCCACCCACCCCCCTCTGAGTTATTGTTAGATTTATTATAATTTGAAGATATTTTACATAAATTGGTGGGTAATATAATTCAAAAACTGTCAGCAAATATAAACCTTTTTTTAAGAAAAAAAATAGACGAAAATGAAAAAACCTTTTCGAAAAAAAAATAAAAATGAAATATTTTTATTTAATTCTTCTTTTACTGTTTTAGTGTATATTCATATTATTATTCCAATTTTCAAATTTCAAAGGGTTCTATAACTTCGATAAAGTATTTAATTTGGGAAAAGATTTGATTATTAATTTTATTATCAGTATCTTCTTTCCCTAAGGAAATCTAATATAAGTCGAAATACGAGTATGAAATTTTAGAAAAAAAAATTGGGAACATTTAAATGTTTTAAAATAAGCAGTGAATAATCATTATTCACTACTTTTTGTCACACCTCTGTCATACTTCCATTGGTAACATGTGATTTTTTTATTATTTTAACAGTAGGCTACGCGCTGTCACTTAAAAGTCAAATTACTTATTTATTTAAAAGTTTTAATTGTTAAGAATTGATTAATTTAAAAAAATGGATTCAGAAAATGAAATGTTATTAACTCCGCCGGAGGTGAAAGAAGCTGCGGGAGTTGTATCGTTAAATTTATTGCCAGAAAAATAAAAAAAAAATTATACAGTGTGTCCCAAAAAGTTTTATACAAATGGACAAAAAGTTTATCTTACATTTCACAAAAAAAATTATTCTTAATAAAAATGTCTGCATGACTTGTTGATCTATAATCAGGTACAAAATTTGACCTCATCAGGTCAGGTCAAGGTCATTTGAAGGTCAAATTGAGGAAAAATTTCTAGAAAAATCTGAAAAAAAAAGGTTTTAAGGGTTGCTGAATCCGATTCCGATGTTTGCTTGACCTCATCAGATCAGGGTCAAGGCCATTTGAAGGTCAAATTGAAGAAACCTAGAAAAATTCTTACAAAGGTTTTCAGTGTCGCCGAATTAGAATCCGAGGTCCGCTTGACCTCATTAGGTCAGCTCCTGGACCGGATCTGACCGTAAAATGACCTTGACGCTGACCTGGAGGTCAAGCAGACCTCGGATTCGTATTCAGCGACCCTGAAAACCTATGTATGAATTTTTTCCGATTTTTCCCAGAAGGTTTCCTCAATTTGACCCTCAAATGACCTTGACCCTGACCTGATGAGGTCAAGCGAACATCGGATTCGGATTCAGCGACCCTGAAAACCTATGTATGAATTTTTTCAGATTTTTCTAGGTTTCCTCAATTTGACCTTCAAATGACCTTGATCTGACCTGATGAGGTCAAGCGAACATCGGATTCGGATTCAGCGTCCCTAAAAACGTTTGTATGAATTTTTTCAAATTTTTCTAGAAATTTTTCCTCAATTTGACCTTCAAATGACCTTGACCTGACCTGATGAGGTCAAATTTTATACCTGATTATGGATCAACAAGAATAATTTTTTTTGTGAAGTGCAAGATAAACTTTTTGTCCATTTGTATAAAACTTTTTGGGACACACTGTATAACTGCATATGAAGAAAAGAAAAGACATCAAATCGTTCTGGGAATCAGTTTCCTTTTAGTTTACTCTACATTATGGACTCATTATTCGATGCTAAGAAGCACAATTAAGAAACAGGAGCTTATACAGGGTGTTTCATTGGGAGAGGGAAACATTTTAACAGTGCATAGGTGTCACTGGGATGATTCCAAATAACCCATATTTTATGGGTCTAAAGTCCCTTATAGCTGAGATACAGAGTGTTTTGTACATTTTGGTCATTTCTTCATTGCCTCCTGTGCTTTTAACCACACTGTATAATTTTATAATATTTGGTACACATACTCTCTGTAACTTAACAAATTAATTGAGATATTATTAATATTGAGAATCCAGGCCCGGCTTCAGTAAAAGTTGATAAATTCGTTCCGCTCATAAACAACACCCTGTATGTTAAATTTTCAAAAATATTTTACCATAGCACATATGATTTTACTACTCATAAATAGTTAAGTTTTCTTACATTTTTGGGGTACCAACGTGCTTAATTAATCCTATTAAGTTGTAAACAATATTATTTGCCCTAATTAACTGTTTGGTTTAACATTAAGTTATTCCAAACTTTTTGTAGTCTTCTATGCACATGAAAACTGATTTACAGGACCGTACTAGGAACTAAAAGTCACATTAGATTTACCTATGCAAAACCCATTATATTTATTTTTTTTAACCTTCCTTATATGGAAAAATTGTGTAGTTTGGAGTAGAAAAAAAAAACTAAAATGAAATTTTTGTAAAGGATAAAAATGCATAAAAGCACATTTTTGTGTTCAATAATATTTAATTAAATTATAAACAAAACTCAAAAATTACAGAACCCTTAAAAAACTAGAAAAAACACTGAAGTTTAAAAAATTATAATAATTGTTCGAAATGACCCCCGTCCTGTTGAATGCATGTTGTTTCTAGCTTAATAATTTGGTTTACAGATTTTCGAATGATGTTTTCGTTATTTTTAGGCTCTTGGCATATCCTCTTGACACTTATTTGAGCTGAATAAACTTGGACTTTAAATGTCCCCAAATATGGTAATCTACGGGACTACAGTTCGGTAATCTTGAAGGCCAATGTATAGGACCACCTCTACCTATCCCCCTATTAGAAAAATCCAGTACAATTAGCCTAAAGGAAAATAAATTCCAGCTGATGTCTACACCTTTATCCTCTAACAAAATTGGTAAAATATTTTGAAGAAGATGTAAGTAAACACCTCCAGTTAATCTTTGAGGGAGTATATGGGGTCCAATTAACCAATTGTTAAAAACACTACACCACAGATTTACCGAAAATTTATATTGCTAATGAGCTTCCCTGATGGTAGCAAATCTATTATGTGTTTTTTCTAGTCTTTTAAGTGTTGTGTAATTTTTGAATTTTGTTTGTAATTTAATAAGAAGATATTATTTAACTAAAAATGATTTTTATTTATTTGATTCATATGTTGTTGACGTATCTATTTAATTTCACAAATAGTACAGCGTATTACCAACTTTAAATAAATAACGCGTCACATTCAATGCTTTTTATGTACTTTTATCATTCACAAAAATTTGATTTTAGTTTTTTTACTTAAAAAAATAATTAAAATGGGTAAATAGGTAAATATAATGAGACATTTAGTTCCCAGTACGGTCCTGTGTTTTCATAGGCCTAGATGATTATAAAAATTTTTGGTATAACATCATTTTAAACAAAATAGTTAATTAGGTCAAATAATATTGATTACAACTTAATGGGATTAATTAAGCAAGTTGGTGCCCCAAAAATGTAAGAAAACTTAACTATTTATGAGTAGTAAAATCATATGTTCAAAAATAAAAAGTATATCGTTAAATTCAATTTTTTGTCATCTTTTTAGCTATGGTAAAATATTTTTGAAAATTTAACATACAGGGTGTTGTTTATGAGCGGAACGAATTTGTCAACTTTTAGTGAAGCCGGGCCTGGATTTTCAATATCAATAATATCTCAATTAATTTGTTAAGATACAGAGACTATGTGTACCAAATATTATAGAATTATACAAAGTGGTTAAAAACACAGGAGGCAATGAAGAAATTACCAAAATGTACAAAACACTCTGTATCTTAGCTATAAGGGACTTTGACTTTAGACCCATAAAATATGGGTTATTTGGAATCACCTCAGTGACACCTATCCACTGTTAAAATGTTTCCCTCTCCCAATGAAACACCCTGTATAATAAAGGTCTTATTATTAATACAAAAAATGATTTGCTATTTTTAAACTACCAGAACGGTAAATGTACAAGCCAAAGAATTGGTAATAATAAATTTACTAAAATGGGCAAGGACATTGCGACTTTTTATACCAACATACAAAACGATCAATCTACAAGTCATCAAAATATAAAGTTAAATGTAAATTCCATACCAGCAATTAATTTAACAAACAGTTTTCTAAATGTTCTTAATATTTTCCTAAGCAATATTAACCAGTCGTGGACAAAGTATAGTATTCTATTCGCATATAATTGCTATTATTCACACGGGTGATTTACGTGATTAAACTTCACCCTAGTGAATAATAGCCACCATTATATGCTCACCGAATAATATACTATTCTGAATTTGAATGCACGCTCTAATAAAATACTTTTTGAACTAAAGTCGAAATATGCACCTACATTAATTATGTGATAAAAAATATATATTTAGCAGTTTGTTGGTCCTTTAAAGTGATATATTTTAATTTGTAACCTGAGATAACCTTATAATTTCATATAAAAACCAGGTCTTCCAAAAGAAATTATGTAGTTGGTGAAGTCATCTTAAGAAAATGAAGGTCTTTGTAAGTATTATCATTTTATTACTAAATATTGCTAAATATTGTTTATTTTACTAAAAATTTATATATGTATTTTTAATCACTTAAAAATTATTTGCGTTTTCCTCATGCTTTCTGTTTTTTTTTTATTTTCAACAATATTACGATAACCATTTCTTAAAATTTTGGTTAAAAATATCTTTTTGTTAATACAAAAAAATTGTTATTTTATTAATTTTCAAATCTGTGAATTTCCTTTAATATAAATTTAATATAAATAAATTCTTCAGATCTTCCTCTAGATGCAAGATGCTTTATATTTTACCCTTGAGCATTTCATTTGTCATTATTTAACATTTATACTCTCTCAACTCCATTTATTTCTTGTCGTATTGTGCCATGTCCTTAGACGACACTTTTGTTTCGAAAAAGGAATGAACAATTTTGTGTATTTTTATATTTTATAAGCGTAGGTTATTTGTAAAACTCTTGCCTGCAATCTACAAAACTATTTTTTCCAGGTTGTGTTCTTCCTTGTAGCATACGTTTCCTGTCACCCAGGTGGACATGGAGATGGTCCTCGTGAAGGTGGTAATCATGGTGGACCTCGAACTGGTACTCATGGAGGACCTGGAACTGGTAATCCTGGAACTGGTAGTCATAGCGGACTTAGAACCCCTGGTCAAGGAGGAGAGACAGGTTTAAATCGCCATGGGCACCAAGGTCCTGGAGGTCCCGGTGGTTCCGATGGTCCTGGAGGTCCCGGTGGTTCCGATGGTCCCGGTGGCCCCGGTAGTCACGGTGGTCCCAGTAGTCACAGTGGCCCACATGATTCACATGGTCCTCACGGTGGCCCTACTGGTGTTCCCGTTGACATTCACATTGTTGGTTTCGCTGATGAACACAGTGGTCCCAGTCATGGTCCACTTGAAGGACATCAAGGACAACAATCCCGTGGACATGGCCAACAACAAGAATCATACGGGTAAGTTCTAAGGATACATTTGAATTTGTTCTCTAAATGGAGAAAGTTTAAAGGAGCCATTAAAATAATCGCTACTTTCTGCTGTATTTCGTTCAAAATATATGTTTTAAATAATCTTAAAAATTGTGTGTTGTATAGTTCGATTATAATTGTTACGAAACAGGCGCTGAATATATGCAAGGTCTTTTTAAAATTGTTTTTTTCTTTAATAATTTCGTTTTTGTAAGTCCACCATGGCATACTTTTGAAATAGAATCTAATTTTTTTAAATTGTTCCTGTCTTTTTTATAGCCAAAAACCAACTGGACATGGATTAGGAAATACCATCCAAAGTCATGGACCAAGTCATGGTCGAAGCCATGGCCCAAGCCATGCTCCAGCTGTCGTTTATGATGAAGCACCGTTTAAACCAATCAAACATTGAAATATTGTTCACTTTTAATTAAATAAAATGTTTTAATTTTAAATTGATTTTTAATTTAAATTTAGTTATCGGATGTGTAAGCAATAAAGTCATTTTGATTAAAATAAAAAGTCAGGCATATTTGGAAGTGCGTCCACATTTTTTATTCAAAAATTTTGTAATGTAGGCATATTAGACCTCTTCAAAAAATAATTGACAAATTCTTTCAGCCTCAAAACAACACCTTGTATAACGGTTTAATTTCCCCACAAAAGACCCTACAGTTATTGAATTTTTGCTGGTATTGACTTTAAATTTTATTTATTTAATCTGTGAAAGTTAAATAGTTCATGTAAACAAATTACATTTAGTGATTTTCGATCGTAATTTATTTCTAAAATCATTCCGAAAATAGTGGACATATTTCTGGCCCGCGTAGATATAATTTTGCACCCCTTCATTCCTAAATCTCACCCTATGGCGACCTCAACAACACTAATAATGTTCTAATAATGTTCCTCTTCGTATAATTGACTCTTATATCTTTATCTTTCGGACAGGAATCGACTGAGAATCGTTCGTTTAAAAAGCCATTCACGAAACGCATTGTGGGTGGTTATATTATATTACGCTATTTATTATTATTATTAATATTTATTGTCTAGTTCCTAATTAGTCGACTATATAACTCTCAAAGGTTTGTGGCTCGCGTGCAACTGGATCTTCTAAAAAATATGAGATACAAGCCCTTGGGGCCTAATTTGATGGAACCGAATTGGTTTTTGTGCTAATTGTTCATATACAAGGGGTTCCGCATTCTTAGGAAAATGTGAAAAGGAATGTATTGAATGTTTTACCCATTACAGGGTGTTAATGAATACGTGTTATACATTTTAGGGCATGTAGAACATGCACAAATAGGGTGAAAAGTTCCTATAAACATGTGCTTTTGGTTTATGAATTTAAATATAACGATCTGCATAAAAAAGCACATAAAATACTCACCAAATCTAATATATTTCTCTCCTAATAACTCATAGTAGGTAATTGTTTTAAAATAAAAAAAATTACAATTTCTTACGTATTTTCATCGAAAAAAATGTTTTGGGGGTCACTTTTAGAATTTGATGAAATTTTCCAACAAATTTTACATTTTTTGCATTTTGCATTTACTATTTTCCTAGCAGTAAAGCTACAAATCCGTTATATACAGGGTGTTTCATAGTTAAACCGACATACATTAACTGTAAATAGTGGGTACTTAGGCGATTCCAAATAACCTTGGTTACTGGGTCTAACGCCTTTAATAACCGAGATACTGGGTGTTTCATCCATTTCGGCCAATATTATGATAAGCCGTAACTTTAGAACCACCCTGTAGATTTCTCTCATATTTGGTACAGGTATAGTGTGTTAATAGCTAATAAAAAAAGAAAAAATATGTGTTATACTGAAATATTTTTATAAGTGCACAAGAGCGTTCTACAAAAAAAATACAGATTTAATTTTTCAGATTAATTCCGGATAGAAAAAACTCATTAAACTATCAAATATGCTTTGACAATAACACATCTTTTTCTTTTTTTTCTTTTTTCAAATAAGTTGTATTTTGAAAGAATCTGATATACAGGGTGCTATTTTATATTTAGGATTTTAACTTTAGTTCTTATATTGTACGATTGGACTATATAAAAAATCTATCTGTAACAAATATGAAAGAAATCTACAGGGTGTTTTCAAAGTTATGGCTTATGAAAATGACAATAAGTATTGCATTAATTGAATTTTAACTTTAAAAGTTTAGTAATATGTAGAACGAGATGTGCCTTTATAAAAATATATCAGTATATCTCAGTTTTTCCATTCGTTTTGAATGCCTGATCCAATTTATAAAAAAATCTGATGTAAAGCGTGTTGCTTTGGGGATTTTGAAACTTTACAAATTTTTCTTAATCCGTATCTGGATTTTAACTGTAGTGTAGTGCTTACCTTATACGATTGGTCTACTAAAAAATGATACCTGTACCAAATATGAAAGAAATCTACCAGGTATTTCGAAAGTTACTGCTTGTGAAAAAGAAAAAAAAGCATTTGATGTAATTTGTCGTTAAAACTCCAGTAGTAGAATAGGATGTGCACAAAAAAAATTTCACTTGACCCATTTTTTCCGTTCTTTTCAAATATCTATCCAAAATTTTAAAAATCTGATATACAGGGTGTTGTTTTGGGGATTTTCAAATTTTACAAATTCTTCTTAATCCGGATCTGGATTTTAATTATAGTTCTACCACTACAGGATTGGGCTATTAACATACTATACCTGCACCAAATATGAGAGAAATCTACAGGGTGGTTCTAAAGTTACGGCTTATCAAAATATTGTCCGACATGGATAAAACACCCAATCACCTAAGTACCCTCTATTTACAGTTAACATATGTCGGTTTAACTATGAAACACCCTGTATATTATAGCAGAATCTTATGGATGCCAGAAAGAACTTCTCAACATAGACTAATGAATATTTTAATCAATTTTTGTCATTTTCTAAACCTATTATTGTAACCATTAATTGCCAGAAATTGATAATTATATTTAAAATAATCGAGTTTATTTACAAAATTTCAGATGACCCAATATCATATAGATAAATACACATTTTTTTTAACGCGACGTATTATAAATTCGTGCAGTGAAGGAAATAATATGAAAGAAATTCAAGTAAGTAAATATTTGTCACTTTTAAGGAAAGAAATGAAAATTTAAAAAAATAGTTTTGTGATTTTTGTTATCTCATTTGATAGGAAATATTTAACCCCACAAAAACTTTGCATTTAATTTAGAAAATAAAATAAATTCAATGATTTTACCTAAAAAACTAGACCAAGGCCTATCATGTTTTAATAAAAATCCTTTAGCTTTGTAAATGTATATAACTTTTATTTTACCATCAACTAGGATACATCCAAGTGCTTCCCCGGTTACCTTCTGGAATGAAAACAATTCTTCTTCTTCTTCTTCCTCTTTTCCTTCTCGACTTATTACGCCTTTTCGGGGTAACTCGATTCTAATGGTCTCTATCTGCCTTTACTTACTTTTCTAGCCCCGTTTTTACAGTTTTTATGTACATATTTGAACATTTTCTAGATTATCACAATTACTTTATTCTACATAGTCCTAACCGATGGCTTTTTATTCTCTAAAAAACCAGAAGAGGACCAAGAACCAAAACCACCCAAAAAACCTCTGTTTGGTAAAGAAGGAAGAATCCACCAAAAAATTGAAGATATAAAAAACGATTTGGCGACCAAACCTCCTTTGTTTGGAGAAAATGGATCGATCCATCAAAAATTTGAGGACCTAAAAACCAAACCACTAATAAACAGCTCAGTTAATGCTAGAGTTCACGTACTGCACAGCGAGGTCGGAATAAGTGGTGCAATAGTTATTGGTGGAAACAAGACAGGTGCCCACATGTCCGCAGATGCCAGCATTCTTGGACAAAAGGCTAGAGTTCATGGGGATGTCTTAAATGGTCACGAAGGTAATATTTGTTTTAGTCACACTATGTATAAAAACCTTGTTTATGATTCCATGTTTTACATCATTTTTCCATACAACACGCACTGCTTTTAAACCACTACAACAACAGGTTTTATCCTCTACAGTCTTTTCACTGGTCCACCTTGGGCTAGCGGCTAAATTGCTTCGAGGTTATCGTGGTTGTGAAGGCGTTGGTCTGTTACCAACTCCACTCCCAGGTCTCTGTGAAGGTCGCTGTTTCTTACATACCAAGGGACGTTAAAAATGCCTCTAAGTACCTTGTTCTTGAATCTTTGTATGATCTGGATATTGCTCGAGCAGTCACACCCTCAAAGTTGTATGCTGTAGGCTTTAGAACCTGCAGGATACAATAGATTGGGAGAAGTATTTCTTAACCCTTATGCAAACATGTTTGCATTTAAATGGAACTGAATTAATTGACAATAATGGGGATCTGTAGATTTGCAAATACATCATTCGCAAACTAAATGATGACAGAGGTGTCTAAGAGTTGATCGCTGATATAAAATAGGCGTAATGTTGAAGCAAAAATTGATCCTTGAGAAACTAAAGCTGGTTATCCCTAAGAAAACTTAATTTAATTAATAGTCGTGCATGACTTATTACCGTTTTTTCAAATACAAATACATTTCATGCTTCTAAGGTACTGGTCACGGCCATGGTCAACACATCCACAGCCACGAAGTAGTTGATAATGCACCGAAAATACCAATTAAGGAAAAACTGAAAGAAACTGGGGACAAAATTAAAGACTTTTTCCATGGTAAAAAAAAAGTCGAAAACTCTCCTGCACATCCCGAAGGAAATCCGATAAGTAAGTAAGACTAAAGGAGTGACATACATTTTAGACTTTAGTTTATTGCTGTGATCTAAATTTGATAGATAGTGGACCAAAAATTAACGTCAAGGATAAGATGAAAGATTTTGGAAACAAAATTAAAAACTTCTTTCAGGGTAAAAACAAAAGCTCCCCAGAAAAACTTGAAGAAAATAATCATATAGGTAAGTAAAGTTTACGGAGCAATGAAGAATCATTTATACAGGGTGTTTGGTAGGTAAACGGAGATACTTTAAAGTAAGTAGATGTCACATATGGGATTCTAAATATCCCATCTCTGCCTACCTTTAAAATATTTCACTTTAGCGATGAAACGCCCTGTTTACTTGTCTTATAGATGAAAATCAAAATATTTATAAATGCCAGACAAAAAAATAGCAATTTGTCGAATAAAAAAACAATTTGTAGATTTTTTTTAAACATCCAGTTTATTTATACAAAGTTATTGTTTCAGATCAACCATCTCCATATCCTCAATACGATCCTGATATTCAAGAAGGGTACAATCATCACGACGTCGGTGTCGTTGGAAAAAGAATAAATTACGATAATTCTATTATCCAAAATGAGCCTATTCGTAGAGAAAACATCGAAAATGTTCAATCACAACCACCACGAGATGGTTACGGTATAATTAATATTAGAAATGGCGAATAGCAATTTTTTCTAGTTTTTTGAGTAAATGTGACTAAAAATTTAATTAGTTTTATACTGAATGTATTCTTTTATTAATTAATAAATCAATTATCGAATGTTTCATTAGTTCAATATGTATATAATTGGAATTATCGCTAGTTTTTTAGTGGTTCCTCATATGGAATAGGCAAAATCTGGGTCTCAGATACCTACCGCCTTTTCTTCCACATTAATCGACTCAGACCTAATCGAATACTGTTTTATATAACTCCTTGCACTTTAGATGAGTTGTATGATCATTTTAAGAACTAGAACTGTCTTCTGTCTATAGTGTCTTTCTTTCTTTTAAAATACATGCCAAACGTGAGTTTTTTGGGATATAAATGGACCTAGAATCTATAAAAAAATGGCCGTGGCCACCCAGATCTCCAGATCTCACTGATTTTAAGTTATGTGGGCGAGTCAATGTTTTTTATACAGAGAATTTACTGTTGTACAACAATAAAAAAAATAATAAATTTCTAAATACAGAAATGATTAGAAGTAGAAGAGGATTGGCGCGATTCTGAACATAATAATTTTGGCTTAGTAAGTTATTGGCCAAAATAATTACATGCAATATTTTACGTCTTTCTTTGTAATTGTGGTGTAATGCTGAGTATTAGGAATTGGAAAATCTGAAAGCCTTTCTCATTCCGTATTTAATTCATCCAAACCCCCAATGGAAATCAGAATTAAAACGTAGTTTTCTTGCAGAACTGCAATCTCTCGCTCATTCCACCACGGCAAATTCATTAGTATTGATTTGATATAATGGGAATCTCTACAAGAATTGTCTTTTATAAATGTTAACATAATGGGACATGGAATAATAACGTCGTATTTAAAAACTAGGAAACAAAAAGCAGCCCAATGAGTATAGCGATGAATCATGTAAAGTAGAGATTTGAAAATATATAGTAAGCAAACGAGTTCCCAATTTGCACTAAGGGTTGCATACTATCCAATTTGCATTGGAGGTTGCAAAGTTTTTTGACCAATTCTGCTGTAGAACTCTGAGCTAAACAATTCATATGATTTCATAGGAGCTACAGAAGAAGAAAAAGAATTTTTTTTTCATTTACAGCATTTGTATTTCTTTGGATTACATATTATGAAAACTATTGGCGCAGTTATAACCCGGATTATTCCGGACATTGGTCGTAATTTGAAAACGCTATATAAACGAACATTTTTGCAGGAATTTAGACAAGAAAACCTTTTCATTTAACAGTCGTATCGTGGTGGAATTCTCGGCTTCTCGGATTTTCTCTTTTGACTCCTTCTTTCATTTAAATATCTCGCTTGTTTTATAATCTGTCTCTGTCTCTTATTCTTAAATCTATCACAATTCTGCGTGCGTTTTATCGCAGCAACTTCGTCGGACAAATTGCTCCCAGGTTGGAAAAGTGTGGGGCGGCGGATTCTTCCTCCTCCTTATAAGAGTTGGAAGAGAATTTTACGAAATTAATGTTTATAATTGCATTGTTTCTTGTTCAAGAAAATAATAGAATACATTGATTAAGTTTCTTAAGTCACTAATGAGTATTTCCCGAGTGAAACTAAGATATACAAATTGAATTACGTTTTGGAAAGTTTAAGAAATCCTCTAGATATAAGAATAGGAATCTCGTCACGATATGAATTTAAATGAGTTTTTTGTTTAATGAGATTCCCAGCGAGATATTTTAATCAATTTTGGATCTACGCCCTCTAACCCTAAACTATTTTACTAAAGTGCAACAAATTTTTAAAACTCGAAAATTTGAATTTATTCAGATAAGCGGATGTTAGGGTTATATATAAAAAAGTTGAACCTAGAATCTACAAAAAAAATTCAAAAAAATTAAAATTTGGTTTAGGCAGAATGAATTTTGTATAAGAAACGATTGCCAATATCAAAATTACTGAAAAAAATGTTTGGGCCATTTTTGAGGTAAAAAGTGAGTTTTGTAAGAAAATAAATGGACCTAGAATCTACAAGAAAAATTCAACAAAATTAAAATTTGCTTTACGCAGAATGAATTTTGTATAAGAAACGATTGGCAATGTCAAAAATAGCGAAAAAAAATATTTGGGCCTTTTTTGAGGGAAAAAGTGAGTATTTAGGATATAAATGAATCTAGAATCTACAAAAAAAATTCAAAAAAATTAAAATTTGGTTTAGGCAGAATGAATTTTGTATAAGAAACGATTGGCAATATCAAAATTACCGAAACATGTTTGGGCCATTTTTGAGCGAAAAAGTGAGTTTTTTAGGATATAAATGGACCTAGAATCTACAAAAAAAATCAAAAAAATTAAAATTTGGTTTACGCAGAATGAATTTTGTATAAGAAACGATTGGCAATGTCAAAAATAGCGAAAAAAAATATTTGGGCCTTTTTTGAGGGAAAAGTGAGTTTTTTAGGATATAAATGAACCTAGAATCTACAAAAAAAAATCAAAAAAATTAAAATTTGGTTTAGGCAGAATGAATTTTGTATATAAAAATCAAAAAAAATTAAAATTTAGTTTAGGCAGAATGAATTTTGTATAAGAAACGATTGGCAATATCAAAATTACCGAAAAAAATGTTTGGGCCATTTTTGAACGAAAAAGTGAGTTTTTTAGGATATAAATGGACCTAGAATCTACAAAAAAAATTAAAATTTGGTTTACGCAGAATGAATTTTGTATAAGAAACGATTGGCAATATCAAAATTACTGAAAAAAATGTTTGGGCCATTTTTGAGGTAAAAAGTGAGTTTTGTAAGAAAATAAATGGACCTAGAATCTACAAGAAAAATTCAACAAAATTAAAATTTGCTTTACGCAGAATGAATTTTGTATAAGAAACGATTGGCAATGTCAAAAATAGCGAAAAAAAATATTTGGGCCTTTTTTGAGGGAAAAGTGAGTTTTTTAGGATATATCTAAATGAACCTAAAATCTACAAAAAAAATCAAAAAAATTAAAATTTAGTTTAGGCAGAATGAATTTTGTATAAGAAACGATTGGCAATATCAAAATTAGCGAAAAAAATGTTTGGGCCATTTTTGAGCGAAAAAGTGAGTTTTTTAGGATATAAATGGACCTAGAATCTACAAAAAAATTAAAATTTGGTTTACGCAGAATGAATTTTGTCTAAGAAACGATTGGCAATGTCAAAATTACAGAAAAAAAATATTTGGGCAATTTTTTAGGGAAAAAGTGAGTTTTTTGGGATATAAATGGACCTAGAATCTCCAAAAAAAAAATCAAAAAAATTAAATTTTGGTTTACGCAGAATGAATTTTGTCTAAGAAATGATTGGCAACGTCAAAATTACCGAAAAAAAATATTTGGGCCATTTTTGAGGGAAAAAGTGAGTTTTTTAGGATATAAATGGACCTAGAATCTACAAAAAAAATTAAAATTTGGTTTACGCAGAATGAATTTTGTATAAGAAACGATTGGCAATATCAAAATTACTGAAAAAAATGTTTGGGCCATTTTTGAGGTAAAAAGTGAGTTTTGTAAGAAAATAAATGGACCTAGAATCTACAAGAAAAATTCAACAAAATTAAAATTTGCTTTACGCAGAATGAATTTTGTATAAGAAACGATTGGCAATGTCAAAAATAGCGAAAAAAAATATTTGGGCCTTTTTTGAGGGAAAAGTGAGTTTTTTAGGATATATCTAAATGAACCTAAAATCTACAAAAAAAATCAAAAAAATTAAAATTTAGTTTAGGCAGAATGAATTTTGTATAAGAAACGATTGGCAATATCAAAATTAGCGAAAAAAATGTTTGGGCCATTTTTGAGCGAAAAAGTGAGTTTTTTAGGATATAAATGGACCTAGAATCTACAAAAAAATTAAAATTTGGTTTACGCAGAATGAATTTTGTCTAAGAAACGATTGGCAATGTCAAAATTACAGAAAAAAATATTTGGGCAATTTTTTAGGGAAAAAGTGAGTTTTTTGGGATATAAATGGACCTAGAATCTCCAAAAAAAAAATCAAAAAAATTAAATTTTGGTTTACGCAGAATGAATTTTGTCTAAGAAATGATTGGCAACGTCAAAATTACCGAAAAAAAATATTTGGGCCATTTTTGAGGGAAAAAGTGAGTTTTTTGGGATATAAATGGACCTAGAATTTTAAAAATTTTATTATTCTGTCTATTCTAGGAATTTTATCGAACTAACATTTTAGTAAATAAATAAATAGCATCATCCTGCAAATAAAATATTCAATACTTTACAGATTTTTATTAGTTATTTTTATAATTTTATCAAAGAACGGTGTCGATAAAACCCTGCACGACGGATTTTATCACTAAAAAAATATATACTTCGTTCGACCTGTGTTTTAGGCAATATACATTTCACTAATAATTTTTATATTTTAACTATAACTAACTGTATTTTGTTATACAAATCTCAATTAATTATAAACTTTTTCAAATATAAATTATTTTCCTAAAAAGTAACTCACAGTAAAAACAAAAAAAAAGTTTCCGTGTTTGCATCCCTGGTGGGGATCGAACCCACGACCTTTGGATTAGAAGTCCAACGCGCTATCCTCTGCGCTACAGGGACGGATGGTATGTATTTGCCAAGTTTCCTAAAAGAAATTCGGACAATTTTTATAACTTTTTACTGAGTGTTTTTAATAGTAGTTTCTGATTCAAGGATTTATTAACTTTTTAAATACCTCCTTACACATTTTGGTTTATAGATCGGAATTTGAAATTCATTTAACCATCAACAATATGCTGGGAAGCTTGTCCTAAAAACTACGTATTATAGATATTTTGACATGGTAAAAATTCAAAAAAGAGCGAAGAAATATTTAAAATTAGTATAACAAAACGATTATAAAATATAACCGAATTTGTATAATATTTATTTCACATTAATCGAATGCACAAGAGAAATTTTTGAGCTTCAGGCCGCAATAGAAATATTTTTATCTTTGATCATGAAATTTGATAAGTGGTGCGAAGTGGTCCATGAATTTTGACCACGTTTCTAGTTAATATTTCACACGTTATCTTTTTTAATAAATCATTTCTAAGTATCTCTTAATGTCTTGTTAACGTTGTAGTTTTTCTATGATAATCTTTGACAACAATAAATTTTCGATTTGTAAAAATATTTAATCAGCGCCCTATAGCATGCACGTTACTTACAAGCGTTTGTTCAAATCTCGGTTCCCACTCCCCCCACCTCTTAAATTTCAAGGTAGAAAGTCATTATTCTAGGAAAAAATATGTGGAATGATCTGGACAATTCTTAAAACGATTTTATAAATTTTAAGTATCTAAAAATGGCGTTGATAAAAAAAATTTTTTAGGTTGTTTCTCTCAAATATCTTTTTCAGTTTTTGTTTTGCGGTGATTTCTTGGTCAGAACACCATTTCTGGCATTTTTCAAGACTAAAAAAAAAGATTGGGGGCAGAGATTTTTTTTTCAAAAAATTACTGAGGACGTAATTTATATAGTACAGTGTTGGCCTTTTGGGGTAATTACATTTGGATACTTAAATTTTCGATAAAAAAATACAACAAATTGTTTCATTGTCTTTTACGATTGAAAATCGAGTGTTAAAAGGAAGAAGACGAGCGGCGCGCGCGCCGACAGGTATTAAATTAATTATTTTTGCTTGAAAATAATCCGAGAAAGGTAGTCAATTTTTTTGTAACTAGTAACTAGAAACTAAATAAATACACGTTGTTGCATATTTGTCATACTTTATTTTTAATCTAAACACATTTTCTTTATAACAATTTTCGATGTTGTCACAAAATTCATATTTTTTGACAAACCTCGTATTCGAATTGCAAAAAATTGATGTCTGATTATTTCATTTTGGGTTTCATGCCATACAGAACTTTTTCTGTATGGCATGACCCAGAAGGTCGTTAAATCCTCTATAACTTCTTTTAGAAAAACTTTGCTGTAAAACCAAAGCTTTAGCCGCTGGTAGGCCAAATAATTAAAAAAAACATAAGTTAAAAAAACTTTTTTCAAAAATTTGCATTTTTTGCTAGCAAATATCTCTAGAACCAGAAGAGATAGGAAAAAATGAATATAAAACAATCTTGTAGTAAATTTTATGATCTTTAATTTTGTATTGAGTAACTTTTTTGCTACGATGCATATTTTTCGAGATATAAGCGAAAATCTGAAAAAAAGTGACTTTCTCCGTGCTCCCCTGCAGCCTGCGCACCTCCTACGCTCGGTAACTTTTAGTATATTTGTAAGAAAGTGTTTTTATAAGTCGTTATCGTAGAAAAATTATAAGTTAAAACGATCAAAACAATTTGTACAACTTATTTTGAAGACAACTATTGAGACAAATAATTACCGATGGTGGCGCCACTTTCCTCGATCAGCTGTTCAACGAAACGCGTAATTTTTGATAAATAGTGCATTAAGTTATACTGAGTGAATGGTTTATTTGTAGTATTTTAAGACTTTTTATGATTGTTTGAGGTTTTTGATTTGGAAATTACCATAATATACCTGTACATGTAAGTATTTAGACTCAATTGAACCTGTTTTTTGTGTCGTTATTCTAAAATTGAGGTTATTTATTTAGCATATCTTACGTTTTTCAGAAATTTATTGTTTACTTCTGTTTCTGTGTGCTTTTTTTGTGTTTCAGGATGAATATAGCCTAGAGGTATTATCATCTTCACCTCTACTAATATAGAATGATATTGGAAGGGAGCTAAATCATATGCCCAAGAAACATACAACAGTTTTCTGCTGATAAATTTTATTTCAATTTTTTCAGGATAATAATTGTAATTGTAAAAGTGATTTAAATAAAAAATGATTTCTAAGAACCTACTTTTGATTGATTTATGGTAAAATATATCCTATTCCTTGTTTCAAAATTATTTTTTAAATCAATATCAAATTAAAATATAAAAAATTAAGAAATTTTTTTCTTGGCTTAAAACACTTCATAGGCCATCAAATGTATCTGTTGCAAAAATTTTTATTTCGTTTATCTATTTTGTTTTTTTCAAAATAAACACAAAATGTATATTTTTTAATCCTTTATTTTAGCATAAGTTCAAAGCTAACTTTGAATTATTCAGTTTTAGTAGTATTTAACATTTTATTATAATAATTCATTACTAATTGTAACTGTATAATTATTGAAAACAGGTGTTGTACAAGAGGGGAACATAATAATGGTATTTTTAAAATTATGATGTGACAAAGGTTTTATTTTACTGAATATTACCTTTAGAAAAGTTGAAATATCAGCAATGATGTGCACACCTAATTAGATTTTAAGTTTACATATAAAACTGTACACAGTTTCGACAGTTTGTAAGGACAAGTTTACTTAGTTTATAGGCAACACTTTGCTGTCTTCTAACTAACCATCATTCCTTGCACATTTAATGGTTTTAACATCAAGTGGCTTACTGGGCAAATGATGTGATGGCCCACCCTTTTTGCACTACTTGGGTGCTATTTTGTTTGAAAGAATTCCTGCAAACATTTCAGTAGTAATCAAGAAATAATCTCAGAAATGCTAATCTTTATCTTACCTGATTTTGTAATATAATCTTCAGATTTAAAATTAATTAAACTTTTCTCGGAATTTACGACGATCAACTTCCTCGATGACACCTTTTTTGTTGCTTCTTGGGTGGATCATAATGGAAGTGTAATTCCGGATTTTTAGATTTCCTAGAGGTATACCCATAAACGCAATAGTTTGTATTATTTTTATTGGGCATTTTTAACGTTTAACTAACAAATAACAACAAAATACACGAAGCACAAAATCAAAACACACGTTCGACTTGCAGGTAAACAAACAAAATTATGCTTTTCGTGAAGGTTCAAATTAATACCGGTGGTGTCGCTTCAAAGTTGTGCTCGACTCTATACCTCCTAACTACTCCAAATACAGCCCTGAAGTCCGATTTTGCATGCGTTCACGCACTCTACAACCCACTTATTGACTGGACTATAACTGCGGCAGAACTAATATTAGTAAAAAAATTAAGGTTCCGTTTTTCGTGTGGGGTCGCAAAGTTACATATCCACTGAGACCGATGTTCTCTTTATTTGCAACCACGATAAAAAAACTTTTGTAATTATTTAATGCTTGTGTGTATTGGAATTGACAGCGTCGAGAAAAAAGGTTTGATAAATAAATGATTGCGTTTTTCAGAAATGTTTGCAAATGTACCAGTATATGTTACATTTTTTCCGGTTACCTTACCCAATTTGCATAACTTTTGTAATTTTTAAAGAAATTACAATGGAAAACTTATACAAATGAGAAAAAAATAAGGTTCCGTAGCTTTTGAAAGGTTGTAACTTAATGCATGTTGTAAAACATTATTACTAGCGATATTCCTAGTTTGCAGAACTTTTCACTGAACGAAAAAGTACGTATAATTAATATAAAAGTACATCGAATCAATGGACGTCAACATTAATTTTCAGCCGATGACAGCTATAATACAATAAACGTTCTTACGTAAATTTTCTTAATCCTTAAGTTACGATTTTTGTACGTAAAATCAATAAAATATGAGCATAGATTTATAATCGCAATGATAGGCCTATGATAGCCGGTTATCAATGTTACGAACGATGGATATTAATCTAAGGTTAATGTTTTTAAAAACAATGAAAAGTAAGTATACATCTATGATCTCTGTACATTAAAACTATAAATAAAAAGCATGGGTCTACGATCGTCGATTATTAACGTTAGGGATAATTGACATAATCTATAACACCAGTACAGTGAGCATAGAGCATAGATTCATAATCACCAGTTATTAATATTATTAAGTTTTATTTATCAGACCTCGCTAAATTAGGTATACTGGTAATTACTTTATCAAAAATATTAAAACAAAACATTTCTAAAACAACTACCTACTAATCATTGTCTACTGATTTGATGTGTCGCGTTTTCCCAAAACCTATATTTTCGAATTTCCTATTTGAACAATCAAGATTCAACCAACTGGAAGAGGATTATACAAAAAAATGTATTAGGTAGTTATTTTTTATTATTCTAATGTTATTGATTCACAAATAGTGTGAACCCTAGGGCTTTCAAAGGGAACAGCATGTTTATAAAAACACTTTTCCAAAAATTTCCAAAACATTTTTGTTTTGGGAAGTTCCAAATAATGCCAAATTTGGAGACCCAAACTTATTAGGCCACACCCTTTAGATGGGCCTGTCCCAACTTATTGTAGATTTAAGTTGGCTGACAAATTGTATGTGGACTGTATATAGGTTGTAGCGAAATTATACACTGATTACTTGAATTTTATATATTAACGATAACTTCGTAAAAAACAAAACACTTTTCAACAAACATAGAATATAACAAAATTCAAAACTGTGTTTGCAATTGCTCAAAAAATAACTGAATGTGAATACGGGTATGTATGTAATATTATGCAATTTATATAACTTAAAAATGGATGAATTTATTACATATGAAACAGTCCAATGATGCGACCTGTTTCTACGGAGATAGAAGTTCTACTGGTTTAATTTTGATTTATTTGAGACGCTTGTCGACAGACGAGATCCTTCGGCGGCCAATCACGGGTATGTATTTTTGGCTTTATTGTTGTGCCTTTTTTCTCTTTGGCAACTTGCAGTCTCGCCAATGTGCCGCGGTGTATGTAAAGGCGGTTGCCGACAAGGGCGGCTTTTAGCATTGATGTTTATCTCGTCGGTGAGTTACTTCCGCGTTGATTATCTGCGCGATGGCCTTGATTTACGATGCGTGTTGTACTGTTACTATGCTGGGCACTTAGGCGCGCGGTTTGGTTATTTTTATTTCCTTTGTCGCCATGGGCGTAGGTAAAAATGTTTGATTTCGAACAATTTTGCTCTCTTGTGGAAAATCTAAATTGAACAAGTAAATAATTATAAAACATATATCAACTGCCTTAAGTACTTATATGAAAAAATTTTGAACGAATTTCGTCAAAGTAGACGCAAAAATTTGAAATTTTAGAGATGTCGTCTCCAAGGCATAAAATAAAGGTTTGAATTGCTGATTTTCTCAATTTCCAGCTCTTGTTGGGTTTTAACACAAAACAAAAATGATTCCTGGGAGTAAATTTTATATGGGTCGTCTTTCCAAATGAATTTTTGGAAAAAAATTTGTCGATGGCACCAAATATAAAAGTGAAGCATAATTTCCATCTAAAAAAATACAAAATTAATATGCTACTTTTTGGCATATTATAATTTGAACTTACTTTCGTCGCACGTTTCCTTGAAGGGGTTATCTAATAGGGCTCTAGCAGCTTTATCCTTTCTGCAAAAATGCCAGTATTTGCGGAAAACATTTTTCCCAATTTTTAAAAAAGAATTCCCCACTTTCGAACGCGACATAATAATCCATATTAACCTAAAATAAATATTTAAGTTAAAAAAACCAGCAATGTTTTATTTTAACATCTTAGGCATAGAATTTTAGTGTAGGTATTGTGTGCCAAAATAATATTTACCAAGCGGTGTCCCCAGTGTTTTTTGTAACTATCAGAATGTACCTTCCTTTCTTTGTCGATCTCCAGTCCACTCTAATAACTAGTAACTAATTTGGCACAATAATTATTATTTTACTATCCACAAAACACAAACTGTATCGGAACACTTAACCTCTGCATGTGGTTGCTCTTATATAGGCTATGGGCGCGGCGCGAAGAGTTAAACATCTACGCTAGTTGTTCGTAATATTCATGTTCGTAGAGATTGATTTACTATTAGGTAGCAATATTTTGGCGCGTTTTTAAGCAGTCAATGGTGGCATTCATAGATTTAACGTTTAGTGTTCATCAAAACTTTTCTGCAAAATTTTATAGTTTGTTTTCATTAATGCACTAACATACCATCGAAGTTTCAAAACTTTTGGAATTAATGTTAATTGATTGTCTATATTTTCTGGCCTAATATGTGATTTTCAAAATAAATATTATTATTATTAATGATTTTTTTAGTAGTGGAGGAAGTTCAGCCTTCTTTCAAAGAATTCCATATGCTTGTATCTCTAACTGGAGATTTGAGTTTAAATATTCTTTTAATTTTGTTATTATATTATTATCTGAGTCCACGAAAAAACATTTTCTTTATAATATTTCAAGAAGAATGCTAACGAACGCGCAAACTATTTTATTTTTAGAGTTTCTTGAAAGGAATATAAAAAAATATTACCAAGCGAAAACAAACAAAAAAATTGAAAAGGAACAAATCTTTTTATTTGAACACACGAGCAGAACTAGAAAAAACGAATTCGCTCATAATCTTGGAAGTATTTAAAAGCGGGGAATAAAAGGTTTTATAAATACTGCTTGGCGCATACTTTTAATCTGGACCACTCCGCATTGCAAAAAGCTTAAATAAAATAGATTGCTGAATTCTTGTTTTTCTTTTGTTTGAGATTAATTAGTTTAATTCTCAGCTACGTCGAAGTTAACCAAGATATGCAGACGAGGAACAGAAGAAGAGGAGAGGAAGAAAGTGAAGGAAGCTCATTTAATGAAGGAATATCGGATTCATGACTGATGAATGCGGGAGTTATTTTTTTTTATATTTGGAAGAAAACTACTGAAAATCTTAACGAAATCTCTAACCACCAGGAAGAGATTTAAATTGTATTAAGGAATAGGGCACAGAGGAAAATTTTTAGGTTTTCCTGGTCAATATTTTTTACACTATTTTTGATTTATTTTCTCACTTTCGCTAACTTTTATAAGCGGTATCTTCAGGAAAAAGAAGTCCGGTAAAATCAATCAAAATGTGTATTTACAAAAATAAAAACTTAAGTGTATTACAAAAGCAATAAATACAAAGTTTACTGATTATCTAGTAGTCTGGATTTAAAGGCATAAGTGGATATTTTTTTTCTAATACTTGACACTTTATACTGTTACTATGGTCTATTAGAACTATCACTTTAAGTTGTCAATAAAATCCATCATTCCTTATAAAATACGTCGTCAATGGTAACGTACTTTATAAATATAAATAAAATGTAGCCTCTTGTACGTTTTTTGTCATTATCCTGTAGGGCCTGTGAAAGGCATATCTTGGTGCAATCGAATCTGTGTTGGCTTGTAGCAGTGGGACCTCTCCAAGGACCTCGTGCCTCAAGTTACACCTCGACTGACCAGATCTTACGTCAGGTTGTATACCTGTAGAGCTTAGCCGTGTCATGGTCATCACCACAGCCTCCTTAATAAATATATCAAGGGGGGTGAGACCAAGGATCACCTCCATTGCTCTAGTTGGTGTGGTTCTCATGCCCCCTGTTATGTTGAGGCATGCTATTCTTTGGATTTGATCCAATTTGCGTACGACTATCCGCTGGCTAGCCATGGCCTATTCACTTTTACCCGAATTGTTTGATATCCCGGTTTCTTGTGATGTTCACTCGTTCTTATACATCGCTTGTGCTCGTTTATCCTGATTTCAATGCAGCTACATGTTTCACCGATCTATTGCCGTTACTATTTCTGAAATTTTATTATTAATGACTGTGGCGGTCAGAAAAACATCATCCTGTAGGTTGTCAGAACTAGTCATCTTCGTGGGAATTTCAGAAACTTTTATGATTCAAATACCAATAAAATAAGTATTCCTTTTTATTGTCGGCAAACACCCGATTGGGGTTTTTCCTTGCTAAAGACGGCTAGTTCTGAACGTACCGCAGGTAGACGGAGAAAACCAAAGAAAAGACAGTTACTCACTAACTCTGGTCGCGACACATCTTTTACTTTATAAATTTAAATTGAGTATATCTACATTAAAAATAGTTACATACATTATTCGTGTTTTAATCACCAAACCAAACCCCTCAATTGGTGACCCCGACGTGATGTAGTGATAAGTGATAAAAACGAGGACGTTAAATTGGTGATTTTTTTTATACAAACGTGTTTCTCATATTATTTTTTTTTGGTTAAAAATGGCTGAGACCGAAAATAACACGATACATCGCGTAGCAGTGCGAATACCACCATTTTGGGCCGCTGATCCCGAAATTTGGTTCATGCAAGTTGAAAAACAATTCGAGTTAGCCGGAGTTACAAATGACACTACTAAATTTAATTATATCGTCGCTAATTTGGACGTTACATATATTGCGGAAGTGCGGGATGTGATTTCTAACCCTCCTGTAGAGGAAAAGTTTGCTAAAATAAAAAAGGAACTTATTGGTCGTTTAAGTGCAACACAAGAACAGAAAACACGACGACTACTAGAACACGAGGAGATAGGAGACCGTAAGCCATCACAGTTTTTGCGGCATTTACAAAATTTAGCAGGTAATAATGTCCCTGATAATATTATTCGATCTCTGTGGATGGGCCGATTACCTTCATCTGTACAGGCTATATTAGCAACGCAAGCTAAAGTGGATTTAAGTACGGTAGCAGAACTTGCGGATGCGGTAACGGAAGCAATTCCACCGCGGCAAAACATATGTGAGTTTTCGACAAAATCTAGTTCCTTTGAAGTAGTTATCGAACAATTAAATAAAACTATTTCTGCTATGAGTATCCAAATGGAGAATATGCAGCGTGATATAGCCGCAGTAGGTTCTTCAAGTAGTAGACGGAATATCTCGCGATCTAGTAGTTTCTCAAGAAATCGTAGTGCTAGCCGTAATTCGCGTAATCTTTGTTGGTATCATGATCGATTCGGCAATAAAGCAAAGAAGTGTAACCATCCGTGCTCTTTTATTCCGGAAAACGAGCAGGGCAGTCGTTGATGGCGGCTAACAACTCCTGCCCCATTTCGCGCCGCTTATTCGTTACCGATCGGGAATCAAAAATTACATTTTTGATAGACACTGGAGCGGATTTGTGCGTTTATCCGCGTGTGCTAACTAGAGGACATCGCGAAAAGACAACTTACGAACTTTATGCGGCGAACAATAGTGTTATTGCAACTTATGGTTTCATTACCCTCACACTAGATTTAGGGTTAAGACGGGATTTTACATGGCGATTTGTAATTGCTGATATCGCTAATCCGATTATAGGTGTAGATTTTTTGTCATTTTTCGGATTGTTAGTGGACGTCGCGAACAATCGATTAATGGACAATAATACATCGTTGGTTAGCAAAGGTCAAGTAGTGGAAAGTGCGGGTTGCAGTCTTAAAACCATCGCTGGTTCTACAAAATACCATGAACTTTTAGGACAATACCACGAAATAACTCGTCCTGCAGGTGCACTTGTCAAAACTAATCATTCGACTTCTCATTACATTGAAACTACACCTGGTCCACCCGTGACGTCTAAACCTCGAAGATTAGCGCCAGACAAATTTACAATAGCGAAAAGAGAGTTCCAAAATATGCTAAAACTAGGTATTGTTAGACCTTCAAAGAGTAATTGGTCCTCTCCTTTACATCTGGTTCCTAAAGATGGCGAACAATGGAGGCCCTGTGGAGATTATCGCAGTGTAAACAACAGAACCATCTCTGACAGGTATCCAATTCCTCATATTGAAGATTTTTCACAAAATTTATACGGAAAAACCATTTTTTCAAAAATTGACCTAGTGCGAGCATATAACCAGATACCTATGGCTCCTGAAGATATTCCCAAAACAGCTATCACAACACCTTTTGGACTGTATGAATATACCTTCATGCCATTTGGACTTCGGAACGCAGCTCAAACTTTTCAGAGATTTATTGACGAAGTTCTACGTGGATTCGACTTTGCTTATGCATATATCGACGATATTTTGGTTGCATCGACATCCGAAGAAGAACATTTTCTACATCTGAAAACCGTTTTCGAACGCCTGAAACTATATGGTATAGTAGTCAATCCATCAAAATGTACATTCGGAGTATCTGAAACAACATTCCTTGGATATTCTGTATCTAATGAAGGCACTAAACCACTGAATGAAAAAGTGGAAGCTGTACGGAACTACCAGAGGCCGGATACCGTTAAGGACCTCCGTAGATTCCTGGGCATGGTAAATTTTTACAGGCGATTTATACATAAGGCAGCTGAAAGTCAAGCACCTCTCAATGAGCTACTAAAAGGCAACGTAAAAGGAAAAGAGAAACTGAAATGGACTCCAGAAGCAGTTCAAGCTTTTCAACTTTCTAAAGAATGCTTAGCAAAAGCAGCATTACTTGCACATCCAAAAGCTGAAGCAACACTAGCAATAGTGACTGATGCCTCCGATTTTACTGTTGGAGCAGTTCTTCAACAAGATTGCGGAAGCGGATGGCAACCTTTGGCATTTTTCTCGAAGAAGCTGACAAAACCACAACAAAAGTATGGTGCTTATGATCGAGAACTCTTAGGCATTTATATGGCAGTAAAGCACTTCAGGCACATGGTAGAAGGTAGAACGTTTTCCATTTTTTCCGATCACAAACCGCTGACTTTTGCTTTCCAACAAAAACCGGATAAGTGTTCGCCGCGACAATTTCGGTACCTCGAATTCATCGGACAATTTACGACTACTATTCGCCATATATCCGGTAAAGACAATGTCGTTGCAGACGCGCTTTCGCGAATTGATGGACTTACAAGTGCGGTTGATTTCGAGGCATTAGCTGAATCGCAAAAAGACGATGTAGAAATTAAAACTTTTTTAGATAATAAGTGCGGTTTACAGTTAAAATTAATAAACATTCCGAACGTGAATTGTTCCATATTTTGTGACATTTCAACAACTACTAGTCGTCCGTTCATTACAAAAACTTTTAGAAAAGCGGCATTTAACTCGCTTCACCAGTTATCTCATCCGGGTATACGCGCTACGGTGAAACTCATTTCAGAACGTTTTGTATGGCCTGGGATGAAAAGTGATTGTCGGAAATGGTCTCGTAGTTGCTTAGATTGTCAACGATCGAAAGTGACAAGACACGTATCAGCTCCTACAGGTTCATTTTCACTGGTATCAACCAGATTTGAACATATCCATATCGATATAGTTGGACCGCTCCCAATATCGAATGGATACAAATACCTTTTAACCTGTGTAGATCGTTTTACAAGATGGCCAGAAGCATTTCCTATAAGAGACATAGAAGCAAAATCTATCGCCTCAACTCTTTTAAGTGGCTGGATAGCGAGATATGGTGTTCCACTTCGTATAACTACGGATCAAGGACGTCAATTCGAATCTAATTTGTTTAAAGATTTGAACTTCTTAATTGGATCAACCCACCTACGAACAACACCCTATCATCCCGCATCAAACGGTATGGTAGAAAGATTCCATAGACAACTGAAAGCAGCAATTAAATGTCACGCTAACGAACGATGGACCGAGACCTTACCAATTATCCTTCTTGGTATTAGATCATCTTGGAAGGAAGATTTAAATGCAACATCGGCAGAACTTTTATATGGAGAACCATTACGTCTACCAGGGGAGCTACTGTCTCCAAAAACTTCCAAAAAGGACAGCAACGAATTTATAAAATCTTTAAAACAAATAATGAACAATCTTCAACCAAGAGAGGTGAAGCGGCATGGGAAAAAAGCGACATTTATATTTAAAGATTTGGCTTCGTCGTCCCATGTGTTCGTACGTAACGAACTCTTAAAGGGAACGTTACAACCACCATATGAAGGTCCATATAGAGTTGTTAGCCGGGGTGAAAGAACCTTCAAACTAAAAATTAAGGATCGGGACGTAACGGTTTCTATCGAGCGTCTCAAACCAGCATTTATAATGGATGTAGAAGAACAAAGTCCACCTAGTAGTTCCATTTCAGCACCGGCTACTTTTACACGAAATTTAAATATCCAACCGCCTACTCAACGGACGAGTTCCGGAAGAAAGGTCAAGTTTCCTGACCGTTTGCAAGTCGGACTTTCGTGACCCTTGTTCACTAGCAGGGGGGTGATGTGGCGGTCAGAAAAACATCATCCTGTAGGTTGTCAGAACTAGTCATCTTCGTGGGAATTTCAGAAACTTTTATGATTCAAATACCAATAAAATAAGTATTCCTTTTTATTGTCGGCAAACACCCGATTGGGGTTTTTCCTTGCTAAAGACGGCTAGTTCTGAACGTACCGCAGGTAGACGGAGAAAACCAAAGAAAAGACAGTTACTCACTAACTCTGGTCGCGACACATCTTTTACTTTATAAATTTAAATTGAGTATATCTACATTAAAAATAGTTACATACATTATTCGTGTTTTAATCACCAAACCAAACCCCTCAATGACAAACCCTCAAAACGATTAGACGTTCTGTTTTTGGGGTTTTTCTATATTTTCTCTATTTTTAATAATTTTAAGTAAAACTGTGTTATCGTTATTATATAAATTAAAATAAAGACACGCGATCTAACCAATTCTATTTTTTTAATAAAATAGCAAATCCACTCCTACCAAGTTAACTGTTTATCGCGACATTTAAAAAACATAACTATTTTAATTTTATGCAACGGTTCATTTAAAAATCCGTGCCCTAAAGACTCTTGAGCCCACGTTTTATAACACTTGTACATGCAGGTATACTGAAGAGGCCTATAATCTCATTGGCGTAGTGTTGGTTTTGAAATATTACCTAAATATAAGATAAATATCATATGAAGTATGGTATAGAGTAGATTTCGATGATTTACACCGACAAAAGTCAGAGATAAACATTTTTTTTTAATTTCAAAATCACTCAGACTGAATTAACAAAAGATACGCACTCGTAAAGTGTTGACGTTTGTACTACAAACTCTACAATACTTTACTCGAGGGAAATTGGTATCATTTCGCGTTACTATTTTTTCATGTTTAAATCTTGATTTTTAATATTTACAATTCGAATTAACTTTTATTTCTTACGAGTTACTTAAACGCAAGTTTGTTGTACCCTTTTATTCCATCATTATATCGTTTCCATGGTAACTGACTTCATTAGCAGACCTGATGTTAATTTATGACGTTTCAGTACACCTCCCCAAAGGTGTTTCTTTTAAAATAATTTTTTGTCGCTTTCTTATCAAATAAATATTTTAATTTAATCAATTTTTAATTTTTCCCTTGCATAATATGTTGTTTTTACTTCAAACTTTAATAAACGATTTGATCTTGTTTATACTTATATTTGACACAGTTTGTTGTTTTAATTTTGTTACATATTATGTCAAAATTTCTAATATTTTTTTTTAATTTTGTTTTTAACAAATTATAGGTCAAAAGGTTCTAATATGGCACCCAGTTTGTTTTTGAAGTGTAAGCAAATAAAAACTAACAAGTTTAATGATTATTATTAATTTTTGTAATTCATAGCTTGTTCGTTGTTACACTCTTCTTCTGTTAAAATGTTTATTCATAATCAGTCAGTAATATGGCCTTTTTGATAGCTTGAAAGGATATAAATTAGGCCTTTTCTTCATTGTTTTTAAGAATATTAGAATTTTATTGTTGTTTAAATGGTTTTCGCCTCTTGTACCGAAAGTATAGCAACTTAATTTTTATGTTTTGATCTTTTCTACAACTGATCAAAACGGAGATTGAATTTAGACTAAATTTGATGACAGATAAAAATTGTAACAAATTATTAAATTTTAATTAATTTAGAGTTTGTAATTCTGATTGTGAATAAAATAGTATACAAACCTCGGTGGAAAGTGTCATTGTACTCGCATATTTTCCACCTCGTTTTGTAATACAGGGTGAGTCACGAGGAACTTTACGTACTTCTACCATAAGCAGAGGCACCTTAGGGGATTACCAAATGACCATTAAAAAATGTCTTCTATTTTTCTTTAATAATGTACAGAGCGATTTATGGATAGTAAATACCAGAATTTGAATAAATTTAAAGGGCCGGATTTAAAAATCTGGCATATCTGGTTCATGTCAAAAATTCACCCTGTATATAAATTTTTCCAGTCGCAATGGACTGAAATTAGATACCCAAAAACAAAACAGTTTTAACAATGCGGAACAAAGTAAAAAACAATTTAATAAACATTACGATTTTAAAAGATGTTCAAAATGAAATCCATTTGCCTCAATACACTTTTCTTGGCGAATGTATAAATGTGTAATGGACTTTCTTATTGTCAATGGTTTCTTTCTGATATGTAATACATACTGCAGCAGGCTGCAGCAGAGAGTATGAAAGGCGATTTCCTCAACGCCGAATACCCAGTCATCCAACGTTCGGATCAGTTTTTAATTTCTTGAAAAACAATGGTACCTTCCCTAAAACAAAATCAGAACGAAATGTAGATTATGTTTTAGAAGACAATATACTGGATACTGTGGACTTAAATCGAAAAATAAGTACGAGAAAAGTAGGAGTACAATTGGGTGTTTCCCAATCCAAAGTAAGTAGGGTGTTGTGAAAAAATAACTTACATCCGTACCACATACAATTAGTTCAACGGTTACATCCTGGAGATGAAATCCACCGCCTTGCATTTTCAAGGTGGGTTGCGAATCACCGACTTGTATTGTACAGAACTTTATTCACCGATGAAGCACAATTTACCAGAGATGAAATAAATAATTCGCACGTATGGGCTGAAGAAAATCCACATGCGATTCGAGAATATTGCTCGCAACAAAGATTCTCTGTAAATGTCTGGATCGGGGTCATCAACACTCATTTAATAGGACCCCATTTTTTTATGGTACACTAACATGTTTATTTAATTTTTTTGCAGAATATCTACTTGCTAATGTGGGCCTACGAGGGATCTAATTTCAGCATGATGGTGCATCACCTCATTTTTCCGTTGCTGAACGCCGACATTTAGATACCATTTATGGAAACCGATGGATAGGACGAGGAGGTCTTACTTCATGGGCACCAAGATCCCCAGACTATAACCCAGTTGATTATTACATTTGGGGGCATTTAAAACAGCTAGTCTAAGCAGAAAATATAAATACGCAGCAACAGCTCATTGATAGAATTATTCACCGTTGCAATATTATCAGAAATAACACACTGACAATAAGAAAGTCCATTAAACATTTAAACATTCGCCAAGAAAAGTGTATTGGGCAAATGGATTTCATTTTGAACATCTTTTAAAATCGTAATGTTTATTAAATTATTTTTTACTTTGTTCCGCATTGTTAAAACTGTTTTGTTTTTGGTTATTGTTATTTATTTTATTTCTTAATTTGTGAATAAACATTTCTTGGGGTTGTTAATTTCATTCCCATTAAAATAATTACACATGATTTGCTGAAACAAATGACAAAACTAGGTTAATGCAAACATTTTCAATCTAATTTCAGTCCATTGCGGGTGGAAAAAGTTACATACAGGGTGAATTTTTGACATGAACCAGATATGCCAGATTTTTAAATCCGGCCCTGTAAATTGATTCAAATTCTGGTATTTACTATACTGGAATACAGTGTGTGTCGTTATTGTTTATTTTAAAGATTTCTTTATAATTACTAAACATTGTTATACAATAAAATATTTCATTATCACCAATTTTCCATTTGACTTTAAAATGAATCTTTAGTTAAAAATGTAAGGCAAGTGTAACAAAAATTTCAGATGTCCAGGTTTAACTGTCTATTTATGTCCTCTGGAGAAATCACATTTTAGAGAAATTATCTACAGGGTGACTTATTGCAATTATAGCAATTCAACAAATTTTCGCGAAGCCGGCCCTGGAATTTTTTAGTTCTGAATATGTCAGTTAGTTGCTAGACACCAATACACACTTTTACCAAAAAATGAGACAAATCGACTTAATCATTGAAAAGATATGACCAAACATTATTTTGGTCCAAATCCATAAACCACTCTGTACATTGTTAAAGAAAAACAGAAGACATTTTTTAATGGTCATTTGGTAATCCCCTAAGCAGAGGCACCTTGCTTATGGTAGAAGTATGTAAAGTTCCTCGTGACTCACCCTGCATACTATTTTAAGTCAGAACATTTTAGTAACAAGAAAATTCAAACCCTTTCACTCGCATTCCTATGAACGCCAATGAGCAAAAGTATATTTAAAGATGTGAATCTTAAATATTTGATTGTGTTGTATTATTACAATTTGTCATGGGAAAATTAAAGGGAAAAGATGTCAGGCTGCCAACACAGTAGTGTATATAAATTAGTTAATATGGTAAAGTAACCGTTTCGAATGAGGAAGTGATAAATATCTCTTTACAAAGATTTTATTAACATTCCTGAATGGTTATGGATACAATCTATTATCAACAAAATTATTAAGAATGTTTTAACACCTTAAACCCAAAATTTTCTCGTACAATATAAACAAAATTATTAAAAACACACATTACCGTTTGCAATCGTAGTTTTTTTAATGTTAACAATAAAAATATATTATGAGGAATTTACTGCTAGATTTGAACGCTGCCTAAAATTAAATTGAAGATTTTAATATTTTTCTTTATACAAACGTATCGTTCAAAGAGAAACGAATGATAATTATTATATTCGTGTACTTTTAACGATGATCCTAGTCATGGAAATTCACACCTTTATCATTGTAATTGTACATTACATATATTAGGTACATTTCTTTAGGCGTGGGAAACATATAAATACTATTTACGGGGGACTTACAGGTTGTCTTTACCTATAAACAAGATTTTTTTTTTCGTAGCAAAACACACTGGGAATGTTTTCTATAATTACAATCTGATCATGAAGATCAATAAGCAATTTTGTTCCAACCTAACTTAACTAGAATTCTTAAATACTAAGGTTCTACTCACTAGTGTACCTTAGGGTCTGATAATTTTAGTAACACTACCGGTAACGTGTAACACAAATCCACACAATACTAGCACTGTCACTGAACTAGTTCAAAAGGTTTGGTCCTCTTGAGCCTTCTTACTAAATTGGTATTATCGAGGAGCTGGATGACCTCAACGTTCCCATGTTGGAGCAGCCGTTGTTCATGGCTGCTGGCAGATTTAGATATAGTCTTGTCAACAGTTTCTACATCCAGGTCCCTATGAAGATCACTGTTGCGACAGTACCAGGGTGCATCGACGATGTTCCTTAATACTTTATTTTGAAAACGTTGGATAACTTGGATGTTACTTTTACTGGCGCAGCCCCAAAGCTGACTACCATACGTCCAAACGGGTTTCAATATCTGCTTGTAGAGGAGCAGTTTGTTATGTGTGGACAACTTGGAGTTTCTTCCTAATAACCAATACATCTTTTTATATTTTATACCAAGCACTTCACGTTTCTTTTTAATGTGGACTTTCCAGCGAAGTCTAGCATCGAGTGTCATTCCAAGATATTTTGCTGTATTAGCATAGGGAATCTGAGCGTTATTTATTCTTATGGGAATGTGTTGGTTTCATTTATTAGTAAAGTTAACATGAACAGATTTGTTTTCATTTAACTTAATACGCCATTTTTTAGTCCAGGTGTTAATCTGGTCTACAGATGTTTGTAATTTTCGGTTGGCTTCTTCATGGTCTTTTCCAACAGCCATAATGGCAGTATCATCAGCAAATGTTGCAATAGTATCGTGCTCAAGGTTAGGAATATCACTGGTATACAGTAAGTAGAGTACTGGACCTAGTACACTACCTTGGGGTACTCCTGCCTTAATTTCTCTTAGATCAGAATATACATCTTCCTGTTTTATTCTGAAGTATCTGTTTGATAAATAGGATTTTAAGAGTTCTGAATACTGACGTGGTAGTAACAAATTTAACTTGTGGTTAAGGCCCTCATGCCAGACTTTATCAAAAGCCTGGGCCACGTCTAGGAAGACGGTGGAGCAAACTTTCTTTTCCTCTAAAGACTTTTCAATTATGTCTGTGATTCTATGCACCTGGTCGATCGTTGAGTGTTTTTCTCTAAAACCAAATTGATGGGAGGGAATCAGGTCCTTTTCTTCTATTGTAGGTTTTAATCTCTTAAGAAGCAGTTTTTCGTAGAGTTTCGAAATAACAGGCAACAAAGAGATTGGTCGGTATGACGTTACTTCTTGGGGAGGTTTACCTGGCTTAGGTATCATTATAACCTCTGCTACTTTCCATAGCTGAGGTACGTATCTCATCCTAAATGATGCATTGATAAGGTTGGTCAGTTTGACAACAGCTTTACGTGGGAGTTGTTTCAAGATTTTAAAGCAAAAAATTTAGGATACCCGCCAATCTACGCCAGGCAGGAGTTTTCATTGTTTTTCTAATGTCTTAAAAATAAAAATTTATTAAATGATCATGTTTTGGAAATATGAAAATGAAATTATGAAATAAAAAGCAAATTATAAATAAGTGTTATCGAATTCTAACATAATGTCGATATACTGCGTGCTCATACCATCGTTTTATTGCGTGTTTTACTGGATGTTAATAACGTCATTTTACTGATTGTTCATTGCGTATTCATAACGTCGTTTTCCTGGGTGTTCATAACGTCATTTTATGGTGCGTTCATAAGGTCATTTTACTTCGTGTTCATAACGTTTCCCTGCGTGTTCATAACGTCGATTCACTGCGTGTTCATAACGTTTTACTTCGTGTTCATAATGTCGTCTTACTGGGTGCTTATAACGTCAATTTACTTCGTTTTAATAACGTTTTACAACGTTCATAACGTCGTTTTACTGCGTGTTCATAACGTTGCTATACTGCGTATTCATTACGTTAGACTGCATGTTTATATCCTCGTTTTACTGGATGTTAATAACGTCGTTTTACTACTTGTTTATTGCATGTTCATAACATCGTTTTCCTGGGTGTTCATATTATCATTTTACTGTGTGTTCATAACTTCAATTTAGTGCGTATTCATAACGTTTCACTGCGTGTTCATAACGTCAATTCACTGCGTGTTCATAACGTCGATTCACTGCGTATTTATAACCTTGATTCACTGCATGTTCATAACGTTTCACTGCGTGTTAATAACGTTTTACTGCGTGTTCATAACGTCGTTACACTGCGTGTTGATGTTTCACTGCATATTCATAATTTTTCTCAACTTCTTGACTCCAATATTTATTTTATCGATAAAATTCTTTAAAAATAATTATTCTTGTAAGATAGCAAATGGCAAGAAAAGTGATTACACAAATTTGACTGTACGTAGTTTAATATTCCTTCTAAAATTACTGTGATATTTGCTCGGTTGAGAAGATCCCCATAAAAACGTATTTATTCATCCGGACTTCTTATATACACATTGAAAAGACTGAGGGCACATTTCTTTCTAACGCCAGCGAAGAGAAAGAAGGGAGACTTTCTCATCTCAATATTTTAAAGGAATTTCGGAATGCAATCTTTTCATTAAAGCTCAAGGGTTTAAAGCCCTTAAAGAAATTAGTGCGTGCACAAGAAATAACGTCACGTCTTGGATGGAACAAAACGAAAAGAGATGTGGGGTGGAAATTATAAAAGGGGTGAGAAAAGTCCCTTTTTGTTTCTTCCATCGTCGCGTATTATTCTTAGTCCGTAAGTAGAGGCGTCTACATATATTATTGTCATTAGTCATTTGACTGAGACGATTACCATTAAAAATATTAATGGTTTTACATTCTTCATGCAAGTCTTAATTTATTTTGCGCAAATTTTGTGTACGTACTTTTCTGGGATGAGTAATGACTTGGAGATTTGAGTCTCTGTTTTGTTGTATGTGATTTTATGTTAAGTTTTAAGCTCAAAACTAAATTCATTAAAAAAATTTTTATTTATTGATATACCAAATTACCAAACATTTAGGTTTGATTATGGTTTCTAGGAAGAAGATACTTCCTACAGGTAAAAGTGAGCGAGAAATAATTTCTGAGAATATCAAAACTGTGGAAAATATTGTTAATATTGTAAACGAAAATTTATAGGTCAGTACATGCAGAAAAAGGCCTGCAAGATAGTATATCCAGTTTGGCATGTTCTTGCAGGATTTCTAACGATATACCAGTAGGGAAGAATCCTCAGGAAATTTCACTACCTCCATCCACGACACCTTAGTCGACTAATTTATGAAGCCACAAATAATCTCACTCCTACTTTGTCGTTTTCAGCTTCACAGGTCAAGATACACCAACAGAACCATACAAGGAAATAACACAACCGTCCAGAACACCCTCAAGATGCCATAGAGACAAGGATGTAACGACTAACCAAATTTAATTTAGTATTGAAAACAAAATTTACAAAACTTTATATAAAAATAAAAAATTCCTTAGTGATAAAGGACGAAGATCTCTCACTTCTCGTTATAGTAAACCTCCACATTTTTATGATTTACCTAAAATTTATAAACAACAAATACCACTAATACCATTAATAAGTTCTATAAATTCACCTTGTCAAAATTTATACTTAAAATAATAGATCCATTATCAGGAATATCAAAAATTCAAAACCTTTTTTGAGAAAAATTATCAAAAATCAAAATTACTAATTCAGATATAATGGTTAGTTTGGATGTAGTTAGTTTATTTCTAAATGTTCCTGTCGATAAAACTCTTCATCTTGTCTCTCTTTCCACTGGATTAAAACCACTTAGTTGTTAAAAAAGTTTTTTTAATTGACGTTTCGGCTTTCCAGATCGAAAGCCGTTATCAAAATGACATAAAATAAATAAATTTACTAGAAACAGAACACTTGATAATCTTGCAAAAATATGACATCAACATAGTATACATAGAATAAGATTTTGAGATTGAAGATGTCAAAATCTGTTTCAATCATATTTTTGTGACGTTTCTGGGAACGAATTTTTGAAAGGATAGCGCATTTGCATATTATAAGAGAATTTATACTTCGTCATAAATGAAGTTTTCTTATTAATATTATCATAAGAAAAAACCAGATAAAAACTTATGATACTATCCCGATATAGAGGGTATCCTTTTTGCAATTAACTCTTTTTGTAAAATAGGTATCCAAATTTTTGAAATATCAACCGAACAATTAGAAACACATTCGTTATTATTTAAGCATATCAATGCTGCTTCTTTAACTTTGCGGTTATAATTATTCGGTTCTTTTAATAATCTAGTTGAAGAATTCCATTGTATTTTATGACCAAAATCCCATGCATGTTCACATATTTTAGATTTTTCGAATTGTTTATTTTTAATGTACGATTGGTGTTCATTAAGTCTAATATGAAAAGGTCTAGATGTTTCTCCTATATAAAATTTATTACATTCGCATGGAATTTTGTAAATACAATTTTTTGTGTTTTGAATTTCATTAAAAGGTTTTGTATTTACTATTAAAGATTTTAATGTATTATTAGTTTGAAAAACTGTTTTTAAATTAAATTTATTGCCAATCCTTCTAATTTTTTCGGATAATTTTGGAATATAAGGGATTTTTACTATATTTGAAAGAATTATTGGGGGGTTTAAATTTTGATCTTTAGTTTTGATGTCTCGGTAAAGTTCACGATTTATAAATTTACTTGGGTAGTTGTTCTTAATCAAGACAGATTTAACAAGTGATAATTCATTATTTAAGATATTGTCATTTGAACAAATTGTTTTTGCTCTATCGGAAAGAGATTTGACAATACCTCGTTTAACACAAATTGAGTGGTTTGAATTAAAATTTAGATATCTATTTGTATGTGTTTCTTTTCTAAAAACTGATGTATCAAAACAATTGTTGTTATTGTGTATTAGTACATCAAGAAACGGTAATTTTTTATTATTTTCAATTTCAATTGTAAATTTAATAGTAGGTTCCGAATTATTAATAGTATATAAAAATGTATCAATATTTTCCCTATCGTGTTGCCAAATTGCAAAGATATCATCTACATATCTAAACCAGACAGAAGGTCTTAAATTTTGTTTGTTTACAATTTCCATTTCAAAATTCTCCATGAAAATATCACACAATTTTGGTGATAAAGGAGAACCCATTGCCATGCCAAAATTTTGCTGATAAAAATCACTATTTAATTGAAAATATGTAGTTTTAATACATAGTTCCAATAATTCTAGAATTGCTGAGACGCTTAATTTAGTTCTATTTATTAATGTATTATCATTTGTCAACTTTTTTCTCACAAGATTAAGAGTTTTATCGACAGGAACATTTGGAAATAAACTGACTACATCAAAACTAACCATTATATCTGAATTTGTAATTTTGATTTTTGATAATTTTTCTAAAAAATGTTTTGAATTTTTGATAAAGGAATTAGTATTTCCTGATAACGGATCTATTATTTTAAGTAGAAATCTTGCTAAATTTTGACAAGGTGAATTTATAGAACTTATTAACAACTAAGTGGTTTTAATCTAGTGGAAAGAGAGAGAAATTAAAATAAAAACCACTATGAGCTTCCGAAATGGACTCTTCATCTTGTGAGAAAAAAGTTGACAAGTGATAATACATTAATAAATAAATTAAGCGTCTCAGCAATTCTAGAATTGTTGGAATTATGTATTAAAACTACATATTTTCAATTAAATAGTAATTTTTGTCAGCAAAATTTTGATATGGCAATGGGTTCACCTTTATCACCAAAATTGTGTGATATTTTCATGGGGGATTTTCAAATGGAAATTGTAAATAAACAAAATTTAAGACCTTCTGTCTGGTTTAGATATGTAGATGATATCTTTGCAATTTAGCAACACGATAGGAAAAATATTGATACATTTTTATATAATATTAATAATTCGGAACCTACTATTACAATTGAAATTGAAAGTAATAAAAAATTACCGTTTCTTGATATACTAATACACAATAATAACAATGGTATTGAAACATCAGTTTTTAGAAAAGAAACACATACAAATAGATATCTAAATTTTAATTCAAACCACTCAATTTGTGTTAAACGAGGTATTGTCAAATCTCTTTCCGATAGAGCAAAAACAATTTGTTCAAGTGACAATATTTTAAATAATGAATTATCACTTGTTAAATCTGTCTTCATTAAGAGCAACTACCCAAGTAAATTTATAAATCTCGAACTTTACCGAGACATCAAAAATAAAGAACAAAATTTAAATCCCCAATACTTCATTTAAATATAGTAAAAATCTCTTATATTCCAAAATTATCCGAAAAAATTAGGATTGGCATTAAATTTAATTTCAAAACAGTTTTTCACACTAATGGTACATTAAAATCTTTAATAGGGAATACAAAACCTTTTAATGAAATTCAAAATACAAAAAATTGTAGATATTTACAAAATGTAATAAATTTTATATAGGGCAAACATCTAGACCTTTTCATATTAGACTTAATGATCACCAATCATATATTAAAAATAAACAATTCGAAAAATCAACTATATGTGAACATTCATTATTAAAGGAACTTAATAATTATAACCGCAAAGTTTTTAGAGAAGCAGCATTACCCTTAAATAATAACGAATGTGTTTCTAATTGTTCGGTTGATATTTCAAAAATTTGGATGCCTATTTTACAAAAAGAGTTAATTGCAAAAAGGATACCCTCTATATCGGGATAGTATCATAAGTTTTTATCTGGTTTTTTCTTATGATAATATTACTAAGAAAACTTCATTTATGACGAAGTATAAATTCTCTTATAATATGCAAATGCGCTATCCTTTTTTAAAATTCGTTCCCAGAAACGTCACAAAAATATGATGAAAACAGATTTTGACATCTTCAATTTCAAAATCTTTCTCTGTGTCCTATATTTTGAAAACAACTTGTGATCAAGAAAGTCGAAACGTCAATTAAAGCCCCATTTTTTTTTAAAATAAGTGGTTTTATTTCCATTAGAAGAGAAATTGTATAACCAAATTTTATTTCAGGCCCTGAAAAGGAAGAGAGTTCCTATAGTAGGGTAATAGGACAAAAATCCCCAAAACCAAAAATTGTAATGTCTACCTCATTTGGAGGTTAAGGCTTAGGAGTCTTGATCTTCATCCCCAGCAGGGATACAATTTTTTAGATTTTTTAAAAAATTTAATTTAACAACTGGACTTCCTTTTATAGAAAAAAAATTGTATACTTTTCCATACATGTTTTGAATATAATTTAAATTAATAATTTTCTGTAGTACCTTTTAACATACCGAAGATATCGAACATATCGGATAGGCGGTACATACAGTATATCATTTAACACCCTATACGATTGATAATGATTTAATTAATCGCTAGGAAGCATTTTGGCAAACGGTAATTACAAAAAATTGTAATTATAAATTTATCACATTGTCCCTTCCTTAAAAATACGTGAACTGTCACAAACTCTCCTAAATTTTTAGCTCCGAAAATAAAATATTTACGTTGATCATCAACCGTAAAATTCCAGAGGCTAAGAAAATGAGGAAATCTTATTTCGAAACAGTGGCACGGCCAGCGGAGTTAAAAATTATCCAAATCGTCATTTGGTTTTTCGATAATTTCAGATTTCGATTTTTTAAGCGGCAATTGTTTTTTAAATTATAAGTCTACTTTGAGTTTGAAAATTTGAGCAGCTCCCCCAAAAATTCTAAGACGATATATCATTAACTCTGATCTCGGTGATACTTTATATGCGTTTATGTTGTTGGTTGTGCAGCACCAAATTCTTTTTTATTATACTGCGAAAATGATTAAATAAATCAGATTCCGAAGACCACATCCAATTTTACCACGTCTCGTAGGATCGCTAGGAATGATAAGCAAAATAAAGTTGGACTTGTATCCCAAGGGTTATTAATTAATTAGATATTTAGAAATTGATTTTGAGATACCATGTGTCATTTCTCACTCGACCATTTACTGTTGGGTTCTAATTAACAGTGTTATTCATAAAGTGGCGCTGGGAAACAGTGACAAAGCCTACACAGAACCATGGCCGGATCCAGCCGATTTTCAAGGGGGGCCGGGGCTCTTCCACCCGGGTTAGGTTGATGGTCGGGAGGCCTTGACCTAAGAGGCGGGGGCTGCAGCCCCCAGCTGGATCCGCCAATGCACAGAACAGGAGGCTAATGAGCATAGTAGTTGTTACCGTTGGCATATAAGAAAGAAAAATTCCTATTAAAAAAATTCTGACCATGCCACTGTGTTGGAGGGTAAAAGTTAGCAGATCAATATATTTTGAAAGTAACGTAATGCAATTATCTACCATTGCGTAATTAGAAATGCCAAAGAGAAGCCTTTTATCTCGGGATATGTTATTTTACGAATAATTTTAATGAAAAAGTTTGGAGAGATATTCAAAATTTTATTATTGGTAGAGAAATTAATTTGATTATTTCTCGAAGATAGAGATACAGTTCGTTGGTATTGATATAAGCTTCAATAACTTCTCCGATCATCTGACGTTGTTATATTAATAATATTAAAGGGTTCGAAGCAAAAATTAACCAGTTCCTTTGAGCGCGTTCGATTTTTTTCGAGAATTTATAATGACTTTAATTTTTTTAACGATAACTATTATTATTTTTACACTCATATTGGACCTAGTGGATGTGCACCATGATCATTAGTGTCCCAGAGCATTTTATATATTGTTTTTTAAAGCAAAAAGTATTTAATTTACTGCCAAACATAATTTATTTATTTTTTTATTAAAATTTAATTATAACTAATCTAGAAAGAGGATTAAAAAGCAATAGGTACAACCCCAAAGTTATATGCCGTATGTCTTACACAGGCTTTAGAACCTGCTTGTATATGTGGAACCCGGTTTATTAAAATTGGCACAGGAATGTGGGTAACTGGGTACATTGAAATCAGCGGATAAAAATAGCTTTGTAATTAATAGTCCAATAAACGAAGGTGCCAACCCAGGCATCAGCTCTGTCCGGCACCATTTTTTTTAATGTGCAGGTATTCATGGGTACCCCCGAAAATCTCAGCTGTCTGAAATTTGTGGAAGGGCGGGAAAATGGCCCATTGGTCTCAAAAATCCTAATCCTATTCTAATCCTAATCATTTTTTGTCAAAAATATGATACTTTTCGATATAACCGGCTCCAAAACGCACCCCCATTTTTAGCTCCTGTCCTGCATTTAGAGAGCACGCTCTAAAGAAATGACACTCCGAGGCGGATTACAAATTTTTCAATAAATAACGTAAAAATTAATATTTTTTCATGATTCAAAGTTCAGATGAAAGAAGGAACCTGTAGCTATAATATCATGTTACTTTTTCCTTTTATCTATTTCTCTGGATTATTGAAAAACCGGGCCAAAGTTTGTTTTTGCTCGATATTTTGACCCTCCTATAAATTTATTCATATTTTTTTATCAAGACTAATTTCACCGAATCCTTTTGGATAATGGGGCTTTACAAGGTGTTAAATATATTCAGAAAGATTCAATAAATAATTTTTGTGTATTTTCATAAACAACATGTTTTTTAGGGCGTTTTTTTTGGATTTTCAGTGTTTTCGAAAATTTTCAGATTCTAAAAATTCCGAATTTTTGAAACACCGTTTTTGCAAAAAATATTAGTGTAACGAAAAATATCATAGTGGTAACTTTTGTAGGTAATGAACTGTTCTTCATTTTTTGTCTAAACAAAAATACTCTAAGTGTCATATTTCGGCAGATATCGTCGAAAAGCGGATTTTCTGGAACTCTAGAGCCATTTTCCCACCATTCCACAAATTCCACGTAGCTGAGATTTTCGGAGGTAAATGTACCTATGAATACCTGTAAATTAAAAATTTTGACGGACAGACTTGATGCACAGGTTTGGGGTTTTTGTGGCGTTAATTTACTGGACATAATTATGGCAGAAGAATGGCATTTTTTATGTTCTAAAAATTAGATGGGGATCTTGTGAAATATGTTGTGCTAGGGAAGTATAAAAAGAATGAATTTAGTGAATTTGAAAGTGAATTTATTTATTAATTTTTATTCTTCTAAAATTACATGATAAAATCACGATATATGACTAATACCAATAAAACCATCATCAGAGATCCTTCTTGGGTATGATGTACGAATGACAAATTTGGAGTAGGATTTCTGATAAGAGGCTTCAGGTTATTTACTTGAATTTGGGCTATTAATTTATTTTTTCTCATTTTTACAAACTTTTGCCCTTTAATCATTTGTTTTTCGTAAATATCCATAAGGCCAATCATTTTTTATTTCAAAATTACCAGTTTCAAGAAAACACCCGCAAATAAAATCTATTTTATACTCTCATGAAAATAAAAATTATTAACCATTGTGTAAAAACAATTTCCTTAGCAAAATCTCTGCGTGGAATAGAAATTCTGGTAAAAAAGGGCTGGGTCTGAAGCCGCGTAGTCATAAAAGTTACAGGAAATTTCTATTCTCACACACACATCCTACTCGTCCTGCATGATCCGTGTTCCATGCATCGAGGTTCGGGACAACGCACCTCGTGCATTTCAACCGCTAAGCCGCCACCTACGAGTGGAGTCTTACGGGTAGAGATGGGAACTTCCCTTCAGATATAAAGAAAGTATCTAGTAACATATTTAAATAAGAAAATGGTTTTTATTTACCTCTATGTTTAAACAATAAAAATTGTGGATTATTAATGAATAACTTCTCCCTAGCGTCATTTCCTCAATGGACGTTGGTGGTCATAAGACTTTTATTCTCAATTTTTGTACCAAATTTTTCTTTCAAATTACAATGTTTAATGGGCATTTTATATCCTAATTCATGAACTAGTAAAGAATCGAGTTTGGAAGTCGATCTATTTAACTCAAGCTCAGTTTTTGCATTTGGACTTCATCAAATCATTATTTAAAGTTGTTTATAAACAAGACATCAGTTCAGTTAAAACCACCGATTTGGGCTGCAGGAAAGAATGGAGCCGATACCCTGTAACCAAGAAGCATGTCCCCCACTGGTATTCGGATGGTTCTAAACCTCACCAGGAACTGGAAGAAGAGTCTGGAATGAGGCACTCTGAAGGCTTGGGCAAATATCCAAACATTTTCCAAGAGGAAATACACGCCATCGGAAAATGCATTCAGCTCAATATTGACAAAAACTATTGCAGACAAAAGGTTATTATCATATCAGACAGTCAGGCAGCCATCAATGCGTTGAGGTCTGATGTAATCAGATCAAAGATTGTCTGGAAATCTGGAAATGTCTAGAATCACTTAATTATCGTCTGGATCAGCGAAGGAGGAAAGCAGGATTGAATAAAATAATTGACGACTCTTTGCTACAAAAGATGATAGTAGAGAAGGTAATTTGTTCCTACTTTCCTCTGGATAAACAACATTTGGACTGAAAACCGGAGATTTTAGCTAACTTTACTTGTTTTCATCTTTTGACTTTGAAGCTACTATATACGTCTATACCATTTAATTTTCTTAACCAAATATTACTGTCACAGAGTACGCACTGAGCTATTTTTGTCAGCACCAGGTGGGGTTTCTTGCTTTAGAGCTGGATTCATTTAAGCTGAAGCTTGATAGCTTTTTAAAATAACTCTCACCTCCTAGCTGGTAAACGCTGGAATGTTCCGCTGTCTTTTTCCTAGCTCTTTGTCTTCTGGCATGGCCGCGACGCTGGTTCAACTAGTTCCAAGTAGTACTGAAGGAAGCTAACGAGTGGAACAACGTTATGTATGAGCGTAAATGTGATCGTAAGCATTCCCACATTAACCCATCCACAACTCATGATATTTTGTAGTTCCCATACTCTAGTATCAGCTCTTGTGTTCGCCAGAAGCATTCCGTTTAAAACAAACTCTATCATTGCTTTAGGCTTGTAAATGTAAATATCTTTTGCTTTATCTCGCTTTATTTTATTTAATTTTATTTTATAAAAAGCATTGCAGATGAGCGATAATATAATTATTTTAGCCATTTACTCAACAGAAGGATTCTAGATCTATTAAAGGCTTCATGGATCTCCCTCTGGTTCCCGAATAAACAATTTGTAGTACAGTAATGTTAGTATAGCCTTCTAGACAGGGACTACGGTGGAGAATATTACATTAAATGATTCTGACCATAACAGACTCGATTGTTATATTATGACTAGTTAATTGTGGTTGTTTGTTCCCAGAAATAGAAAAAAAGAAATAGCTGCTTTAGTTTTTTAAGCGGTAAAGAGGAGAATAATGTTTTAGACATCATTATGGCCAAGAACCCGAACCAGTATTGACCATCTGTCGTTCTCAGTTTACTACAAATCTTCAAGGTTTGATTCTATTTATTTATCAATCTTGTAAAGTAAAGAAAAATATAAGGAACCAACGATTATATATCAAAAAATCTACACTTACTTACTTACATCTAAAATCAACACGAATCTATAGAGCGAATATATTTAAACTAATTATTATCTATAAGTAAATAAAGTTAATCTAGGAAATACCAAATGCCAAAATAATTTTTTTGGAAGTTATCCTTCTTTTGATTTCAGGCAGAATGTTCAGTTGAGTTCCTACTTCAATAGAGATATTTTGGAAGCTCTTAGAGTGTCTTCGTGTAGAGTTTTATTGCTTTTGCTTGATTGTTTTGCTGACAATTGCATGCCATTTACTAAGAAAATATGTCGTATAACATTTTTTGGTAGGCTTTTAGTCACCAACCAAATTTTAAGTTGATTGTAGATTGTCAGATGCTACTTGAAGATCATCGTTGGTGGATGTGATAGCTGTAACAACAGCGAATGTGGAAATTTTGATGGAATTTGTCGTTGAAATGTCAGCAGTGAAATTAAAGTAAATGGAGGGACCTAAAGGAACTCCTCATAGTAATTGGAAGTTTATGTAATAGATTTATTATCGGTAGTAGTGTCTAGGAAGGCGGGAGTGGATAAAACCTTCTCTTTGGCAGTTTTTTTCAAACTAATCTGGTTTATTGGTCGATATGATCTTTATTTTTTTTATTTATTCAATAAATACAATGAATGATAAGCGATAAGTGCTACTGCACTTGTTTCGCATGAAAGGCATCATAAAACATTATCATCAACATTATAAATAGAATTATACCCAAAGACCAGACATCTGTATGAACCTTGACCGATCTTCTCTTTTTTCCAGAACATTTACTTCAGAATTTCGAGGACTCAAAAGGGTCGACATGTGTCAATTAAGCAGGTTTTTTCTTTACCTTTGATTTTCCAAGTCGTTCCCGCATATGCACCTACTTGAATTTTCGTTCCAGTCTTTTGGTACTGCTCAACATAGATTTAAATTACAAAAATTTGTGGAAAATGACATATTTAACAGTCGATCAAAATATACCCACCAAATATGATTTTAATTTGTAGTGGTTTCCCTAAAAACTTTATTGAGCGTCTACTTTCTTTAAACTTTCAGTTTTTACAGTGGAAAAATGCGAACCGCGATTGTGATCTGCGATAAATAATTTTCTTTGTTGCTATGACCGTTCGACGAGTTGACACCAACCTGTGTGTGTAATGTGTTAATTAGCGGTGCAGAAAGCCTCCGGGGCCGGCGGGACCCCGCCTCATTGACGCGCCTACTACAAATTTGAGTTGGAACTGTTATTCTTCCGTTATTTTGGAACGAATTTTTATTTTCATATTTAATAAAATTTTTCATTTTTAGGGAAGGTCTAAACAGTTGATAGTTTTCGATAGGAAAATTTTGCCATTAAAGATTTTGTTTATTCAACTCACATCTCCAGGCAAAAACGATGCTGTCTAGTTCCAGACTTTAAAATTATTTGTTTTGTCTTCTCATATTCGACCATTTCCCATTATCCGAATGCGAGAAACAACGCCATCTAGTTAAAGATAGCGTAAGTAGACAGATCTACTGTTTTCTCTATATAGCTTCCTTTGCTTGGATTAGTCTTAAATATGTTTCCGATAGATGGAAGCACCTTTAATTTTGTACTTATTGCATTAAAGAGAGATTTGTCGATGCAACAATCATTATGTATTAAACTGTTTCTATTTTTTGCAAATAAAACGGCACTGGTGTGGCCTCTTAAAAAATTATTTTATTTCTATTGGAATTTTATGCATTTCTAAGTCGGAAAAGTAATTTGTTAATGTTTTAAAACACTTAAATATTCTCTTTTCATTTGTAAACATGATGAAAGCATAATGTTAACGGTCCATTAACATTAAAATAAATTATAAGCTGCTACGTTTTGGAAAAGAAGTCAGAAATTAACAGCGAAGTAATACACATAGAATTAATAATAAGTGCGATATTTCTTTAAATGCAAAATCAAATTGTTAATTGTAAACTCATCCGGAATGAGTTTTATTCTTGGAATCTTGATTATTATAGCATCTTTATCTTCTTTTTAAGGAATTTTTTTAATTGCCAACATTTGTGACTACCTAAAAAATATTTCTGATAAGTGGGAAACAAAGTAAGGAAACGAAAATTCAATCTATTCGATTCGAGGTCTCAAAACCGGTTTCTCCCTTTCGGCTTCTTACGTTGTGCCTTCAATTCTTATAAATCAACTTCCATTAAGGACGTAGCAAGATGATTCCAGAAAATGAAACAAAAAAGCGTCTTTAGTCTTTATGTTCATTTGTGTATTGCAAACCATAAATCAGTTATCATTAACAAGTTGTTAAAATACCACGAACGAACTTTATTTTATTATTAGAAATTTTTACCCGGATGTATTGAGGTGTAATTTTTATTTTACTTTTAAAGTTCCTTATAAAACTTGTCATAATATACCAGGGCCAAACCAATTTTAAATTAAAAAAAATAAATTGGCCAAATTAAAAATTCCGGAAGGGGGTGGGCTAAATATACAATTTTAGGGTTGGATATTGGTTTTTTACGATTTGGGGCTGAAATATGCATATTATCGAAAAAAAGTTTAATATAAGAGTTGTAGATAATTAAAAAATGCAAGACTTTTGTATTCATTTTTCAATATAACCTTAAAATTATTGAGAAAATCGTTAAAAACCGTATTTTTCGTTTTTAATTTTTATCTCCCGCAAAAATAATTTTTTTCTATGAAACTTGGTGAAAATCTTCTTTGTGTTTTAAATAAGCTGTAATTTTTTCAAAGCAAAATATTTAGTTTTCGGTTTTATACGAATTTAAATTAAAAAAAAAGCTTAATTTTCAATCGAAAAAGTTCACATACAAATTTTTAATTTTTTAACTTTATCAGTGCTCATTTTCTTCGACTTTAAGATGGTATGAAAAAATATATTGTTCGTATTGAAAAATATCGTTAAAAATGTAGAGAAGCAAAAAACGACTTTTTTATAATCGATTTTTCAGTTAATCTAGATAATTTTTTATTTCTTATTGCAAATAAGCATTGAAATTGATGAAAAAGATTAATTTTCATGTAATATAATGTTATTTATATTCAATTAACTATTAATGGTTTTGAAATTACCGAATACATGTTTAAACAATAATAGAATAGAATAGAATAGAATAGAATAGAATAGAATAGAATAGAATAGAATAGAATAGAATAGAATAGAATAGAATAGAATAGAATAGAATAGAATAGAATAGAATAGAATAGAATAGAATAGAATAGAATAGAATAGAATAGAATAGAATAGAATAGAATAGAATAGAATAGAATAGAATAGAATAGAATAGAATAGAATAGAATAGAATAGAATAGAATAGAATAGAATAGAATAGAATAGAATAGAATAGAATAGAATAGAATAGAATAGAATAGAATAGAATAGAATAGAATAGAATAGAATAGAATAGAATAGAATAGAATAGAATAGAATAGAATAGAATAGAATAGAATAGAATAGAATAGAATAGAATAGAATAGAATAGAATAGAATAGAATAGAATAGAATAGAATAGAATAGAATAGAATAGAATAGAATAGAATAGAATAGAATAGAATAGAATAGAATAGAATAGAATAGAATAGAATAGAATAGAATAGAATAGAATAGAATAGAATAGAATAGAATAGAATAGAATAGAATAGAATAGAATAGAATAGAATAGAATAGAATAGAATAGAATAGAATAGAATAGAATAGAATAGAATAGAATAGAATAGAATAGAATTGAATAGAATTGAATAGAATTGAATAGAATTGAATAGAATTGAATAGAATTGAATAGAATTGAATAGAATTGAATAGAATTGAATAGAATTGAATAGAATTGAATAGAATTGAATAGAATTGAATAGAATTGAATAGAATAGAATAGAATAGAATAGAATAGAATAGAATAGAATAGAATAGAATAGAATAGAATAGAATAGAATAGAATAGAATAGAATAGAATAGAATAGAATAGAATAGAATAGAATAGAATAGAATAGAATAGAATAGAATAGAATAGAATAGAATAGAATAGAATAGAATAGAATAGAATAGAATAGAATAGAATAGAATAGAATAGAATAGAATAGAATAGAATAGAATAGAATAGAATAGAATAGAATAGAATAGAATAGAATAGAATAGAATAGAATAGAATAGAATAGAATAGAATAGAATAGAATAGAATAGAATAGAATAGAATAGAATAGAATAGAATAGAATAGAATAGAATAGAATAGAATAGAATAGAATAGAATAGAATAGAATAGAATAGAATAGAATAGAATAGAATAGAATAGAATAGAATAGAATAGAATAGAATAGAATAGAATAGAATAGAATAGAATAGAATAGAATAGAATAGAATAGAATAGAATAGAATAGAATAGAATAGAATAGAATAGAATAGAATAGAATAGAATAGAATAGAATAGAATAGAATAGAATAGAATAGAATAGAATAGAATAGAATAGAATAGAATAGAATAGAATAGAATAGAATAGAATAGAATAGAATAGAATAGAATAGAATAGAATAGAATAGAATAGAATAGAATAGAATAGAATAGAATAGAATAGAATAGAATAGAATAGAATTGAATAGAATAGAATAGAATAGAATAGAATAGAATAGAATAGAATAGAATAGAATAGAATAGAATAGAATAGAATAGAATAGAATAGAATAGAATAGAATAGAATAGAATAGAATAGAATAGAATAGAATAGAATAGAATAGAATAGAATAGAATAGAATAGAATAGAATAGAATAGAATAGAATAGAATAGAATAGAATAGAATAGAATAGAATAGAATAGAATAGAATAGAATAGAATAGAATAGAATAGAATAGAATAGAATAGAATAGAATAGAATAGAATAGAATAGAATAGAATAGAATAGAATAGAATAGAATAGAATAGAATAGAATAGAATAGAATAGAATAGAATAGAATAGAATAGAATAGAATAGAATAGAATAGAATAGAATAGAATAGAATAGAATAGAATAGAATAGAATAGAATAGAATAGAATAGAATAGAATAGAATAGAATAGAATAGAATAGAATAGAATAGAATAGAATAGAATAGAATAGAATAGAATAGAATAGAATAGAATAGAATAGAATAGAATAGAATAGAATAGAATAGAATAGAATAGAATAGAATAGAATAAAAAATAAAAAGTGCAGTCTCAAAAACTTTGTATTCCCTTTAAACTTTTTCCGTTCTTTTCGAATATGCGACTCATTTTTTAAAATTTTGATATACAAGGCGTTATTTAAGAGCAAAATCATTTCGATAATTTTTTTAAGCCAGACCTGGATTTTAATTTTGATCACTATGTCTCTTGATTGTTCTAGTGGAGTAGAATAAAGTTGCCAATTGTCAAATAAATATACAAGGTGGTTCCAAAAAGAAATGAGCAAAACTGATAAAACTCCCTGTAACTCAGTAACGAAGCCAGTTAGACATATCAAATATGGGTAAGGTCAAATAAAGTGTCCTTTATCCACAGTTAGCGTATGTTCATTTACCTATGAAACACCCTGTATAATTAGAGCGAAGATATTATAATAGCTCTAATTATTAAAGGAATTAAAATCAATATTTTGTAATTAATTTTAAATTTTTCATTAGATCAATTCTAGTTATACAGGGTGTTTCATAGTTAAACCGACATACGTTAACTGTAAATAAAGGGTACTTATGTGATTCCAAATAACCTTGGTTAATGGGTCTAACGCATTTAATAACCGAGATACGGAGTGTTTCATCCATTTCGGCCAATATTTTGATAAGCCGTAACTTTAGAACCACACTGTAGATTTCTCTCATACTTGGCACAGGTATAGTGTGTTAATATCCCAAACCTATAGTGTAAGAACTACAATTAAAATCCAGATCCGGATTAAGAAGAATTTGCAAAATTTGAAAATCCCCAAAACAACACCCTGTATATCAGATTTCTTAAAATTGGGATGGATATTTGAAAAGAACGGAAAAAAATGAGTTAAAGTGAAAAAATTTTTAAGTGCACATCCCATTCTACTACTGGAGTTTTAACGTCAAATTACATCAAATGCATTTTTTTCATTTTCACAAGCAGTAACTTTCGAAATACCTGGTAGATTTCTTTCATATTTGGTACAGGTATCATTTTTTAGTAGCCCAATCGTATAATGTAAGGACTATACTACAGTTAAAATCCAGATACGGATTAAGAAAAATTTGTAAAATTTGAAAATCCCCAACGCAACACGCTGTATATCAGATATTTTTTAAATTGGATCAGACATTCGAAACGAATGAAGAAAACTGAGATATTCTGACATATTTTTATAAATGCACATCTCGTTCTATATATTACTAAACTTTGAAAGTAAATTCAATTAATGCAATACATATTGTCATTTTCATAAGCCATAACTTTGGAAACACCCTGTAGATTTCTTTCATATTTGGTACACGTAGATTGTTTAAATAGCCCAATCGTACAATACAAGAACTAAAGTTAAAATTCAGATCCGGATTAAGAAAAATTTGTAAAAGTTGATAATCTCTAAAATAGCACGCTGTATATCAGATTCTTTAAAATGTAATCGGATACCTATTTGAAAAAAGAAAAAAGATGTGTTATTGCCGAAGCTTACTGTTTAATGAGTTTTGTATCCGGAAGTAATCCGAAAAATTAAATTTGTATTTTTTTTGTAGAACGCTCTTGTGCACTTATAATTTTAGTATTTTAGTATAACACATCTTTTGTTTTTTTTTCTCTTTTTTTAAAGCGGTATCCGATTACATTTAAAAATTTTGATATACAGGATGCTATTTTAGAGATTACCAACTTTTACAAATTTTTCTTAATCCGGATCTGGATTTTAACTTTAGTTCTTGTATTGAGCTATTTAAACAATCTACCCGTACCAAATGTGAAAGAAATCTACAGGGTGTTTCCAAAGTTATGGCTTATGAAAATGACAGTATGGATTGCATTAATTGAATTTACTTTAAAAGTTTAGTAATATGTAGAACGAGATGTGCATTTATAAAAATATGTCAGAATATCTCAGTTTTTTCCATTCCTTTGGAATGTCTGATCCAATTTAAAAAATATCTGATATACAGCGTGTTGCGTTGGGGACTTTCAAATTTTACAAATTTTTCTTAATCCGTATCTGGATTTTAACTGTAGTATAGTCCTTACATTATACGATTGGGCTACTAAAAAATGATACCTGTACCAAATATGAAAGAAATTTACCAGGTATTTCGAAAGTTACTGCTTGTGAAAATGAAAAAAATGCATTTGATGTAATTTGACGATAAACCTCCAGTAGTAGAAGGGGATTTGCACTTTAAAAAAATTTTCACTTTAACTCATTTTTTTCCGTTCTTTTCAAATATCCATCCCAATTTGAAAAAATCTGATATACAGGGTGTTGTTTTGGGGATTTTCAAATTTTGAAAATTCTTCTTAGTCCGGATCTGGATTTTAATTGTAGTTCTTACACTATAGGATTGGGTTATTAACACACTATACCTGTACCAAGTATGAGAGAAATCTACAGGGTGGTTCTAGAGTTACGGCTTATGAAAATATTGGCCGAAATGGATGAAACACCCCGTATCTCGGTTATTAAAGGCGTTAGATCCATTAACCAAGGTTATTTGGAATCACCTAATTACCCTCTATTTACAGTTAACGTATGTCGGTTTAACTAAGAAACACCCTGTATAAATAAATAAAATTAATATTCCACCAATTATAATAAGAAATAAGATGTAAGAATTTTTGATATAATTTATTAATCCTGTAACTAAAGAGGTTATAATAGTTTGTGTCAATAAGATTAACCCGCATCTTAGTGAATGTTTAAATATTATAATTAATAAAGAGTTTATAATTATAAGGGGTAAAAATAAAAAAGATGGCAGATATTAGTTTATAAAAATTTTAATTTTGGAGATTAAAGATGGGAATAATTTCTTATATCTGAAGTTTTAGAAGTTGATTTACAAGACCAATATTTTATTACTAAAATTACTAAAACTTTAATGTTAATATATGTATTATTTTATATATTTGTTTCTGGGGATATTAGATTTATTTGTAATCGAAAATATTTAAATATATTTTTATACAAGAATAATAAATAATTTAATTAACAGTTAATTCAATGTAAATGAAAATTAATCTTTTTCATCAATTTCAATGTTTATTTACAATAAAAAATTGTTTAGATTAACTGAAAAATCGATTTTGAAAAAGTATTTTTTGGTTTTCTGTATGTTTAACGATATTTTTCCATACGAACAATATATTTTTTTCCCAAAGTCGAGGTTTCAATCAAAAAAATTAGCACTGATAACGTTAAAAAATTGAAAATTTGTATGGGAACTTTTCCCATTGAAAATCAGGCTTATTTATAACACAAAGAGAACGTTTTTACCAAGTTTTATAAAAAAAAACTATATTTGCAAGAGATAAAAGTTAAAAACGAAAAAAATAAAAGTGGCAATCATGTAATATAAATAGCCCAGTTGCCAGAGAAAGATATTGACCAAAAACTCGCACAAAATGTGATATCGATGAAACTTGGCACTTAAGTACTTGAAAGGGTGTAGAAAACGATAAAAAAATCTTTGCTGCTCTAAAGTGTATGCTAACTTCGAAAATAAAATCGAAAATTATATCTCGAATAAAATTTTTCGAAAAACTAATAACACCACGTGAAAGAATGGAAAATTTTACTAAAAACTATATTATAAGTTATTTTAAAAAAGAATTTGTATTACTATAAAAAATTATTAAAAATAACAAAGCAAATTCGAAAACTCTACGCGTGCCGAGCCGTTGAATACAAATATTCAGGCGAGGCGTTCGGAAAAACTAAAGTATCTTTGCCTAAAATATACGCAAATAAAAAAAACAAAATATTTTAAAGAGGAGACTCTAAGCTTTCCCAGGAAGCCATTAATTTTTAACTTTTTTTTCTTTCTCATAGGAAATTTGACCGGAAATTATAATTTCTAAAATTCTCACTGATTTATATAAAACTGAAGATTATACGAAGGTGGAATTTTTTTGAACCATAAAAATACCAAAAAAGGACCATGGGAGTGACAAAACTGCACAAAGGATGTGAAATAAAATCACACAAGCTCCCCAAGAACAAGGACATTAAAAATGTCCTACACTGCACCAGCGTCTGGACTTCAACAACTACTCCTTGGGCTATATGCCAGGTATTGAATTCGAAAGTCCAGACGTGGTTTGGTAAGCTAGCCTGCTTCTTACTGATGAGGCACAATAATGCCGAAACCAGTCTAAGAATGGCAAGCTCCTTTTATAACAAAATCGAAGTTTTTGGGTTAAAGTCCCGACTTGGTCGGGCACCAAACCACGTCTGGACTTTCGTAATTTAATACCTGGTGGGGCATATAGCCCAAGGAGTAGTTGTTGGAGTCCAGACGCTGGTGCAGTGTAGGACATTTTTAATGTCCTTGTTCTTGGGGAGCTTGTGTGATTTTATTTCACATCCTTTGTGCAGTTTTAAAACTGAAGATATCTATTAATAGAGGCATAATAAAAAAAAATCCTTGTACATTTATCATCATTATAGTTTTACTTTTGATTTAAATATAATTAAAATGATGAACATTATCTCTGTTTAATAAAAATTATGTTTTAAAATGATCTTTTTTTTTACAACAATATAAGTACAAGGTTTAATTTCGCATGATTTGTTGTATTGTTAAATATTCTGTAGGTGGTAGTACTTTTTAACTATTTTTCCGACAAAAACATTCTCTATATTTCTTACTGCAATCTCCTAACAATACGTAATATTTTATTTGAGCCAAACACGTCCTTGCCCAACATTATCAGCCACTTCCGTCTTTGTATTTGTTTTCGTTTTCATAAGAGATAAACAACTTTTTGCATGCAAAACGGAATAAAACCACTTCTTCCTCCTCCTCCTCCTCCACCCCCTCTTTATACCCTCTATAATTAGAGAAGAGACGAGCTTAACTTCCTTTGTTAGTTTTACATAAAATACTACGTCACAAATATAAGACGAATAAACATATCTTCGTTGGCTCACTTGATTGAGATGGTATTGTGGGTGACGTTAGAAGGAGGTGTTTTTGTCAGTCTGCACTGGAAAGATACTTTGCAACAATGCCATGAAGGAAATATTATCATCCTTAGTTATTGCGGTTATATAAGAAATACTTATATGAATTTCAATGGCGTACGTATTTTTTATTTATGAATTTATTTCTAATGATATTCGAAATTGATTGGAACGAACTCGAAGGGTTGGTAAACAATTAATACCTATCAATCCGCTCTCGTGTATTTTATGGGAAGCAAAAAAGTTGTATTTGGTTTAACTTTTTGTGGTGTAGTCAAAATCGCCGAAAAATATCATGCGGCCACGCAAGAAGTGATCAAAATAAAGGTGTAACTCAAAATTAATATGAAATTAGGCAAGGAAACACCATCGGTCCAAAATGCGGACCAAAAAGGGTGGATTATCTGTCACCAGAAGAGGTCCTGTAGTTCTATATGCAACTTAAGCACCTTTACGATGATGTATGATGCAAAAAGCAAAAGAAGTGACTAAAAATACAGAAATTTAGAAAATTTAAAAACCAAAAGTCGTGCTAAAAAAAATTGAGCTTTTTAAGAAAAAACCGCAAGAAGCCTAGTCACATCAAATCATATTGGGGATAAACGCTCAACCGAGGAAGCCAGAAGGCAGAAACTGGTCTTGGGTTGTCGAATGAACTAAATTAAATTCAAATCTCTATATTTCTTTTCTACTTCTTCTGACCTATGCCCTTTTAATATATTTTTAAAAGAGACATTTTTCATTAAGATCCATCCAATATACTTGGAAATTTTTCATCAATTAAAATTACCTCCGAGTCATCAAGAGGTAAAGGCAAGAAAGCAAGGAGAGACCCAAGTGACAATTCACGTAGTGCATCCGCGAAGAAATTGGTTGGGAATCTAATTTTAAGTCGCCTCGTCTAATTCCTCATTCTTTTATTTTAGCGGCAGAGAGCACGCCGGTCGGGCGGGGGACGGAGGGGTTTTGCATCAATGTGTGTTCTCTCCCTTATTTTAACTAGCTACCCCTTGCCCCTCTATCCTTTTCATTTCCCATCAGCGCGCCTTCTTTCTCCGGGCTCATTAAGTCTTGTATCGATCGAAAGAGCCGTCTTTCTTCCACATTTCTTACATCGTGTGAGAAATTTTAATATGCCGCGCACTGGTTACGCTGTGCCGCTATTCTCATTAATGCCACATACAGGGTGTTCTCCGATTGCCTACAAAAAAAATAAATATCCTTCTCTTATTTGTTGATACCTTTTCACTTATCAATAGCCTTGAGTTACAAGCGATAAAAATAAACCAACAATAAAATTTATCCATCAACATTTATACACATATATTGTTATGTACATTTATCTAACATTCTATAAGTAGCTGGCGCCATCTACCATCGAGTAGGTAGTGAAATGTGTTTCATATTTCTGAAACTTTTCATCATAATCGAGCTAGGCCATTCGAAAAGATGTTGACCAATAAAAATTTTCAACGCAACGTTAAAGAAATCAAATATCATTCCTATAGGAAACCAGAAAAAAATTTAAAAAACATTGATAACCATCATCCCATTTCGTTGATAAATATTTTGATTATTAAAGAGGATTTTAGATTTCATTTGCATTACGCGACAAAAAGCTTTCGCAAGAAATTGAGCACAGTTTGAATAGAGGAACTCGCTCTTAAAATGTATTCAGCCTGTATACGTCATAAAATTGTATTACTCCTACTACTAAAGGCCCCCATACACGATCAAACTTCTGCTTCTAACAGCTCATCATCCTCCTGAGCGATCAGGATGTCAATGACGTCTTCGCCGACGTCGCATTCGTGTGATGTGTCCTCCTCGTCGAATTTCGCAACTTGTGATCACTGGGTAGCTACGGGGAGAAGGAGCTTTGGATATGTCATATCCACAACGTGCAAAGAGAGCAATCAATTTCTCATTGTTGTACCCTATTTGGCAAGCAATGTGCACTCTCACTTCACTCAACCCGCGCAGGAACTGTTCATCTGCCGAAAGTTTCCTTTTCACACTGGACTCCAACAGTGTGGCAAAAGTGTGACAGCTTCTCAAAGTGTGCGTCTTATTTCCTAAAATACTTTCAAGAGAGCCTTGTGAATCCGTGTTTACGCAAATTCGAGTACTTTTCGGAGATGGCGTCTGCATCTAGATCATACTTATGTATTATTTGTAAAGGAGGAGTTGAAGCAGGCGAACTAGCTCTAGTGAAAGTCAAAGGAGTTGCCAGACTGTTGGAGTCCAGTGTGAAAAGGAAACTTTCGGCAGATGAACAGTTTCTGCGTGGGTTGAGTGAAGTGAGAGTGCACAGTGCTTGCCGAATAGGGTACAACAATGAGAAATTGATTGCTGCCTTTACACGTCGTGGATTTGACACACCCAAAGCTCATTCTCCTGTGCCTACCCGACGTGTTTTTTTTTGTCAGAAAGCTGACACTGATGATGTTTTCAGAGCTAAACCACCAGACGAATGCGACGACGGTGAAGACGTCATTGACAGCCTGATCGCTCAGGAGGATGACGAGCTGTTAGAAGCAAAACCAATGGCTAAGAAATCTCAACAGAAAATGTAATGAGTACAAATGAGTATATAATATGATATTATGTACATGTATATATGAGTACCTTTCTATATCTAATATCTCTATGCCTTGTGAATAACGTGAATAACTTAATATTATTAATTACATTAATTATTTCCACGAAAGGACTACGTCTTTTTTTAACCTGCTCAGGGAGAGTTATGTAGTGGGGGGGGGATATCGGTCCGAGAAGTAACTAATAGCAATACTAACATGATATGGTGAATATGGTTGGCTTTCAACAGAGAAGAAATGTAGCTTTAGTGCATTGGGATTGAGTGGGGGAAGGGGTGGGGGGTGGGATGGTGTGTCAAAAGTTAGTGATTTTAACCAGGAACCATAATTACAACAACATTTCATTACAATTCGGGTATAACAGAAGAAATAAGGTGGAATTCTGCATTTTTTGGCATTTTTTAGCGAAATTTGAAAAATGACATTTTCTTCTAAGCTCCATATCTCGGTAAAGAAATGACATACAAACATGTTTGAATAGTCAAAATTGTAGGAAATTCAACTCTCTATAACAAAGTATAGAGATGTCTTTGCCCTAGGACGTAAGGGAAGAGAGCTATTAAGGAAAAACCGTAGGAAAGTCGAAAATTTTGCAGTTTTTCCCCCTCCTCTTTTAGCACAGGGTCCTCGAGGTCAAAAACTTGAGAAAATGTTAATTAACCATCCCTGAACAACACCCCAAAGTTTTATTAACTTCCGACCTTTTTCGACCGGACTATACAGGTAGATTGTTTAAATTTCGAAAGATACTGCTTGTGAAAATGAGAAAAATGCATTTGATGTAATTTGATGTTAAAACTCCAGTAGTAGAATGGGATGTGCACTTAAAATTTTGTTTGACTTTTTACTCATTTTTTCCGTTCTTTTCAAATATCGATCCCAATTTTAAAAAATCAGATATACAGGGTGTTGTTTTGGGGATTTTCAAATTTTACAAATTCTTCTTAATCCGGATCTGGATCTTAGTTGTAATTCTTACACTATAGGATTAGGCTATTAACACATTATATCTATACCAAGTATGAGAGAAATCTACAAGGTGGTTCTAAAGTTACGCCTTATCAAAATATTGGCCTAAATGGATGAAACACCCAGTATCTCGGTTATTAAAAGCGATAGACCCAGTAACCAAGGTTATTTGGAATCGCCTAAGTACCCTCTATTTAGAGTTAACGTATGTCGGTTTAACTATGAAACACCCTGTATACTCTCATGAATGACGCACGTCGAAAGCGTCTTGAATTTAGGAACTTACACGTATTTGAATATTGAAATATTAACATTAAGTTGAATCACCCTCTATATTTTTAATTCAAATTCGTTCTTTCACTAAAACTCCACGTGAATCTTTTCGATGCGACTCCCAAAGAGCAATGGAGTATCGAATGTGTCGCTTAATGAATAATTGATTGATTATTGGAATCTAATGATCGTATTTGATGTAAAACGCCGGTTAACTATATGAAAGATAAATATTATAGGAAAGGGAGAAGATGATTTAAAATAAAGTTGTCAGAATTTATTTTTAGAGTCGTGAAAAAAGAGTTTTTAGAGAAAAATGCCTAATTAAAAACTAGAGAGTAGTAAAAATATAGAATTTCTCGAGAAGTCTTAAAAAACAGACTCTAAAGCATATTATTTTACTATGCAGAACAAAATAAAATTTTAATGTAAAACAGCGGTCGCTTCCGCAAATTATATCACATGGTTAATGAGAAACTAAATAAAAAAACTTCCTTTAAGATTTCGTCAAAGAAAGTCTGAAACAAAGATTTCTCGAGTTATCCGTTTTAAAAAATTCATTACTAATGAGGATAGCAACTTTTTCAGAATTACAATTCTTGGAGAAAATCTTATTCAAATAATTGTAATACTAAAATAGTGAATTTCAGAGATGCAACTTTTCTCCCGAGACGGCTAAGGTGATTTAAAATACTTGAAGTAGAAATTCCACAGCCGGGAGCATCATAAACTCCAAAATATACCCCGCGCCACTACCGCAGACAAAGGGCGGTTGGACAATCGTTTCTACCCCACACCCCAAAATGTTTTCATTATTTAAAATTAGTAAAGGACAAAAGGAAATGTGCATTTGAAATTATTGGGGTGTTTCTACGTCTGTCATACAATTTTAAAAGAGAATCTATCTTACATAAATAATCATGAGTTAAATAAGGTTTTAAAATTTCATTTTAAATAAATAATTAGTATCTTCGAAGAGTTTACCATCATAAATACCGGCTAGCGCTCTTAAAACATCAGTAGTTCCTTGTTTCATATCCTAGAGCACAGTTCAGGTATATATAAAGCTTACAGCACCATGTAAACTCAATAAGCACATAGGTCTGGCAAAAGGAACCACATGCAGGTTGTCACAGACAGAAGAAGATACCTCAATCCATACCCTATGCGAATGCGAAGGAATAGATTACCCAGTGGCAGAAGAGCCATTTTCAGGGATCCAAAACATACTTAAAATGACGAAGCTTACGCAAACCATCTAACTATCAAAGGAATCACAATAGATCTGCAATTCTACAATAACAAAAGTTCTACAACAAGTTAAAGCTATTTTATCATTACTCTTTTCATTTTTCTGGTCCACCATTTTGTTTGTCGAAAACTAAGACAGAAATGACATCAATCGAGAGCACCAATGGATAAAACAAATTTAAAAAATGCTACTCAGCAATTAAAAAGAGAAATTCAGAAATTAACAAATGATTCAATGAATGAGTTAACAAATGAGACAATAATACTGATTATTTTTTTCATCTGTCAAAACAGTCAGATTTTGGGGTTTCAGCCAATAAGAGCACAGGATCCTAACCAATCATTGTGTTTTATACTGATAAAACAGCTTCGTCGTTTTTGTTTTTTGATTAAACTATGTTTACCTTTTTTGAAATGTCAAATGAAAACATTTAACAATTTTTATTATACTAAAGTGTATTGCAAATCTATGTTAATAACCAAATTTCAAACTGTATTTGTAAACTAACCTGTTTTTATTCGTTTATTGTAACACACAACACAGCTCCATCCATAAATTCGTTTAAAACTGATATAATGTCAAAACGTCTAAACGTTACACTTATTAAATAATCTTAAATGCCTACTACTAGATAGGCAACTTATATAACGTTTGTAATATTTGGCGTTTAAATGTAAAAGAAAATATCGAACTTTTGAGTGTAAAGTGTCTTTCTCTGTTTTTAACACAAAATGATTCAAAAAATAATCTTTCAAAATACCACTCGTCCTGTCAAATTTTATAGATTAAATTTTCGGTTTCCATACTCAAATGCCTTTATTTCAGGCAAAACCACTCAAACAAACTGATTTGAGATAAAATCACTCGTCCTGCGGACTCGTGATTTTATCAATCAGTTTGTTTTCGTGGTTTTTCCAAATAAAGCCGTTTTCGTGAAAACCAAAAATTTAATCGATAAAATTTGGAGGACTCGTGGTATTACCTTTGATTATTCGCTTTGGAAAGCAACTAAAAGATTAAAAAGACCTATCCTACACAACCCACCAATTAAAATATGGATGGAACTTGGGCAAGAAACAATATACAAAAAGCTAGCAAATTCGCCGAACATCTAGAAAATACATTCATGCCTAACGAAGGAGATGAACTCATAGAAGAGGAAAAATCCTACTCTAGAAGAAAGGGACTTCATGATTACCTCACCAAAAGAAGTAAGTACAGAAATAAAAGAAAACATAAACCCTAAGAAAGCCCCTGGGTTCGATCTTATTATGGAAGAGATACTAAAACAACTTCCGAGGAAAGCTATAGTAAAACTTACATACCTACTTAATGCATCATTTAGAATGAGATATGTTCCACGGCTGTGGAAAGTATCAAAAGTCATCATGATACCAAAACCAGGGAAACCACCACATGAAATTACGTCTTACAGACCTTTATCCCTACTTCCTGTAATCTCGAAACTGTATGAAAAAATATTACTAAAAAGACTAAAACCTATTATAGAAGAAAAGAAACTAATTCCATCACACCAGTTTGGATTTAGAGAAAACCATTCAATTATAAACAAAGTCCATAGAATAACTAATATCATCGAAAAAACTTTAGAAGAAAAAAGTTAGCGCTACTGTCTTTCGATAGAGTTTGGCATGAAGGACACAAAATGAATCGATTATTGCCAAAACAGTGTTCAGAATTATTAGCATCATATATATCAGAAAGATACTTTAGGATTAAACAGGAAGAAGCATACTCTAAAATTAAAAAAATTAAGGCAGGAGTACCACAAGGAAGTGTATTAGGGCCAATCCTATACCTATTATACACTAGTGATGTTCCTGAATTAGAGCAAAATACAATTGCCACCTTTGCAGATGACACTGCTATCATGGCAGTAGGAAAAACCCACGAAGAGGCTGCAAGAAAACTATAAACATCGTTAGATAGAATTAATAATTGGACCAATCGTTGAAGAATCAAATTAAATGAAAATAAATCGGTACATGTTAATTATACTAACAAAAACAATGAGTATATACCAGTCAGAATAAATAATACCCAGATAAATAAATAATAAATAAATAAAAATGCCTTCATTTAACAAATGAACAGATCATTTGCACCAAGTAGGCGAAGTTTAGCTGAAGCTACTCTTGCACTTAACCTACAAGGTTTACATAATAGAAACTACAATATTTAAAAAAAAAGAGGATATAATACAAAAAGAAACGGAAAAAAGGAAAAAGGATCCCTTATGCTAATTCAGCAAAGTATCTAGGTATTACTTTAGATGCGAAACTACGCTGGAAGGTCCATGCCAAAAAAAACGTGAAGAACTCAACATAAAATTCAGAAAAATGTATTGGCTGCTTGGAAGAAATTCTACCCTGTCATTATATAACAAAATATTGTTATACAAACAAATCCTGAAACCGGTATGGACATATGGTATCCAGCTTTGGGGCTGTGCCAGTCAGAGTAATTTGCTCATAATACAGAGATTCCAGAACGAAGCATTAAGGAGCATAGTAAATGCTCCCTGGTACTGCAGAAATAGTGACCTCCACCGGGACTTGGAGATGGACGCTATTAACCAGACAATTAACAAATTTGCAAGAAGTCACGAACATCGACTCCACCAACACGTGAATGTCGAGGCCATCCAGCTCCTGGACAACAGTGATCTAGTAAGAAGACTCAAGAGAAAGAAGTCCTTTGAGTTAGTGTAAGTGAAAGTGACAGAAAAAAGCAGATCATGGTGCGCAGTAGTGAATACACGTTAAGTAAGGTGTAAAAAAAATTATCAGAACCTAAGGTACCCTAGTGAGTAGACTTTAGTTATCCAATCTTCACGTATTAAGTTAAGTTGGACAAAAATTACTCATTGATCTAATAAAAACATAAACAAATATGATACATTTATAGAATTATGTAGTAAGAAGCAAGCCACTGCAAGGAAAAGTTAAGTCACTTTCAAGCTAGGAAAAACAGTAACCTCTGAAACTAACATATATAATTTAAACTTGAATTTCTCAAATTTAATTTGAAGTCTTAAATATACAGTGAAATAAACGAGTATACTCAAGAACCAAATAAGTTCGCAATATGAAAAACGCTATTCGTTATTGGCTAAAAATAAATTCCTACTTATGTAGCTTATAAAAAACCACTACGGCACTGTTCAAACTCCAACCCCTCATCCATACCTCTCGGTGGTGGAGTAACGGAAGCCCAGTTGACCGGATGAAAGTAAAATAAACCTCTGGAGTGTCCTCAGATATTTTTAACTCGAATGAAATATGATCGTATTAATCTTTGTATACAATAATGGAAAATATAGTGGTCTGACTTCTTTATTCACTATTTCGGAAATAATTTGTAATAACATCAAATTTGAATATATTACGCGAAATGCGACTGCCTACTCTGAATAATTCGTGCACTTAGTATATATACCTATACACCTTCATTTCTAATAATAAATGTTGAGGGTGATACGGTATTGTATAAATCGTCCCCTAAAAGCAAAATAGTAAGGGAAGTTTGACTCTTAAAGATAAAGGTAAATAACATATTTGTTTATATATTTATTTTGATCACAAAACAGTATACATTAATATATTGTGAAGTTAATAATGTTACATAAGAATATAGAATAATCTTTTAAAAGAGATCAGCATATTATAAATTTAAATAATGTGGGGGGATTTGAAATAATAATATTTAGATAAAATTAAATTAAAAATTAAAAATATCTTGTCAGGTTAAATATTAAATGAAACATCACCTAAAATAAAAGATATAGTATTATTAAAATAAAATTTAAAAAGAATAAACAAAATGTTATTTTATTAATAAAAATAAAAGTTAAAAGTTAACTTACCTAAGGGAATGATTTAATGTGAGATCAATAGTATAGTGAAAATCCTTAACCTAAAAATTAAAATCAAAATTAAATAATATTCAAAATTCAAAATTTTACCAACAATTTAATTTCGGGACAATCTAAATAACAAAATATAATCTCAGGACAATCTGTATAACAAAATGAAATAAAAAGTTGTGACAACTGTTTAAAATGAAATTCCAACATTGGTTACTAAATTATAAATTAATGAAATGTATAAAAATAGACACCAGAATATAAAGAAAAAGCATGTTAATCGTTATAATTAAAATTATAAAAGATAAAACACATAAAACTTATAATAAAATATCATAGAATCAAAATTTGAAATAATTAGAATGAATTCAGAAATAATTTGAGAGTTTTTTGTTTTACTTTATAAGGTAACAGCAACAGAAAAAAAAAGGAATGAAGTTGAAAAATGGTAGGAAGGCTGGGATAGATAAGAAATTGTTTATTGAAATTTTAAAAGAAAAAGTTAATAAAATAAAAAGTATTTATATTCTGGAGATCTAATTACAACTGCGACTATGTATAATAATTAGTAAGTGCATAATCTCAAATATTACTTAAACAAACAATTTGCCTGGAAAGTATTGGTCTTATTTTGTGTGCATCCTGAGGATTGTGTCCTGAATAACTTGCTCAACCGAGCATATATCACCTGAAGAATCAACAAAATTGGAAATATCACATCACTAGAAGTCTAGTTACAATATATCACTGGTGTACGAGTTGGAAGAAGAACAATCACAAATAGTTGAAGGTATAAACTCACCATTTCCCTTACAACGTGCATACTAATAATAAAGTGTGGGACACGTGTTAATAAATTTGTAGTCTGATTTTTGTACATGTTTTTCTATATTTTCTTACAAAATAAATTCATTTAATTGTTGAACCAACATTTTATTTTCTTGCAAAGTACAAAAACTATCAGTAGTATAGATTAAAAGGAAACTCTAAGAACTTGAACTCACAATCAAATAATAACTGAGATAAAAAGGATTTAAAGACATATAACATCAATTTGAGCATAGTCGTGGTGATATTAACCGATTAAATTTACAAATTAACAAAAAACATTTATTTAAAATTAAATTAAATCAAAGTCAAAATTTTATAATAAATTAAATAAAAATTAAAATTATAAAGTAATAATAATTGAAATATTATTACAATATATTAACAATATCAAATTAAATAATTATTAAAAATTGTAAAAACAATAATTATCTCAAAATAGAAAAAATAGCTGAAAACAGCTTTGACCCAAAAGAGGATCAGCTGATCTTAGTTTCAGCCTTGAAGAGAAAAATATACATCGAGTATCAATTTAATAAAAACCAGAGTTCGTAAGAATTACAAAGAGGGTATATAATGATAATTATATGTGTACACCTATACTGAAATTACTGAAATTGCAAGGTAGTATTGTTTCTCTTTTTTCTCTGGATTAAAACCACTTATTTTCTTAAAAAGTTTTTAATGCGTTTCGGCTTTCTTTATCGGAAGCCGTTTTCAAAATGACATAACAAAATAAATAAATTTACTATAGAAACAGAACACTTGATAATCTTGCAAAAATATGACATCAACATAGTACATTTAGAAAAAGATTTTGAGATTGAAGATGTCAAAATCTGTCTTGATTAAGAACAACTACCCAAGTAAATTTATAAATCGTGAACTTTACCGAGACATCAAAACTAAAGATCAAAATTTAAATCCCCCAATAATTCGTTCAAATATAGTAAAAATCCCTTATATTCCAAAATTATCGGAAAAAATTAGAAGGATTGGCAATAAATTTAATTTAAAAACAGTTTTTCAAACTAATAATACATTAAAATCTTTAATAGTAAATACAAAACCATTTAATGAAATTCAAAACACAAAAAATTGTATTTACAAAATTCCATGCGAATGTAATAAATTTTATATAGGAGAAACATCTAGACCTTTTCATATTAGACTTAATGAACACCAATCATACATTAAAAATAAACAATTCGAAAAATCCAAAATATGTGAACATAAAATACAATGGAATTCTTCAACTAGATTATTAAAAGAACCGAATAATTATAACCGCAAAATTAAAGAAGCAGCATTGATATGCTTAAATAATAACGAATGTGTTTCTAATTGTTCGGTCGATATTTCAAAAATTTGGATGCCTATTTTACGAAAAGAGTTAATTGCAAAAAGGATACCCTCTATATCGGGATAGTATCATAAGTTTTTATCTGGTTTTTTCTTATGATAATATTAATAAGAAAACTTCATTTATGACGAATTATAAATTCTCTTATAATATGCAAATGCTATCCTTTCAAAATTCGTTCCCAGAAACATCACAAAAATATGATTGAAACAGATTTTGACATCTTCAATCTCAAAATCTATTCTAAGTGTACTATGTTGATGTCATATTTTTGCAAGATTATCAAGTGTTCTGTTTCTATAGTAAATTTATTTATTTTGTTGTCATTTTGAAAACGGCTTCCGATAAAGAAAGCCGAAACGTCATTAAAAACTTTTTTAAGAAAATAAGTGGTTTTAATCCAGAGAAAAAAAGAGAAATTGAACTAGCAAACCACTATGAGCTTCCTAAATGTAGTATTGTTTGTTCAATTTTTAATTTAGATTGTAGACTGTTTGACAAAATTGAGTTTGAATTTATTTTGCAACAGACATAGATTTGAAATAGGAGGGAATGTTATTTTACACTTTATAAACATTGAAACTGTACAAGGAAATTCGATGAAATGGTGGAGAAATGAGTTCTTTATGTCGCAGATTCAAATTGTGTATATCTGTTCGAAACTTAATTTTATTATAAAGATACGGAGGTTTTCTAGATTGAATTATTTTATAATATAGGATTGTAGCATGCAATAACCGCCTATTTTCCATTTTAAGCCGTTAGTCCAGTAAATTAACGCCAGAAAAACCCCAAACCTGGGCATCAAGTCTGTCAGTCAAAATCTCAGCTACGTGGAAATTGTGGAAGGGTGGGAGAATGGCTCTAGAGTGCCACCCGCCACAACTAACAAGACTGAAATTGGCGAAGCCTCAGCATGTCTAACCCGCCACGCTAAAGGAGACTAACCTGAGGAAGCGAAGATGATTTTCTAAAAGAAAAAATAAAAATAAATTGGTCATCTCCCAAATGACGTTGAATTAGATGATTTTTTAAGAGAAAAATGTGAAAATAAATAGGGTAGGACCACAATTTCGTTGAGTTAGACGATTATATTTGAGTCTGCAGGAATTTTGAACCAGCAGGAATTTTGAACCAACTAGATATATGAGCCCGCAGGAATTTTGAAACAATGGGATAATCCGTTTTCCGACGATATCTGCCGAAATATGACCCTTAGAGCATTTTTGTTTAGACAAACGTTGTCTCTATGATTTTTTTCGCACCACTAATATTTTTTGCATTTTTTGAATAATAATAATTCGCAAAATTAATGTGGTGAAGACGGAAAATTTAAATATCCTCCCAAACTTGAATATCCGCCCGTTTTGGTCTGAAGACAAAAAATAAGGCAATAATAACCAGGGCCGGTTTAAGGCGTACGCGAAGGAAGCTGGAAAATTCCTTTTTCTGAACGTAATGTAATAAAAAGTAGTCCAAACCAGCATTTTAGGCTACCTACTCAAATTTTCCCAGGCCCCCTGGTATTACGCCCCCCAAGCTACGCCAGTGGTATGAGGGGCGCCAGTGAATTGTTCGCATCCACTAGAAAAATGCCTAGGACCGGCCCTGATAAGAACCAACTTTTTTTCAATTTTTGCACTTGATTAATAAATTTATTGTAAAAAAATCGAATTTGAGAAAGTTTGAAGGCAGAGTTTTTTCTCGTGCACTTAATAGAATACTTGATTTTTCATAGGGGTGAGAATTTCCTCAATTTTCCGGAAAACCAAAAAATATGAATAAAAAGAAAAATGCCATCGACAAACTAAGCTTTCTAATGAGGTGCGTTGAAAACCGATATGGTCCTTGATTATCTATTAATTCCCGACAGACCCGAGCATTTTCGAAATCTCCGGAAATCTAAAAAAAAACGCCCTAAAAAACATGTTGTTTATGAAAATACACAAAAATAATTTATTGAATCTTTCTGAATATATTTAACAGCTTGCAAAGCCCCATTATCCAAAAGGATTAGGTGAAATTAGTCTTGATAAAAAATATGAATTTTATAAGAGGGTCAAAATATCGAGCAAAAACAAACCGTATCAAATGCTTTAGAGAGATCTAGGAATATTCTTATCAAGCGTATGATAAATAAGAGAGGTTAACCTATATATCGCATCTTCAGTAGACATAGACTCTCTAAATCCATACTGTCGATCGAACAGGGGTTCTCCAAATATTTTATTTCAGTTAGATTTTCAATATTAATATTATTAATTTTTATAACTGCATATGCCCAAACAATTTGATGTCATGCTTTTGGCTATTTATAATCATTTTAGAAATCGCCAGAGATTTATTTTAGGACTAAAACACGATAGTGGTTTTAATATTTTAATTATAAGGCAAAATGCCACTTAAGTTTTTCGACAGCTAAAAGGGGATGAGGGATGTAGCCGGACAGTTTATGTACTACCGGAAAATAAAAATTTAACCACTTAACCAATCGATAAAAAATATATTTGAAATTAGCGTTTCACCTATTCTCCTTAGTGTACTAAAAATTAATTAAAGTTGTGTCTACCAAACCGCCCCTACGATTTTCTAGGTATAATTAAAACCTTTCCGCGCAAACAATTTAAATTTTTTAAGCAGCAAAAATAAATCCTTCTTTCATTCAATATATTCACGTCTTATTTCCAGCACTCAGTCCTGTGTTTCAGCATCCCCTTTTCTTTAATTAATATCTTACCCATGGCAACACCCCTGGCAACGAATGTAGGAACAGTAACACAATACAGTTTTTAAACTTTTCTCTCGTGCGCCTTTCTTAATGTCTCCAATGGCTGACATTAATTAAAAAATCTTGTTACGCATGCAAGGGTTCTGCGAGAGCTGACGACCCAACCCCACGACCCACTTATTCTAAGGAAAAGACATTTGGAGGACGGGACCCCGACGGCATATGCAAAGTATCCAGTTCTTAATTTATGCTCGGCTTTTCCTTTAAAAAAATCACAGCAAATGAAGGTAAGCTATAATGCTTAAGATTGGGGTTTTATTAAACGTACGAGGGGATATCAGAAGTTACCACATTAATAATATACTGTTATCGTCCATTCCAATCACGAAGGATGTCCATGCTTTCTAGTGGGTTGTCCCATTTTCTATTTCTTTTTTTTTTTTTCGAGATATAACGAAAAAACCAAAGGACCCCGCAATAATCTTATGGAAATTGGGTTTCGGTCAACTTTTCTGAATTTTTGATATGTTGTATACTTTGTCATCCTGAACAAACGTCTCCATGGGCACAAAGCTCCAAATTCAATATTTTGGCAGCTACGGAGCTCCAAAGCTCCACAGATCAGTTACCAAACTATTCATTTTTAATACTATTTATAGATGTCAAAAGCATATTTTAATTATCTAAATATATAAGTATATATTTTTGAGATTGCTGAATTCAAATCTGATGGCAGATTTGAAAAACTGACAGTTGAAAGCTGTCAATTAATTGTCAAAGTAGAATAAAAAAGTAAATAATCTCTTTTGACATTGAAAGTTTATGTTTTTGAGGTCGCTGAATTCGAATATGATGTCAGATTTGAACAATTGACAGTTGACAGCTGTCAATTAACTGTCAAAGTGGTATAAATAGTAAAGAAATTATTTTTGACCTTAGAATGATATGTTTTGTGCTCGCTAAATTCAAAGCTGATGTAAAGTCGGAGAAAATAATAGTTTACAGCTGTAAATTAACTGCCAAGGTGCCACAATAAAGTGTAAATAATATATTTACAATATGAGTTTATATTTTTTAGGTAACTCATTTCATATATTAAATGATTACAACAATGAATTTGAGAGTTAGTAGCTGTCAACAAGCTATAATTAACTAGCCGTCAAAATACGGTTAAGTTAAATCTTACTTTTTTGCTACATTTTTTAGATCATAGAATCCAAATATGTCATAAAATTGATAACATCGTAAGTTTACAGCTGTTAACTAGAGAATACGTGTGTTTAAAAAAATATAATTATGGCAGCTAATTGACAGCTAGCAACTATCATTTTCTCCGATTTTAAATAAGTTTTTAATTTAGCGAGTTCAACAACGTAAACTCTCAATGCCAAAAGATAATCTTTACTTTTTCATCCTTCTTTGACTTTTAATTGATAGCTGTCAACTATCACTTTCTCCGATCTGGCATTAGATTTAAGTTCAGTGACCTCAAAAACATAAACTCTCAATGTCAAAAGAGAATATTTACTTTTTTATTCTACTTTGACAACTAATTGACAGCTGTAAACTGTCAATTTTTCAAATCTGACATCATATTTGAATTGAGCGACCTCAAAAACATAAACTTTCAATGTCAAAAGAGAATATTTACTTTTTTATTCTACTTTGACAATTAATTGACAGCTGTAAACTGTCAATTTTTCAAATCAGACATCATATTTAAATTCAGCGACCTCAAAAACATAAACTTTCAATGTCAAAAGAGATTATTTACTTTTTTATTCTACTTTGACAATTAATTTACAGCTGTCAACTGTCAATTGCTTTTGACATCTATAAATAGTATTAAAAATGAATAGTTTTGTAACGGATCTGTGGAGCTTTGGAGCTTTGGCGCTCCGTCGCTGCCAAAATATTGAATTTGGAGCTTTGTGCCCATAGAGACTTTTGTTCAGGAGGACAAAATATACAACATATCAAAAATTCAGCGATATTACATTTTATGAAAAAAAAAATGTAAATAAGCTAACAAAAAAAGCAAAAAAGGACTATTATAGCAACATCATTCAAAAAAATCAAAATTCCTTTGTGCGAGTGGATTAACAAGGTTGGAGGAAAAACAACAGCTAAAAAAATATCGAAAACTACTGACAAATTGAACCATCCTTATGAAAAATTGTCTAATTTAGAATAAAAGGGTAAAATAAACTAAAATCAAATTTTTGTAAAGGATAAAAGTACATAAAAAGCATTGTGAATTATGGCGTTTTGTATTCAGCTTTTTTCTTTTCTTTTTTTATATACATTGACCAAACTTATACAATTGCAATTGTCTTATGGAATATGAAGAGTTATTATTATTATACCTACTCCCTCCTTGGCTCTTTGATCTCGTGGTACTCAAAAGTTTAATAAAATGTAGTAGGTATGTGAGTGATATGAATATTTGTTTTATTTGTATCATTGATTCCTCGATATTTTAATCTTTCTTCCTTTATTTCTCCATTTTTTATATTACTTCTGTTTGTTTCCCTACGAAAGACGTGATCTGGAAATAACTCAAAACAGGAAGGACTTCTTGAATTATGTCTCAAATCGGTTACATCAAACCGAACTTTGTGTAGGAATACACTCGTTGCAAATAATGCCGGCCGCGCTACCAGTTTATGGTGAATTCACTTGCGAGTTTAAAAAATGGTGGAGGAATTCAGATCACTATATTTTGTATTAATCTCATTTAATTGGAGCTAAAAAAGATAAAATACCAAATTTTTTTAGACGTAATTTTATAACATTAAAAACGATCATTTTAGATTTTGCTGAAAAAACTGGAAAATATTTTTTATCCAACTTTCAAAAAATTACGTTTATTGATACGCAAATGTTTCATTTTTTCGCAATGTGAAAAGCATTTTTACGATGTCATTATTTGAATAATAATTTTTAGTAAAATACTGTAGTCAAACTTTGTTAAATTTTAAATATATTTGCAAAACCCAATATTACAATAATTTTTTTCTTTTTTTTTAAATAGGTATATATTTAAAAAATATCTGATATAAAGGATGCTATTTTAGATATTACCAACTTTTACAAATTTTTCTTAATCCGGATCTGGATTATAACTGTAGTTCTTGTATTGTACGATTGGGCTATTTAAACAATCTACCTGTAAAATATGAAAGAAATCTACAGGGCGTTTCCAAAGTTATTGCATTATTGCATTAATTGAATTTTAACTTTCAAAATTTAGTAATATGTAGAACAGGATGTGCATTTATAAAAATATGTCAGTGTGTGTGTGTGTGTGTGGCGAGGAGGGGGTGGCATTAGACAAAGTCCATTAGCCACAGAAATTTGATTTGTTTTATTTTTTTTTTTAGTAATTTATAAATTTGTTTTCGTTGTTATAACAAAATTAATTAATATATCGAAAATAGTCTTGTAATTTTTAGCTAGTAGAGAAGGGATATTCATTGGAAATTATACACTTTCTTTTTGCAAATCACCGTACAATATTATATATCTCAGTTTTTTCCATTCGTTTCGAATGTCTGATCCAATTTAAAAAAAATCTGATGAACAACGTGTTGTTTCGGGGATTTTCAAATTTTACAAATTTTTCTTAATCCGTATCTGGATTTTAACTGTAGTGTAGTACTTACATTATACTATTGGGCTACTAAAAAATGATAACTGCACCAAATATGAAAGAAATCTTCCAGGTATTTCGAAAGTTACTGCTTGTGGAAATGAAAATAATGATTTTGATGTAATTTGACGTTAAAACTCCAGTAGTAGAAATTTTCACATTAACACATTTTTTCCGTTCTTTTCAAATATCCATTCCAATTTTAAAAATCTGATATACAGGGTGTTGTTTTGGGCATTTTTAAATTTTACAAATTCTTCTTAATTTGGATCTGGATTTCAATTGTAGGTTCTTACACTATATGATTGGGCTACTAACACAATATACCTGTACCAAGTATGAGAGAAATCTACGGGGTGGTTCTAAAGTTATGGCTTTTAACATATGTCGGTTTAACTATGAAACACCCTGTATATAGAGTAAATTGGAATTTTTTTGCAAAGCAAAGTACATAAATATAAACAAAATGGTAAATCACCCAAAATATATACAGTGTGATGCAGAATGAATTATTTTCTGAGGATATTTTACCTGTAGAAAAAACACGTATACAAAGACTTTCAAAAAAATGTTTAAGGAAGAAAAATATCGTATTGTACCAGTTTTGTTTATCCAAAATCTTCAGACACACATTAAAAATTATTTTAAGTGCCACAGAAAATTGTATTTGCATTAATTAATTAATGGGGATTTAAACATTTCCCCAAAATATAGAATTTTTAATATAAATTTTATTGAAAAATATAAATTGAATTGAATTGAATTGAATTCTAAATAATATTACTACAAATATTGGTTTTATAAACATTTAAAATAATATGTTTTTTTGTACGGCACATTACTTAAAAGTTACGTTGTAGTTATTTGAGAATAATGGTTATCTGCATTAAAAAAAACAATCAGCACTTCAATGAAATCCGAATCAGGAGAACCCACTCCTTCCAGAATCATCATCCAGGCAGAGGCTAAATTAAGGCCCGAGTTCTCGCTAGGATTTCATACGCTCTCCAAGGAAGACATAAGTGAAACAGAAAGAATGCAAATGAGCTAAAGAGCGCGTCTTTGCTTAATTCACGCGAACTTTTCCGTTTCTTTCTCTCCCTTTCCCGCTGCCCCCCGCCCCCCCAGGATGCTTTCCGAACCCCCTTCGTCACCAACCAAGGGTAGAGTTTTTGCCACAGGCTCACATGCGCAAATGAAATCGATTAAAATGCGAGTTTGTGCTTTGAAGAAGAAGTATTAATGGCAGGGGGCCGTGGGGGGCGAGCCGGATGGGGTTAGGACAAGAAGGATGTAAGAAAGGAGGCGAAAAGAATGCTGCTGCCTGCCTGCATTCGTCTTGAATATATTAACGACGGGTCGGTCGGACGCAGAAACTTCGATGATTTGTATGCACTTATTTAGACTCAAAAAAAAATGATTAATTCATTTTTGTTAAATAACATTTAAATATTAAACTGAATAAAATATCTTTTGCAAAAAATGGTCGGTGGAATATGGTGGCGATAATAAATCCCACTGGATAGTTCGAAAATTTCACTTTTAAATCAAGAATTTGAACCGTAAAAATAAAAAAAAAATATTGCAAACTTATAAATTCCAAAATTTAATTTTTGTCAAAATTTTACTTTCCTAAAGTACAAATTGTTCACCTCAGAAACTAATCAATTAAAGTGTTCATGTTGGTGTAGCGGATTTTCTGTTTAATATCGCAACACCTTGTATATTGTCACGTCGTGGTGGTCAGTTTCGTTTTTTGTGGTTTTGTAGTTCAGATTTTATTTATTTATATTATATTTATTTTAGTTACTTCTTGTTAGAGCCGGAAATATAATCACTGAATAAAAATATATGCATTTATTTACACAAAATTATTTACAAACAAAAAACTAAAAACTTTAAACCTATTAATCAAATTATATTTTTTATTATAACTTGATATGCCAAAATTATTTAAAAAATATATTAAATCTAACCACATTATTTGCACCCTCAGAAATTCTTTTTATTTTTATTTTATTTTAAAGGTTAATTTTTTTACTTATAAATCCGTTTTGTTAGCACAATTGCCTTTTGGGTTGATTCAACTGTGTGATTTTTCTACCTTCAATAAATTGCTGAATTAACCATAGTTAATATTTTGCAGAATGAACGGAAGTGTATGAAATAAAAGTGTGAAATAAAACTTAATTATATTAGATATTCAACGAGCATATAATGGTAGCTATTATTCACGAAGATGAAGTTTAAAACACAAGCCGCAGGCGAGTGTTTTAAATCATCTGAGTGATTAATAACCATTATATGCGAGTAGAATACTATACTTTGTCCACGACTGTCAAATAAATTTAACCAGAAGAATCTGTTTTTTTTTCAGTTCTTCACTGCAAAAAGGATTCGTATGCAGATACATAAAATTTTTTACATTTTTCAGGCAACAAATTTAATGCCACCAGTTTTGCTTCTTCTTCAATATTATTTTGAGACATTTTTATTGTTTAACTAAAAACTTTTTCAAACAAGTAATACACTTTTAAATATATTCTGTAATCTGACATTTCATGGCATGCTAAGATTTTTCATAATATTCAAAGAGGAAGTAATTTGTGTTGCCTATATAAAGCTTTACTACTTGTTAAATATTTCAAGGTGTAAAAAACCCATTTTCTAACATTTTTTATTTTTATAACTTTACTAAAAACCTTTAAAGGCTGCTAACATGACCGGCATACTGAAAATTAAAAATGTAGTTTAGCATTTCATGATATTGAAATTATAGTATAATGTGTTGCCTATCTATTAGAACCTTTTGTCACAGGGGATCTATAAATTCTCTGCACTTTTGTTGTTACTTTTGGGTATTACTTTTAAATATTTATTTTAAATATGTAATGAAAACTGTTCTACTTACATATTATTACCTAGAAATTAATATAAATAACATTTTTATGTTTAAACATGCTGAGCTGTCAATGACGTCACCCAGTGAATAATGACTCATTATTCACTGGGTGACGTCATACAGTGAATAATAGGTATTATTATACTTAAGGAAGTACAAGTATAATGAATGTTTTATAGAACAGTCGTGGACAAAATTGTTTATAATTAATTTGAATATGATATGCATTAAAAATTGTGTATTGTGTATTGTTGCTACTTTCGCTTGAAATACTGTGGTGTCTTGACAAGCTTGACAAGCTCACTGGGATCATTATCCTTGGATTTTGCCCGTATATTCCAGCTCCGACTCCTTCTTCGGTCATCGAGCCATCTGTGTACCAGATTGTTGCTTCACTGATGGGTGCTCCTCCCTCCCAGTGTTCTCTCTCTAGTACTTTGACTTCATATTTTCTATTGAAGTTGTATTTGATTACCATGGTGTCGCTGGGCATTCCTCTAGTTGGATCGGCTCTTAGCTCTTCTTCTAACTTTTGGTATTTCGTCTCGCGTATTGTGAAGGGTGATGACTCTTGCATGAGTCTGTAGATGACAGCTCTTGCCTCTTCCTGTGATCAGGATCACCTCCATCGCGGTCATGGGGTTAGTTTTCATGGTCCCTATATCACTGAGCCACACTTGTCTTTGTAGGCCTGTTAACTGCATTATGATTCCTGACTGAAAGGTCTTTGGCCACCAAAAAAACTGATAAATGAAGCTTAGAAGTGAGTATTGAAAACTTTACAAAGCATCGAATTCCAAACACTTCTAATCTTCATTTATGTCTTAGGAATTAACTTTTTTGAGTTCATTTTGTCCGCAATAACATAAAATCCTCAATTTCCGAACGATTTTGGCATTATTGTTCTTCGTTAGCACCCTGGCTTTTTTGTAGCTCTTAAACCACTCAAAATTCGTAGTGATTTCGCATCCTTTTTTCGGCACTTCTTGGAAAACTCAAGAAAGTTGACTGTTCTCCTCGTCGTACGTGTACAGCGGCCCTTCGCTCGTATAGAGCATTTTTCGCCCGCTTGAATTTTAATTAAGCTTGGGCAACTCTTTCTTTGCTTTCTGTTTTTACCCACACCACCCCCTCTCATCTGCTTCTCCTCTCGCGGCGCTTATACTCCTTCTTAGATCCTCAACCGTAGCTTACGAAAAGCTATTTACGTTGTTTTCACTTCTTTGTAAATGTTTTTCTATTCTTTTCCAAACTTATTGCCCAGGAACGTCTCAAGCGGGCGCGTCAACCGTCAGGACCGGACCCAGGAACGGTATACACTGAGAAAACAGTGAACGATAAAGTGTCAAGTTGACAATAATATGCAGAAGTGTAATTTTTACAAAAACAATTAAATGAAACAGTTGCATTATAAAGTAGTAAATATATTGTTTACGAAAAACTCTTTGAGAAAAGCAAATTCCTAGTTCTAAGTCAACGAAACATGTAAGAACATATTTCTAAATGTTTTAAACCATAAAACTTTTTTAATTAATGAATATTCATCGTTACGCTACTGATTTCATGAACATAATTGTTCCAGTCTAGTACTTTCAACTAGAATAAATAAAAAAAATTGATAGTTATGTGAATATTAATAATGTATGAAGGGTGTGGTCCGTGGGCTGCTCACTGGCACTGCTTACTTGCATATTAGTCACGACTTCAAGTGCATTCAAGAAAACGGATAAAATAACTAGTTTTGCCTTTATAAATCTATAAATACGTTTACACGAAATGAACACATTTTTGACTAAAACCGAAACTGTTCAAGGAAACTAACAAAAATTATAAAACCATCTTCAGTGCCAAAAAAAAAATATTTTTGAATATATTGGGCGCGTTTCTTAAAAATTTTTTAAATTGACAATGCATTAAAATAATTAAATGAAATTTTCAGAAAGTAGGCTAAATATTTCAATATATAAATAACCGACAAATATTCTCATTAACCTATTTTATACTATAGATAATAATAATTAAATAATAATAATAATAATATTAATAAAGTGCTTTATTAAAAAACAATTGAAAACTATATAAAATAAGTATCACTTATAAAGCATAAAATATCGATAAGTGTCTAGACACTTGTTTCGGTTAAAGTAAAAAAAAATATACAAAAAAAAAGAGAGAAAATGATAGAGGAAAAGAAAAGAAAGAATGAGAAAACGACATAACACTAGATTTATATCAATTTGTTTTTCAATTTTCAAAATGGATCAGTTTTTAAAATGATTATTAATAATGGACCTATTCGTGTTATTAATGTAGTGTTTTAACTGTCTTTTGAAGCCACAAATACTGCTGATAATAGTTTCTGGTAGTGTTTTGGTGCTATATACAGATAAGAACGCTGTACAAGATTTGCTCATAAATGGCGGAGGAAAGTGATGTTACTGACGAGTATTATACTGATGAGATGGAAGTGGAACTTGTTTATGAAGGTGAAAGCTAACACAAAAACACAAGTAGTTGTCTTATGTCCATTATTTTTATTTCAGCATATAATTCATCTGACGGATACCTAGAATTTTTAGATAAAATTAATTTTAAAAACCTTCTTTGGATTACTTCTTGACCATGAAGGTGAGTTTTGAGAGCTGCACCCCACGCAATGATCCCATAACGAAGGTGACTTTCTACCAATGCGAAGTATAACATTTTTAAATAACTTTCAGGTAAAGATTCTCTTAATTTTCTAAATTTAAATAATATACTTCTTAATTTATTTGTTACATAAGATATATGCATGTCCCATTTCATATGGCAATCGATAATTTCACCTAAATATTTCTGTTTTAGGTCTTTCCAATTATCTGTCCTATAGCAGTATCATCTGCGAAGCCAATAACTTTACCACTGGTTTTTAAGGAAAAGAAGCCATTAATATATATGTCGAATAAGATAGGACCAAGTACAGATCCTTGCGGTACTCCATATTCAACAACTCTTGCACTCTTAAGTACATCATCTATTCTCACAGTCTGTTGCCTATTGGTCAGGTAACTTTTAAAAAGATTTAAATAATTATTTCGTATACACTGCACTGCAGGAGAAGATTATGACTAACGGTGTCAAATGATTTTAAAAGATCCAGAAATATACACAAACAGGGCTTGCTTTCATTAAGTGATTCACTTACTTGTAAGGTTTTCTCTCTAAAACCAAACTGTTGTTTTGATAGTATTTCATATTTGTTTAGGTAGGAAACTAATCTATTTTTAATTAATTTTTCAAACACTTTTGAGAAGTGGGTGATTAACGATATAGGTCGGTAATTGCTGATATTGGTTACATCTCCCTTTTTATGTGATGGAGTAACAATTGATTGTTTAAAAGCTGTTGGGTATATCGAGTGTTCTATACATTTAGATAGAAGATGTGTAAATTGTGTTAAAATCTAGTTATAGATTAATTTGATTGTTTCGGCCTTTATATTATCCATCCCAGCAACTTTCCCATTTTTTAAATCAAATATGATATTTTTTACCTCATTCTGTTCTATTGGTGCAAGCACAAATGAATTAGGAACAGATTTTCTAGTGTCTTTGAAATTTTCATCGCTTTTTATTTTGGTTTGCCATTTTCGCTAAAGCTTTTATTAAATTCATCAGCAATGTTAATTTTTTCCACCAATAGTTCATTTGTGTCTACATTCTTTATTTTATCAATGTTATGTTTCTTTTTATTTGTGTTACTAATTTGATTTACAAGTTTCCATTTGGGTGTCGTTTTTGTTGTAATCAATTTGTTTTCCGTAATTAACTAATTATTAAAAATGTTTGGCAAAACATTGTGGAAAAAAAAAATGTGAAAAATGAAAATTTGAGTAAGAAGTATATATTACTTTCTGAAAAAATTAATATTAAAGAAAATTTGTATTCTGCTACAAGACACTTTCACCCTTATTTGAATTAATATTTTTTTTTCTGTGTATCGGTACGTAATAGTATTTTTTATAACAAGTGCGGAAAACGCATTTTCCTCAAGAGTTAGGAACAATTATTTTTCTACAAGCGTGCTGAAGTAACCTGAGTCCAACAAGTAGATTCAAATTTGTATTCAAAATAATTAATTTTATTATAAATAAACTAAAACTGCCTCATCCTTTCCACAGTTGCTTATTTTCTTTATTAGGTACCATTGATTGAAAGTTTTCTGGTAAAACGAATTTCTTTGGGCCTTCAATGATCTGATCTTTAATACTTTTTAACAATTTTCCCGCAAAGAAGCGTATTTACCACTTAAAGAAAAAATACATTTCCCTGTGTAAATCTATTTAATATTTATATGGCTCTAATTTTGTTCCCATGGTAAAATTGTTACAATTTAAATATCACGGACGTGAATTCTTGCATTTTACTTTCTTTGAGTGGGGGGAAAAAGGAGTAGCCCGTTAATAAGCGTATATGAAAAAATCGCTTCTTTGTGGGTTTGGTATCGCTTATTGCGATAAACTAGTTCTCTAGGTCTGCGGATCAGCTGATTTCAGTCAGAGATATTTTTCTACCCTAGAATTGTAATATTCAGCTTAATAATTTTTATTTATAACTTATTAGTATAAAATTTTATATACCGGGTGTCCCATTATACATATTTTCCGGTATTTCCGTTATATTTGAAATTGTCAAACTATTTTCTTATAGACTTATCAGTTGGTGGTCTTTTATCAAATTCTCTGAAAAATTTTCTTCTGGTTTGAATAACAGATTTAGATTCAGTGAAATAAAGGACAACATTTGCCTTTTCTTTATCGGAAAATACAATTTTTATGCAAAAATCTAGTGAAAATATTCCAATATTAATTGTTGTGTGCTGATTTTGCAGGCGTATGCTTAAAAATTAATTGATCGGTTAATTCTGTATCGATTTTAAAAAACCTTATACCGGCAGATAGCTGAAAGAAGTGGCTTTCGTCTCGTCGGAAAATATACGGGGTGTTGTATTTAAATATTTTTAAATAAAAAGCCTTAAATGTCTGCTAATATTAAAATTAAAGGGCTATCCAAAAATAAGTATATAGAAAAATCTTAGATGTCGAAATGTGATTTTTAAGAGCCTGAAAAAATCTTTTATATTTTGCCAGTGACATAACACACTGTTTCAAGATCCTTTAATAATATTAAAGTTGCCATTTTCTTAGATCTTGTGTTGATTGAGATCGTACTTTATAATTACTTTAATTAAGAAAAAGCACTCTCTGATGAAAATTGCGATGTACTTTGTGAAGAACATATTTGAATTTTAAAATCCTCTTCTATAATTATGTACGGACTGGAAACCATGGTCGCTACGAAACACTTCAATAATAAATGATTTTGTCCCAATTTGGAAACAAATTGAATCTCAATTAAAAGTATATATAACAAGTTTTTTTTTCGATTTAATAACTAAAAAATATGTGTAAATAAAATAAAATATAATGAAGGGTAGAAGCTGGTTTATACAGTATACGGGATGTCCGATAAATATACAGCAATAACTCAGAATCGGGAAAGTGTGGGTGATGACATTTTAGGAAATTTTTTACTTGTATCGGTTATTCTAAATAATTCTCATTTTTAGCGCAATTTATTTACAATTTTTGCAAGAAAGTCTGGCTGAATTAATAGATAATACTCGAAAATGTTTCAGTAAACTTTGCATTGGGGGGGCTGCAAAGTTTCCCTTTAAGGGAAAAATACAAAGTATACAAACGAGCAAGGAATTTAATTTAATAATGTGGAAAAAAATAAAGTTGACTTTTTACTTTTCATTTCTTTAAACATAAACAAATTGGTATATACAACAACAACTCATCATCCATCTTTTCTAACAAAAATAAAATAAACAAACATACGAAAAAATGTGCACCTAACCTATAAACATATGCAAAGTGCAGTGATAGAGTGGTCGTGAATGACCCGCTGCATCAATCCATTCGTTCCAACACTCTACTCGTTCCAAATACGTCATCGTTCCACTCCATTTAGATAATAGATAATATTAAGAGAACATTTAGACCATGGATTTCCAACGCGTCAGATAAGGCGATCTGGTCCAGTATCAGTTTGAGTACAATTCATTACACACGTCAAAGGGATTATAAATTATTGGAAGAGTCTCGGGGTCCGCAAAGAAGTTGATATTAAAATAATAGATTTTTTTAGCCCAGTTGCCAGAGAAGGATATTGACCAAAAGCTCGCTCAAAATGTGATATCGATAAAACTTTGACTTTGACAGGAAGAATGCATGTTCGATTAACTTTTTAGGAAAGATTCTGTTTTTTATTTGGATTTTGTTAGCCAATTTTTTACGTACCTCAGAAAAAAAGTCACAAAACGCGTCAGAGATTCCATTTACATCTTCAATTATGTCACCATCAAGGTTTTTCATTCTTGATATGGTATCAGATTTATTGCTCTTACAGGTTATTGCATTCACAGCTTTCCATAAGTTTTTATTATTATTTAGATTTTCATTAATAATCTTTTGGTAATAATCATGTTTAGCTTGTTGAATCAATCCTTTTAGTCTATTACGATACTGTTTATAATTATTTTTATTTTCATTAGTTGGGTATTTAATGGCTTTTTTGTGGAGATTTTCTTTTTGTATACTAGAATTTACGGTTTTGCGTAATCCAGGGAGTTCTTTTTTCCTCTTTATTTTTTTATATTTTATTATAGTTTCTTCAAATTTTTTATACACTCGTTAATATTATTTTCTGTATATACATTTTGCCAAGATTCATAACATTTAAAATGCTTTCTTTTTTTTCTTTGCGTACATTTTAGACAAAGATACTTTAGTTTTTCCGATCGCCTCGCCTGAATATTTGGATTCAACGGCTCGGCGCGTGTAGAGTTTTCGAATTTGAATGAAGCATAATTTTACTCGATCAACCGAAAAAAAAAGAAATAAAATCATGTTTAACGATGTTAACACCTCATTAGAAAAATTGTCAACATGTAATGTTGAATTATTGTTGACATTTGCATAACAATGGCTTCATTTGAATTATTAGCTGCATAATTTAACGACAAAGTCAATACCTCATTAAATAGTGACAACATATTTAATTAACAAATAAACATGAAGCTACTGATTAATTTAACAAACGCTTATAAGATTTTGACCAGCATGTGTCGCACAGTAACTTCAAATTTAAGTCCCAGAGATTTTAATACAGAGACCACATTTTTATTGGTGACAAAAACATACATGAACAGTTTTTAGATGTGCTACCATCTATGATTAAAAGAGAGTATTGACAATTTTTAAAGCAAAAAATTCCCGATGTATTGGGGTTGCATACACAATTTGCATTGTGTGTTGCAAAGCTTTTATTTGACTGATTCTAGTCAAAATGTCACTCTCTTCTTTCGTATCTGACGTAACTGACGAAGCCGAAAGGCAGAAACCGGTCTAAGGATGTCGAATCTGATAAATTAAATTCCTTACTCGTTTGCTATACATGAACAGTATCAGAAAATCCGGATTTGTCGACAGAAATCTTAGCAGCATCGTACAAGACTAAATTTAAAATATCAAAGTCTACCATCGTGGGCGAATATAAAAAATTTAAAATTTAATTTTAAGGAAAAAAAGAATAACAATTAAACTTCTCAGAGGAGCTGAATGTACTTCACGATTACGTTTTCCCGTACAAAAGATGATGCTGTAATGAGCAATTCACCCACCTCTGCAAAACAAGAAAATTAAACGTAGTTAATAATTTAATATCTAAAAATAGGTTTACATTTTCTAAATGTAACAATTGCACATTTCATTTTAATTAAAAATAATTAAAGCCATAATTAATTTACCTTTTTTACAATAAACTTTTGTTTTGTTAATTTATTTTGAATAGAAAAGAAAAATTAGTTCCCATTTTTGTCTATTTTACGGCCTAAAAGCATTTCTTCTAAAATTCACAGCTAAAAAATGTTGTGTGAACCGTACATTTGCATGAATATACCTCACAATTGATCTTTGCACCACGAATTACAGTTTCAAATGGCTAGAGATTCATAGGATCATTAGAGAGGATTTTTTCCAGGGCTTCTCCAATAATTACCAAAATAATTGATATTTCAAACTTTAAAATTTTATAGTTTGATTTAAATCGATTCAAATCACTGCTAGTCTTGATTTGAGTTTGATTTGACATTAAACTCAAATCAAATTCTTAAAATTATATCAAACTAGTAAAACGGCCGTATTGAACTTAAAATTTGACAGATCGATTAATTATTCAAGTGATCTAGCAGTAGGAATTTTAAAAATGGGCTAAATTATTTGATATTTCAATTTTCAAATTCAATTTTTATCATACAAACTGGGAAATTTGCCCGGAAATACGTGATACAACTGAAAAAAGACCGCAAAATGTCCATACAAACATAAGTCATTCTCCTCCTGCATGTATTCCCCGAAGAAAAGCTGTAGATTCTTACCGGGTTACTGACTCTAACCACAATTATATATATTATCCAAATCAAAAAAATCCATTTGTTGAAGGAAATAATATAAATTCTTGATTCTTGATGCGATCTCACAGATACCAGCAATACTTCAATCACCACTGGTGCGGGTGATGCTAAAGACAAACATCTGTCCCACAAATTATAAAATAAAAAAAAAGTTAAAATTGTTAAAATTATTAAAGATGGCTCTAATATGTTTTCCAAGCAAAGAATTAACACTAATGCCGTGCCTCAAGGGTCAATCCTAGGCCCGATTTTATGTATTCTATATATTAATGAATTGCCTCTGACATTGCCTGAATGTTTTTCATCACTTTATGCTGATGACTCAACATTGTTATTTAGTGAAAAAATCATAAATATATTGCAAGCCAAAATTAGAAATGCTTTGTTGAAATTCTCTGCGTGGTCCAGGGATCAATCTTTATTGTTTAACATTTCAAAAACTAAATTCGTAACTTTTCATACTCGTCAAAAAACATTATTGCCTATTCTTAATATATCTATTAATAACTGTGATATTGCTGAAAGTGAAAATGTGAAGTTTTTGGGAGTGACTTTTGATGCAGATTTATCTTTTAAAACACACTGCCTAAATCTTTGTAATACTTTAAATTCCAAATATTTCCAGCTTAGAAATCTAACACAAACTTTAAATTTACAACATATAAGAATGTTTTATTTTGGTCAAATTCAATCCAGAATTAATTATGGAATCAGCGTCTGGGGCGCTTCGTCTCATGCTAATGACGTTTTTCTTTGCCAGAAAAGAATTATTAGGTGCATCTCCAAGGCACCTTATAATTGTCCTGCAAGACATTTATTTAAAAATTTAAGAATTTTGACTATGGCTGGCCTTTTTATATTGGAGTTGCTTACGTCAATACATAAGAATAAAACTAATTACGTCTGCAATAGCAACGTATATATTTATAATACACGTCAAAAAGACAATTTGTCTGTACCCTTTAGACGTCTTGATATTACATCAAAATCTTCAACTGTTCTTGGAATTCAGTTATACAACAAACTGCCGACTCATTTTAAAGACATTAAAACATATTCAAAATTCAGAGTCAAAGTTAAGAACTTTTTAATAGACATATGTCCATACAACACACAGGAGTACTTAAATTCCTAACCATCAGGTGCCAAATTGCATCATCACCGACAAAAAAAAATTATTTTTTTAATTAATCTGATTTTAATACTGTAAGTGTATTTTAATACTGAATTTTTATTTTATGAATGTATTTGAAATATTTGTGTTATATTTACTAGTGCATTACTTCTTAAAAATGACTTGTCTCCTAATTTATTGTTAAATTTTTATGAGATCAATAAAATATATCTATCTATCTATATATCTACATCAATTATGGGTGATCACCAAGTTCATTCCAGCAAATGAGACTTACAGAAACTTTAAGTCAGAATAGGGAGTTGAAGAATATGATAGAAAATTTAAACAGTAAATCTAATAGAAACCCCTAAACATTGAGATAAATTATATTCGTTTAATTAAAAAATGTATCGCGGAAAGACAAGTGGGTGTTTCAGTTTAATCAATATTTTACCTCTGACCTTTATTCTCCCTAGTACTAATTTGTATCTGATTTTTGTAGCGTTTCTCAGAAAAATTCTAAATTAACGGAAACAGCTTTTATTTTTTTACTATGAAAAAAATATATACATTTACAGAAAACGTTTCAATATTATGTGTAGTAGAAAATAATTGTTTGTTTTATAATTAAGGCATAAAATTAATTAAAATAAAATATCAGAAACGGAAATGTTCTATCCGTAAACACGGTGATTATTCAGAACTTCCCAAACTGTGTATTGAGATCAACAAGATGGAGTTGGGTCGTTAGAAGATTCCAAGAATGAAACAAATACGCATTGTTAGGAAATAAATGCGCACTAGTAAGAAACAAACACGCATTAATAAGAATCAAATAAGCATTAAACATAATTTAATGAGGATTCATGGGTAAAAATAAGCATTTAAGAAACTAATGCGCATTAAACATAAGTAAATGCTCATCCATGCGTAAAAAATACGCATTAATAAGAAACTATTGCGCATAATTCAAATGCGTATTAATAAGAAACAAAAAACGCATTACAGGGAATTAAATAAGCATCCATGTGTAAAAAATACGCATTTATAAGAAATGAATGTACATTAATTAGAAACAAATACGCATTAATAAGAAACAAATACTCAATAATAAGAAATATATATCTAAGAATAAAATGAGCATTAAACATAATTTAATGAGGATTCATGGGTAAACAATATGCATTAATAAGAAATTACGCAATAATAAGAATCAAACGCGCATTGATAAAAAACAAAAAACGCATTACAGAGAATAAATTACGCATTAAAGAGAATAAATTACGCATTAAAGAGAATAAAGTGCACATTTATGAGGAAAGAATACACATTAATAAGAAACTAATGCGCATTAATAAGTAAAAAATACGCATTAATAAAAAACAAATACATTTTTTCTTGACACATAAAAGTTTATAAATGTTGAATATTTTTCAATAAAAATTAATATAAAAATGGTTAAATATTACTCAATATAGCATCATTCACCCCACCCTTAAATAATCAATTATACCTAAGCAAAAAGTTCGTAAATATTGGTAATATTTTGACCCGTCACAGTAGCCTTCACCCTTAACTAAGAAAAAGTTCAGTGATTCCCCCGTTTATTAAAAATTTCTTTTAATATATTATTTTAAAATTAGCAATAAATTATAAATGTTTTCGTAAAAATGACAAGGCGTTAATAACGGTTAAATCTACATAAGTAACCTGATATTTATTTTTCATTACCATGCAACAATTAAAACCGCATAATATTCAAGTTTAATATCCATTTTCAAAGTTAATAAATCATTTAACGTGAATTAATAACACACTACCGTCTCCCAGTAGTGTTGTCAAGTTTGAGACAGAAGTATAACTACGGCTACGAACTGGTACTTGCGTACGTACTGGAAATTGTAACATATAGTGGAGGAGATAGCAAAAAAAAATTATTTATTAAACAATATTTATAGTTTATTTTGGTAGCACAGATGAGGTCGGGTTAGCGCGCTAAATTTCACCCTGTGTATAAATAATATAAAAATGTATTCAAAATTTTTTGTCAAAGTATCTATTTTTTCTAAAAGAATAAACAAAGTAAAAGATAGCACCCAAGCACATGAAATGGGCTCCCTCGTTCTCGAAATAGTAATCAAAGCAGGGAAGAGACATCAGGTGGTACTATCGAGTAGTAGTAAACCCGTTATTCCCGTTTGTACCATTTCCTCATATTCCTTGTTAGCCATTCAATTTCTACGAATGACATTTTGGTTTCCTGTTTAGTCTCTGATGACCAGGTTTCTTTGGAGCGTTCCATTTTTATCTTCTTCTTCTTCCTCTCTCCTTCTTCCTCTCTTATTCTTCTTCCTTTCTTATTCTTCTTTCTCTTCTTCTTCTTCTCTTCTTTTTCTTCAACCATTAAGTAGGATTCCTAATTTGCTATCCGATCGTTCGCTATATTATCTCTGGTCTATTTATTCATTGGTTCCTCTAAGGGCGGCTCCAGCCCAGAGATTGGGTGGGGGGGGGGGGTGCAACGCCGTCGGCTGTTAGGGTTATTTATATAAAAGTTTAATATTTTGGGTTTGTTATAAATGGACCTAGAGTCTACAAAAAAAATAAAATTTGGTTTACGCAGAATAACTTTTGAAATTTTGAAAAAATTTTGGGCCATTTCTGATGGAAAAAGTGAGTTTTTTAGGATATAAATGGATCTAGAATCTACAAAAAAATTCAAAAAAATTAAAATTTGGTTTACGCAAAATTAATTTTGTCTAAGAAACGATTGGCAATGTCAAAATTACCGACAAAAAATGTTTGGGCCATTTTGGAGGGAAAAAGTGAGTTTTTTAGGATATAAATGGACCTACAATCTACAAAAAAAATTCGAAAAAAATTAAAATTTGGTTTACGCACAATGAATTTTTTATAAGAAATGATTGGCAATGCCAAAATTACTGTAAAAAATGTTTGGGCCATTTTTGGGGGAAAAGTGAGTTTTTCAGGATATAAATGGATCTAGAATCTACAAAAAAATTCAAAAAAATTAAAATTTGGTTTACGCAAAATTAATTTTGTCTAAGAAACGATTGGCAATGTCAAAATTACCGACAAAAAATGTTTGGGCCATTTTTGAGGGAAAAAGTGAGTTTTTTAGGATATAAATGGACCTACAATCTACAAAAAAAATTCAAAAAAATTAAAATTTGGTTTACGGAGAATGAATGGGAGGGGGGGCAATTGCCCCTACTGCCCTTCTTGGAGCCGCCGTTGGTGTCCTCTTCCTCTGGAGGCCTGTGGTTTCACTGACTTTTCTTCTTTTTTGACCATATTAGCTCAGTTTTTAATTTCTACGAACGTTATAATCAACTTTTAATTCATCTGGTGTCTTTCTTTCGAAACATAAATAATTTTCAGTTTTATTGAGGTATCGCTTTGACTGTTACATTTCCATATGCGTATCTTTGTATAGAGCCTTAAGCGGTTGTTGGTGTAACCTTGACCACTAATTAGAATAGTTGCAACATGATACCGTATAGGTTAGGTAGTGCAAGTGCAAGAAACAGGGAAATAAGTTGAAACTAGATTGCCCATAGGCGTAGTTAAAAAAAACAAAAATATTATTTGAATTTCTGAATAAAAATCATTATAGAAGGGCAATTATTACATTCAATTTTTTTAAGTTAAGTAATTTTCAATTAAATAATATCATTTAGCGATATATTTACAGTTATTTAGCTCGAATATTTATATTTGATTAGTTTTCTTTATCTTTTAAAGAAAGTACTCAATTTAAATAAAGGGTTGGATTTATGCGGATACTAAATTTATATGTGATTTTTTATACAAACTTTATGAACTAATTTTTAATAATTATCTTGTAAATCGGTCTTGTTCGCCCACGCAAGTCATCTAACTATCAAAGGAACCACAATAGATCTGCACCCTTTTTACATATATATCTATGATCGTTTTTTATTTTTAATAAATTAACGCTGAGATGTAGGCATTTGTTTTAGTGGAAGTAGGACGCCTTAAGAATATTATTGCCCAACACAAGCCAGAAGAAGCAACTGTGATAACCTCTTCACTTCAGTACGTTGTAACAAAAAATACGTCGCACACAGTTTGAAAAGAAAACAAGGAGGGAGGGCAAGAAGTTGACAGAATTGAAAATCCGGATTTTTCTAGAAGGCCTTTATCAAGGATCACTTCCTCTCCTCGGAGAAAATGTCAAACATGTGTTAGTAAAGGGAAAACAGTGTTTTAAGTTGGCAAAAAGTATCTCAAAAGCCTTATTACTCGAAAGAAGCTTCCATCCTTTTCATTTCTGCAATTTATCTATATATTTAGAAACTGGTTATTAGCTGCCTTACAGAGTATTATATTTTATAATAATTAATAACTATTAAAACATAAATTTTACTTATTAAATCAATTTGTAACAATTTTTTAATCAAAGGTTAATAAATTCATAATCACCGATATATCGCCCGTACAGTTATATGAAGGTGTGTAGATTGAATAAATATTTAACGATAAAATTTAATATGAAATAATTTGAATTTCCTGTTGCAAATTACCCTACATGTATCTCAATATAAATGTGATTTTATTTATGTATTGTTAAAACAGAAAAGAAAAAAATATAGTTTGGGTCTATAAATATTCAGAGATTGGAGATGAAATAAAACTAAAATTAAAGGTTCTTCTTTTTGAATATTAAAACCACTTAAAATGTTTTTTAACTGGGCGTTTCGGCTTTTTCAAAAATTGACGTAACAAAAAATATAATAATGTACTATAGAAACAGATCGCTGGTCAATTTCACAAAATATGATAACAACATAGAACAGAGAAATAGATTTTGAAATTTAAGATGTCACAATTGTCAACATATTTTTTGTGACATTTCTGGGAACGATTTTAAAAGGATAGCGCATTTGCATATTATAAGATTTATGATTTATAAATGAAGTTTTCACTTTTTTCTGTTTTTAATTGAGTGGTATTCGGTAAGAAAATTTCACACCGAAATATGATTAAAAAATACTAGGATAATGACGGTTTTTTGTTAGGTTAAATAAAACACAATTAATCTACTTTAGTTACACAAAATAATAAAAATAAGTTTCAATTTATCAGTTATTAAAAAAATAATTTTACTAAAGTTGGATATTTTCTTCCAAGGAACTCGAAGTGGTACTTAGTATCAATGAAATTTGCACGCGTAATATTAGGTTAAATAAAATACAATTAAAATTTAAATTGGGGTTAGCCATATGTGAGTAGTAGGTACTGAGGTCAGGAAGAAAACAAAGGTCTTTTATTTCTCACACGTTATTTTATTTAGCGACCGGTTTCGACGATTAAACTATCGTCATCATCAGGTCCATAACTTTTTCACGTAGGAAAAACTGCAGGAAAACACCAAAAACATTTCAACACAGTAGATTAAAATACAATTCTATGTTTGTAAAAACAAGGAAGAACTTATCCTAATTTTATTATTTAAAAAATTTAATTTATATTTTATTTTATAAAAACATAGTTATAAAATTTAAAATTTAACTGAAAATTAACCAGCAGTCAAAGGATATTTACAAACAAATTAAAATATTAAAACTAACGAAAAGAGACAATGGCCATTGTTTAACCATTAACCGTTCAAAAATTGTCTCTTTTCGTTAGTTTTAATGTTTTAATTTGTTTGTAAATGTCATTTGACTGCTGGTTAATTTTCAGTTAAATTTTAAATTTTATAATTATGTTTTTATAAAATAAAATATATACTGTGTTGAAATGTTCTTGGTGTTTTCCTGCAGTTTTTCCTACGTGGAAAAGTTATGGGCCTGATGATGACGATGGTTTAATCGTCGAAACCGGTCGCTAAATAAAATAACTTGTGAGAAATAAAGGACCTTTGTTTTCTTCCTAACCTCAAAATACAATTAATCTACTTTAATTATACAAAATAACAAAAAATAAGACGATAAGCTCAATCTCTCAGTTTTTTATAAATTCGTTTTACTAAAGTTGGTAGAAAATAATGAAATAGATTTTTTCATAATCTACAACTTTCATACTGGATATTTTTTGATTATACAACAAAACAATTTAAAAAATAATTATTTCTTATATTTATCTGCATTTTCATTATTACAATTGAATATTTATAACAATACGGAACAAAAGTCAAATTTCAAATAGAAACAACGAAACCCAGTTTCTTTTCTACTTTTTTCTGTAGAATTCAATTGAGTAATCAGTTTTTAATTTTATTAAAATTAAACAAATTATCAGCAATTACTGAAAAATTCGTTATAGCAAAAATCATTCTTTGAATTTTTGCACTTTTTAAGCATGTTTTTAAAAGGGAACTATTATTTTTTTATTGTATCAAAAAGTTCCCGTAAAAACAAAAAAAATGAGGTTCTAAAGAACCCTGTACGATGATTTTTTGCAAACCAACTTTATTTTTGAAAAAAAATGTTTCTAATCTAAAAACTTTAATATCTTGAAAACCGTTAGATATTTTAATCTGATTTTTTTTTTGTTTATTTAAGTCCTAAAAAGGAATAATTCCACAAAATTTTATCAAAATTAAATTATATTTGCGGAAATTAAAAATAAAAATCTAAAAAAAAATTTTAATATTTTTTTGCATTTTCCGCGAAAATTTTGAAGTTATGGTAAAAAATACAGTTGTACATTTTTTCCAGATCTACAACTTTGCTATTGGATAATTTTTGATAAGACGTCAAGTTTCGCGGAAAATCGCCAAATACCACTTTTCACCCCTCTCAAATTAACCCTTTGTAATAATATAAGTATTTAAATTTTATTATTTTAAATATATGAATACATCAAGATATTAAGAACACATGGCGATCTTGCCAGTCCAGAATATTTTGGAAAGAAGAAAATAATACATTTAGAACAAGAATTCATGAAAATTACTGAAAAATTAAATTGAAATGCATGTCTAGGAATACAAATTCAAAAAAGTTGAAGGAAGAAGTAATCATTGCCCAAAACGGAAACAGTGGAGGCCAAACAAATAGAACAGAATTTTTGACTCCTAAAAATAAAGTGGAAGCAATTTTTATGGTATTGGCATTTGTCTTTTTTTTATAGATGATAGAGAAAAATGTGGTCAAACAAATTAGAGCTAGCCAAGAATTAGTTTAGACAAGAGAAGCATATAAGAAATTATTTTTTTGTTTTTAAGGGTGAAAGAAAAGAAGAAGCAAAAAAAATTAATTATGGAATGAGTTTGCAAAAGGAGTGCAAAAATTTAATAGAAGAACTAAAAGTGTTTCATAGAAATCTATTAAAAGACAGTAGTGAAAGAAGATGTGACATAAATGTAACTAACCGTAAGTTTAAGAGATTAGATAAGTTTAGAGATAGTTTTAAAGAGTTAAAATTATTATTTAATAAATCAGACGTAGATTTTCCGATTAAAAATTGAGATTAAAGAGCTTACAAATGTTATTGATAAATACATTGAGGCAATTCAAGTTAATTTAGAGGAAAGGTTACAATTTGATTAGCACATAGAGCAAACTGAAAGTGATGTCCAATTAGAAATAGACTCTTCTTTTTCCGCGGCTAGTCTGCTACCAGTTATGAACAATACGGAAACTGTAACGCAACAATTAATTGACGCCATTAATTTGTATGACTCTATGCTTGATGCTGAAGGAAAGAAATTATTAACTTATATTCAAGAAAAAAGTTTAAGTCAAAATGCAAAAATTAGATTAAATAAAATTTACACCAATAATCAAACTCTAGTTAGTGATTCAAAAAAGTATTTTTTTTCTAAAAGATCTTCAACGTCCTTAGCTACACAATTACATAATGTTGAACAATGGTCAAAAACTATCGAAGAGTTTGGGAAAAAGTTAGAAGAATTGTTAACTGACTTAACGATTACCCAAGCCAACGATAACGAAAATAATGTTCAAATTTTAAGAGAAGTTAATTGTAAGCCCCTTTACCACTTCCAATCATAAAAACCCTGCTGAAAATTATTATTGACTCTATTAATAGAGGCATAACAAAAAAAAATCATTAATATGAACTGGGTTATCCATTTTTCTCAAATGTTGCCTAATTTTAAAGAAAAAAATCCTTCTACATTTATCATCACTATACATTTACTTTTGATGCAAAAATAATTAAAATGATGAACATTGTCTCTGTTTAATACAACTTATGTTTTAAAATTATCATTTTTTACAGCATTCATTCGACGCTATTTTTATTTTCGAAATCACTATTTACGAGTCACAGTTTCTGATATACAGCCACTTATCGCCCTCAGTGGTATGTTTAATATTTTTATTCTTTTACACTAGAAACTTCTAAATTTCACTGATTCTAAGGTAAAAAATGCAATTGTCCAGTTTTGCTTGCCAATTTCATTTTTTTCTGACAATTTTCACTTAAAAAACATTAAATTTCCTTGCCATATAAAAACGAAAAAGTGTAATGTCGACCACAACCCATATTTTTTTTCAAATTCTAATTTACTTAGCCTTTCACGTCAGCACGAACTGAACAATTTAAAGTTATATCTCGTTTATTTCTTGTTCGCTGATTAGTCCGTTGTAAAAACCACCTCTTGAAAAAAACACCCAGTAATGGTACCGCTAACCTATTCAAATCGATAGAAAAAGTACCAACAATCCTTTTCTTAAAATAAGGACAGAGTAAAGCCGCTTATTTATTCTGAAGGTCAAATCGTTACTTTGATTCATTATATAAACGAGGGGTAAAAGGGTAACGCTATCAGTTTGATTCTGTGACTTCAATCCACTCCAACATGAACTCTTTGGTAAGAAAAAATACCGGTTTTGTTTGTATAAAAAGTATTATTCATTTCTATAGTTTTTTTATTCGAATATGTCAAAAAATGTCCAATTCGATACAGTACACAATAACAAGGATAACTTATCTGCCCTAGGACTTTTTTCGAACTTTTTCGGACAGTGAACTGTCCGGAAAAGCAAAATATAGGTATTTGGCTTACCTTTTTATTTTAGCTTTAAATTAATAGTTGTGTTCAATAATATTTGGTGTATTTTATTATCGGAATGACATATTGACTTGCTGTGATGTGTTTTTTTTAAATCCAAGTGGTATTTGTAGGTTATGTTACAATGTCAAAATAGTTATAATTTTTGTTTGAAATTTGACATTTCTTACACTTGTGTTCGGTTGCTTTTTAGTGTAGCCTATCAGAACCGACCGCAACTCTCAAATTCAATGAAAAAGTTATAATAACACTGGAATTAACGAAAAATTAAATGTTCTTCTTTCTGGATATACCACTATGAATTACAGAAATGAATAACGAAGAATCAGTTTTTTGGTTCAATATACACATCTTTTAATTATTTTGGTAAAAAATCTTGTAATTTTCGCAATGTAATGTAATTAATAAAATATCTGGTGCCATAATTCACGAACTGCTTCATATGTCGCCATAAACAAAAAGCACGCGGGTTAAGATCTGGACTGCAAGCAGGTCACGAAAATTCACTTCTATATGGCTACAAATTGTGTTACTAGATAACTCAAATTTCAGCACATCTACTTAATGTAGCAGGTACTCTCGGATTTAGAATGACTGTTCAGAATTTAGTTCAAACTATATTTTCATTACATGGCTTTCCTCTTGATTTACCTGTCATCCTAATGCATAACTAAATAATTTTTTAATTTTTTATTCCAGGTCGTACTTGCTCTCTTCGCCTTGGCAGCCACCGCCTCCGCCTCCCACCTCGGTCTCGGCCTTGGTCTTGGTCTTGGTGGTCTTGGTGGTCATGGAGGTTGGGGAGCCTGGGGTGGTCACGGACCCTCCGGAGTCGTTACCGGAGCTGGTGCTGCTGGACCTTCCGGAGTAGTAACTGGAGCCGGAGCCGCCGGACCATCTGGAATCGTCAACGGACATGGAGCTGTAGGACCCACTGGACCAAACGGACACGGAGCTATCTTGGGATTGGGACTTGGACACGGTGGTTTGGGAGTCGGTGGATGGGGTGTTGGAGGACTTGGTCTTGGACACGGTCTTGGTCTCGGCGTTGGTCATTTGGGTCTTCACGGTTAAGTTACAGGGTTGTCTTGTATAGGAAAAAAAATGTTAATTGTTTAATGTATTGTGAAATATGAACTGATGTAAAATAAAACAAAAATATACGTTGTACATACATGAATATTGTGTTTTTGTTTATTATCCAATTTTTCAACCCACCCATACTTCAATATTAATTTACGTTGATGTTCACTATTATTCTAAAGAGAATAAGAACTTTCTAATTAATCAAAAATGTACTTTTTTGAAAAATTATCTAATTCTAAATCGTTATAAATGTTTGTATAGCTGTACAAATTTTATGTTTGCATTTGTTGTATTTCCAAAGCCCTAAATAAATATATTCCTAAACCAAAATCTACGTTAGAATGATTCGCGATTTTGGCCAAGAAACTCGGGTTTTGAAAATAATGTGTTTATATAATATAGGGTACTTTTAAAATGCATTAAGAATGTTTTATAAAAGATGTATTATTATTTATTTTTACTAAAAAAAACTTTTGCTTAATCATCCACTGGATCTGATAGTACTGACAATTTTGTAAAAAATGGTTTTAAATTTTCTCGGATTTTTATATTTTGATAGGGAAATATTTAAACTAGTTATTTGTAAATCTTGATGTTGTATCTATTAAAAGCAAACATTTTAAAATTATTTTCATGTATACAGGGTGGTCCATTAGGAAACTAGGCAAATTACTTAATTCTTTTCAAATGTTTTCAAAAATCTTACTTACCACAACTTTTATAGCCTTTAAAAATAATACAAATTATAGAAGGTATTCAAAGTTTCGATCTTTCGTAATATTAGTTGATCAAAAATTACAGATTTCTTCATTCCCCCAGTTTTCTAAAAAACAAAGGGGAAAACAACAATTTCGACGTCATCTCCTTGCTTGGAAGAAGTAAGAATCAAGAAGGTTAAAAAAATAGAGGTAAAGATACTAATGAAGGAAAAGCAGCCGATACAGGGTGTTCCGTTGGTAAACGCTGATATTTTAAAGGTAGGTAGAGGTCACAAATAACCCTTATATAATGGGTCTCTTGGCTTCCATAACGGAGTTACAGGGTGTTTTATCCATTATGCATAATTATTCATTTGGCCAGAACATTGAAACATCTTAAAAATATAAAAACAACACCCTGTATATCGTAATTTTAATATTTCCATTTTAGATTTGAATAGAGGGGAAAAACTGAATTGAAACAAGTTGTTGTTGTAATCAAGGGCGGCTTCAGCCTAGAGATTTGGTGGGGGGGGGGCAAAATCGTCGGCTGTTAGGGTTAAAAATTAGGGTTAAAAATTAAAATTTGGTTTACGCAGAATGAATTATTTTGTATAAGAAACAAATGGCAATATCAAAATTACCGAAAAAAATGTTTGGGACATTTTTGAGCGAAAAAATGAGTTTTTTAGGATATAGAATCAACAAAAAAAATTCCAAAAAATTAAAATTTGGTTTATGCAGAATGAATTTTATATAAGAGACGGTTGGCAATATCAAAACTACTGAAACAAAATGTTTGGGCAATTTTTGGGGGAGAAAGTGAGTTTTTTAAGATATAAATGGACCTAGAATCTACAAAAAAAATTCAAAAAAATTTAAATTTGGTTTACGCAGAATGAATTTTGTATAAGAAACGGTTGGCAATATCAAAATTACCGAAACAAAATGTTTGGGCCATTTTTGGGGGAAAAAGTTAGTTTTTTAGGATATAAAGGGACCTAGAATCTACAAAAAAAATTCAAAAAAATTGAAATTTGGTTTAATTGGAGATATATTAAGGTTGTGTTTTATCTGAAATTTTGACACGAAACTATCTTCTCATAGCTCGTTTACCCATTACAACGGCTACATATTTTTTATAATTAATATTCTTATCAGTAAATTGAAGTTACGTATCGACAGGTAAAATTAGGTGTAAAAATACATTTCGCGCCATTTCGATTGTATATAAAATCGTTTACCATAGCTATAGAAGAAAAAAACAAATATGGATCGTGAACTGTGGTCTATGCCGTTTGATATAAGGTATTTTCCACACCCTATTTGAAATAATTATTGTGATATTGATCAACGCGAACAATTTGGTTCCACATGAATGACTTCCTCAAGTTATTCTTGTGGCTTTGCCGGGACAACTAGATTAAATAGTTTCGTTGAGTTTGTTTAACGCTAGCTTGACATAAAAATTAGTTCTTGAGATTTATGATGAAGTTAAAGTTGGCTGTATATAAATCATTAAATTTTTGTCGCATTCTATATGCAGGTTGACATGAGTGCATGACGAAAACCGCGTGCTCGAGCTGCAAATTTAAATTTTTCTGTTTAAAAGCATTTATAATATAATTTTAAAATTACATTTCATTGCATTCCAGCCAATAGGTGTTTCAAATTTTAAAGAAAGCAAGAGGACGTTTAACCAAATAAATATATTGACAGTTTATAGATAACTATAAAATACTTGTCGGACGAAGACTTGTGTGAATACAGGGTGGAAATGTGCCATGAATTAAATACATTCTGATAAAAACTGCAGTAGAACACAAAATTTTGTCGATTCCCGATCGTAAAATTATTAATTAATAAATAAACAAATAAATAAATAATACTACAGGTCACATAATATTTTCTCATTAAGGTATGTTAAGCACTCCTAGCAAGTTACAAGTTATGCAGTTAAAATAAAAAATAATCAAACTATTCGGGTGGGTATGCAAACAACGTATTACAAATTTTTGTTACTGCCCACCGAAACTGTGATCAAGCAACGCCCTTTTTAAATGGTAAACTATTTTTTTTTCTTAACAGAACAATCATGTTATCCAAATGCAGTTCTTATACATAAAAGGGTCGAGGTTGTTGATAATAATATATAATTAAATGATGAAATTAGATAATTACAGTTTTAGATCATATATTACGAATCGATTTGCTGAGATTTTCCTATTTTAGTCCGGACGATGGCTTGTCAAAGTAGCACAAAAGAATTAAAGAAGCTTTTAAATCAGTTGCGAAAACTAGAGAAATTAACAAAAATTACAGAAAATTTCGTATTGGTCAAATGTTTAATTAACCTGGAACTCCTAATATGAGTCAGAATTCCATAATATTTTTCAAAATTTGCCAAATAAATTATAGCACAGTTGCCAGAGCAACATTTAGACCAAAAGCTCTCATAAAATGTAAAATGGCTGAAACTGGGCTCTTAATGGGTGTAGAAAATTTGGTTTTTCCATTATATCTCGCAAAATAAAAAAAATGAAAAACTAATAGCACCACGTGAAAGAGCGAAACATTTTACTAAAATTTATATTATAAGTTATTTTAAAAAAAAATGTATTACTATAAAAAATTATTAAAAATATGAAAGCGAATTCGAAAATTACGCGCGTCAAGCTGCTAAATATATTTTTGCTTAAAATGTACAAATAAACAAAAAAAAAGCATTTTAAAGAGGAGATTTGAAGCTTTCTCGTGAAGCCATTAGTTTTTATTTTTTTTGTTTTCTCGTAGAAAATTCAACCGGAATTTATAATTTCTAAAATTGTCACTGATTTTTATAAAATTGAAGATATATAGTAAGAGAGATGACAGAAAAAGACCAGGCACATTCCTTATGGAAAATGGCTTTCGGTTAATTTTTCTGAAAATTTGATATGATGTAGTTCTCAATGTCCTGATTAAAAGTTCTCATGGGCACAACTCAATCCTATGACCAGTTTTTGAGTTATGGGCCTTCAAAGTTGGGTTTTTTGGACTTTTGAGATATAAATTTTTTTTCACATATACGTATGTCGTCATGGTTTTAATATGAATGGGACTTTTGCTGAAAAATGTCAATTTTCTACTGTTAATAGCTTTAAAATCGATAAACTTAAAGCAGTACGATTATATAAAAACATCTAGAATGTTATTGACATTCTAAATCTGCAATACAATACAAGATGCTATATTTAAATTTTTGTTTTTTTTGAGCACCCTATATAATTCCAAATAATGTCATATTTATACCCTTCCTTGTATTACTTTATAATTTTTATGTGAAAAAATTTTTATTAACAATAATGTTAGATATCTGCAGTCTATCCCGTTTTAATGGATCGCCCTGTATATGTATTGTACACCTCTGTAATGTACTTTTAATTTCTTAATAATATGTGCGGGCCAATGGTAGGTACTCGAGAACTAGGTAGTAACTGTAGCTTTAATTTTTTTTAACAATAGGTTATAAGTGAGTTGCCCGGCACAAAACAAACACCCTGTATAACATTGGTGAACTAAAGCTATAGTGGAAATTTATAAGTTTGCTTTTGAGAATAATATATTAAAAATTGAGCAAAATCTGGCGGTTTGTTTTTTTTTTCTGCGCAATTGATTGAATTAAGATATTTGCAATTTTCTCTAAATTAACATTTATTTGCCACCACCGTTTTGTGTAACAGCCTGTAGAAACTTTTATGCCACATTTCAATAAGACATAATATGCCCTAAAACTTTTGGTCTTTATGTACTAATACAAAAAATATAGACAAATATGTGAAAAAAAATTTATATCTCAAAAGTCCAAAAACCCCAACTTTGATGGCCCATAACTCAAAAACTGGTCATAGAATTGAGTTGAGAACTTTTAATCAGGACATTGAGAACTACATCAAATAAAATTTTCAGAAAAATTAACCGAAAGCCATTTTCCATAAGGAATGTGCCTGGACTTTTGACCGGAATTTCTAAAATTCTCAGTGATTTTTATAAATATGAAGATGCATAAAGAGGCATAACAAAAAAAATCCTTGTACATTTATCATCATTATACTTTTGATGTAAAAATAATTAAAATGATGAACTCTGTTCAATAAAACTTGAAAATTTGTTAAACAATATTTTTTTTTAATATAAAAATGAGATTTGAACAAACCTTTTAAAACTGATTTGTTTAAAATAAAATTTTCTTGTATTTAAAAATTATTTTATTTATTATTTTATACATAATTATAATTTTTCTAATTATTTTAAACAAAATAGTAAATTTTATACACACATTTTACGAAATTATAATAGTCAAATAAATTTCAATTGCCATGATAATGTCTGCGAACACGAAACGTAAGCATCTAATTTTTAAAAATTTTATTTTTAGACCCAAAATCGTTTAAAAATCAACAAGAAATAAATTTATTGTTAAAGTTATTCAAATAAATCAAACCTTTGCTTCAATCACTAAAACTTAAAAGACACATTTACTCTATAGACCAGTGCAGATGCCTTTTAAAATGGTAAAAAGTGAAATAAAATAATAGTAGGAAGAAACCCATTGGAAAAGGAAGAGAATATAACAAACATGAAAGGAAAAATAATTTACGGGCTATCTGGGGTCGGGAAGTGGAAGGGAGGAGTTTTTAAGATTAGAAAACTGTTTATCTCGATTTCCGGAAAAACTACAAGTCCTATAAGTTAAATAGCAAAGTTGTAGGTAATAAAAAGATCTACAACTTTTCTATTTACACTTTTTTCACATAACCTCAAAATGTATGTGAAAAATTCAAATAACCAAGTTTTTGGTTTTTTATTTTTATCTTTTACAAAAAAATTTTGTTTTCACGAAATTTGGTAAAAACTTACCTTTTTATGTCCTAAACACACTGTAATTTTTTTGTTTTAAAATATTTATTTTTTTAACCTTATTTTGACTTAATATCGAAAAAGCAGTCTAATTTTCAATCGAAAATTCTCACGTCAAAATATCTGCTTTTTTAAAAAAACTCGGTGGCCTTTTTGTTCGATGAAATCTCTACTTTTTGATGGTGTAAAAAATATATACACTACTATGCTAAATGTTCTCAAAAAATGCAAAGAGACGAATAAAATTCGGATCCGATTTTTTTTAAATCATCATGTACAATTTTGAGCTATTTATTAAAATTTATACTTTAATTACTCGAAAAACGTAAATGTAACAAGGAATCTTACTTTTTTCGAGTAATTAAAGTACACATTTTAATAAATAGCTCAAAATTATACAAGATGATTTAAAAAAAAATTCGGATTCGAATTTTATTCGTTTCTTTGCATTTTTTGAGAACATTTACCATAGTAATGTATATTTTTTTACACCATCAAAAAGTAGAGATTTCACCGAACAAAAAGCCCACCGAGTTTTTTAAAAAAACAGATATTTTGACGTGAGGTTAAAAAGGTTAAAAAAGTAAATATTTTAAAACAAAAAAATTAGTGTGTTTGGGACATAGAAAGGTAAGTCTTCACCAAATTTCGTGAAAAACAAAATTTTTTTGTAAAAGATAAAAATAAAAAACCAAAAACTTGGTTATTTGAATTTTTTACATAAATTTTGAAGTTATGTGAAAAAAGTGTAAATACAAAAGTTGTAGATCTTTTTATTACCTACAACTTTGCCGTTTAACTTTTTTCCATAGGACTTTTAGTTTTACCGGAAATCGAGATAAACAGTTTTCTACCCTTAAAAACTCCCCCCTTCCACTTCCCAACCTCAGATCGCCCGTAAATTATTTTTCCTGTCATTTTTGTCATATTCTCTTCCTTTTCCAAAGAGTTTCATCCTACTATTATTTTATTTGGTTTCAAAAATTTTCGGCACTGGTCTACTATTACAAAATAAATATTTTGTTTTTAATATGCATATTTAAAAGACAGAATTTTCATGACTAATAAAACAGTTTCTTCAATTTTCTGCAAAACCAACTTAACTTTTTAATTTTTAATTCACAGTTTCTATTAATTATACCTAAATATAATTGTTTAAACTAAAAATAGAACAAAATGTGATACATTTACCGTTTTTCACTTCACTCACAATTTTATCTTTTTTGTTTGACAGAGATTCTAAAAATACATACATTTTATCTGAAATAGAAAATTTTTAACTCAAATTTAATTTAATTTGATCTCTCGCTCTTCCTAAAGCTCTGCACGCACTGGGCAGGGTCCTTTTACCAGTTACTATTAAGAAAAGATGATGCAAGAGTGCAATATTTATACATAGTACTATATGGCATATGACTTCAAATAAATTTTAATAAATATTTTCTAAAGAATGTCGTTTACATACGCCTTTGTGACTATATATACTGGACAGAATCTCATATTGTTATCAGATTAGTTCTGTTCCTGATCTAACAAATACCTCTAAACAAAATGAAATTCTTGGTAAGTCTATTTTTTTGTGTTAGAAAAAAAATTTGCTTATTTAAATAATTTTTAGATTTCTGGATTAACACCTCTTCACGGTTTCTCCATTCATTTTTATATCGTGCGTTCTCCATCCATTACTTACTGTATGTCAGCTTTCCATCTCGTTTTTGGCCTACCTGAATGTTTCTTGTTCATTCTGGCTCTCTATTTTGTGAATTTCTTCATCTATCTTCTTGTCATTCTCTAACATAATCACTTCCATTTCTGCCTCTCTACATATTCCTTAATTTTTTTCCCTTGCTTACTCTTTCTATTTTCCAGCTTTTTTCAATTACACCTTTGGACTATGATGTTCTATCTATATTCAAATTACAGCCTTCTGCTTTTTAATGCAGAGGTTTGCGAATAATTATTTTGCTGTTAAAAGTCAAGAATCCAATTCTTACTTCGTTATATCATAGCTTCATAGTAGATCAATTTGTACTCATATTATCGCTTGTTTTCAGATTGCTTTCGCCATCTTGGCATTCGCCGCCCACGCTCACGCCTCCGCCATCGGCTTGGGCCTTGGTCTCGTCAACCCATGGGCACTTAGCCCGATTGGACCATCCGGAATCGTTACCGGAGCTGGAGCGGCTGGACCTTCCGGAGTCGTTACCGGAGCTGGTGCTGCTGGACCCGCTGGAATCGTCACCGGAGCTGGCGCCGTAGGACCCACCGGACCAAATGGACTCGGCGTTGGAATCATCGGTGCTCCATTGGGATTGGGATTGGGATTGGGTAAAGGACTTGGTTTGGGTGGTTTAGGATTAGGATTGGGATTGGGAGGATTGGGTCACTTGGGTTAAATTCTTTGATTTAGGTTTTACGTTGTATTTTTTGTTGATAGAGGACTGAAATGAGATGATTATTTGCAATAAATAAATATTTTTCTTATAGAAACCTGGTTTTTTCGTTTCAATTATGGTAATTAACCCCTGAAGCAAAATTATTTATTAAAATGTAAAGTGATAAGTAAGAACCTAAAGAAGCCAGTGCCTGTAAAAGTATTTAAGTCTTCCCATTTACTTAAACAGTCCGCGGAAATGTCTCTGATGGCCTACAAGCATTCAAAAATCTTCAAAAGTGTTTACGCGTGCTTCAAAGTACTTCAACAGTGTTCTGAATGTCTCTCTATCAATCAGCTGATGGCAGCGATTTTGTTTGTGTTTTCATTGTGTCAAATGTCACATTGGAGTCAATAGCGCCACTATCTACTAATTTTTAAATGACTAGGCGTCAACAACAAGGAAATAGTAATAACTAATTAAAAAAATTATTAGAACTTTTTTATGCGTTGTCGGTCGACTTAAGAAACACCCTGTTTACGTATTTATTCTTAAAACTATAACGTTACTGTTTCCTTAAAAAGATTTATGGGCGCAGTTTATGTTATGTGCAATTCCTAACTGGAATTCCTTATAAGTCAGACGGATATACAAAAAAAATTAAAATATTAAGTACATTGTTTTGTAGGATTTTATTTTAATTAGATATCCTATTTAATAAAGAAAATTGTGGGAAACAAAAATGTTGAGGAGAAGGAAAATTGTTGAAAAAAAATTGTAGTAAAATAAAAACAATTTAAAAAAATAAATTGTCAAGAAAAATATTAACAAAAAAATGTGAAAAAATCTTTATTTAATCACAAAATACTACAAACTTAATTATTTATGGTACAATTAAAATATAAATTGCAATTTTGGTACACAGTAGGAGTATTGTTTGAAATCTTTGTTAACTCATCGATAACGTTGGGTGTAGATAAATAATTAATGTTATTGATAGATCCAGCTGTAGAGTGAGAAGCTCGAGGAGTGGCTGCAGGATCTTCTGTTTTCTGTTTTTTAGCTGGAGATTCTGAGGCGTCACTTCTAAGAGTGTTTATAATGTTGGAGTATTGCTCATTAACCAATTGCAGATAAGGCTTAATTGAGTTGGCTGAACTGTGACCAGTAATTTTAATTAATTGTTATTCACCCACCCCTCCTTTAGCCAGGTTACTGACTGCTGTCGACCGCATGGAGGGGTTTGTTATTTTTATTTCTTTTGTATTTAACCCTGCCTTCTCTGCTGCTTCTTTAGTGCACATCTGCAAATTCCTTCGTTTCGCATTACGATCTTCCCTACTAGACTTGAAGATAATATATTTAAATGGATCAAAAATTATTTTTCAGTTGATAGAATACATCTCTTGCATTTTTTTGCAACGGTGTTCCACATTGTCTTCACAACTAGTTCTTTGTAATTTTCACCGTTTTCTTTCTCATATTCCACGCCCAATCTTTCAGGATTAGGTTTAGTTGCTCTAAACTTGTAGTTTCCAAAAGCTCGTATTTCTTTGCCTTGCAGAATTCCGTAAACTGTTTCCGTATTGACGTATGGATTTTAACGGTATTGTACGGTACACTTTTCTCATCGCCAGATGAATATTAGTCATAGAATCACTTCCAAAACGACTCATTTTCACTACATAAGCTGACTAGCACTGTTTAAAAACAATATTACAAAATTTATTGACAATAAAATCAGAAAAATTGTTTAGCGTCGTTTTCTGGTGTCCTAGGAGACCATAATTACTTGTTATCAAAGGTATTGTAATTTTTGGCGACAACAGCTGTCAAGTTATGCCGCGGGTAAACTCGAAAAAACTGCTGACAGGAGCTGTCATACAGTTTTTCATCTAGAAACTATTTGTAATTCAAAATTGCGCGTTTATGATTGGTGGAAATTAAGACGGGGGAAATAGTCTGGAATAAAAATTTATTGGGAACAAAGAATTAACTTTTGAGTGAATCAAAAAATTCATATATCTAGGAAAACGTTCACAAAGAACATGAACTGCAAGCAAGAATTGCAAAAGGAAACCGTAAATATGGATATTTAAAAAGCCTCATGGAATCAAAGTTCGTATCGAAAAAGAATTTACCCTACAGCCGTACGATCGACAACACCATGCGCCTGTGAGACGTGAGTTTTAAATAAAGCAGAAGAAGAAAAGAAAAGGTGAGAAAGAAAGATGCTAAGAGCTATTTACGGTGGAACAAGGACTGGCGAGGATACAGGAGACTGGAGACTGGAGAAGAAAACCAAACCGCGAATTGGAAGAACTGTATAAAAATCCTAACATCAAAGCAGTTGTCAAGGCTCAACGATAAGGTAGCTGGGACATGTAGAAATGTAAAATAGAGAAATACTGCCAAAGTTAGTGCTAAAAGAAAACCAATAGACAGAAAAAGAAAGGCCAGACCAATAAAGAGATGGATCAACAATACAGAAGAAGATCTAAAGGCAATAAACGCTAGAAACTGGACAGAAAGGAATGGCGTGGAATAGTGCAAGAGAAACTCCAACATGGACTTTATAAATTATAGAGGCATTAAATTAAATTGTATAAAATTTCAACTAAGCCCTAGGCCTCCAAGGTATGTAGAACAAATAATTCGACAAATCTCTCTATGCACTGTCATGCCAAAAAAAACAAAATATTTTTGGATTTTTTTATCGTTCTAATGCATATAAAAATGAATTTTAAAATAATATTTGAAACATTTTTTGTATTTTTTAATATATATTTTTCATTTTTTATATTTTTTAATTTTCTTCTTTTTTTATCATCTCGTCCCCTTGAGTTGGACCCCAGCCCAAGACATCGTATCAGCAAAAATCTCCATTTGAAGATCAGAGAATAATCTATTGTTATGCAATTTCTGCTTTTTCTGGGGAGAAACTTGATCTTAAAGGGGTAAAATTCAGCCAGCTGCTAGATTTTCCTCACGTGCGAAAACTATTTCGAATTTTGAAAAACTATTTAAGATGGTGAGTTTAAGTATTCTAAATAGTAGGAAAATGTTAAGAAATAAATCTATTTTTTAAATAAATAACACAATAACAGCTGCCTTCGCTGATGTTTCATTTTTATTGTTTAAGTCCTGAAAAAATTAAATAAATACTGTTCATGAACTTCATACATTTTTTTAATTAAATTATGCATGAACTGGTAATTTTTTTTAATTCAAATATCTGATTTGATTTTCTACAAAAAATATCAGGTGCTAGTAAGAGCGAACAAAAATATAAAAAAGTGCAAGGTAATCTAGTTTATTTATCGGAATATTCACCAGGATATGATCAAGTTAATACTTATAATAATCATAATAAATGAGTAAGAACTTGCAGTGTATATAGACTTGAATACATTCACCTCTGTCCTTTATAGAAACAATAGAATATATTTTTTAAATCTCATGTATATGCGTTTTAAAAATTGGAAAATTTATCTACAGATTCGAACGTATGTGGAAATATATATTTTTTTAAATTACGATTCAGGCTGTTTCTTGAAAATACTTGAACGGCGAATAGGGGTCACCGAGGTGGGATTATAAATACCATCATAATAAACGAACCACCCAGTATTTTTTTTATGTATGGTACATGTTTAATCCTTCCAACGCCAACAAAAAAATTTAGGTCAGGATTAACATAAAATAAAATCTTGTGTCCTCAAAATAACCAAAGATCTTGACCAGAGACCAAATTGAACAGTTTTTGTTGACTCCCGATAACTTAAAAATTATGGAAACTTCCAGTTCAATCAATATTGGTTAAGATATTAGATACCAAAACTAAGGTTCCACGAAATTTCACTATCGTTGAAGAATTTTATTTGGATTTAAATTTAAATACTCGAGTTTGAAATTAATTTCAAATATGTACATTTTCCAAGATAAAAACAGTAACTTTCGATACTTGGCTTGGAGGAAATACGGTCCTTCGAGTTTGTACGGGATGTGTGTGCGAAAAGTGCCCTAAACAAAAAAACTCTAATTTTTAAAATTAGAAGAAGGACCAACATTGTAAGCGATTCGATTAATAAACAAATTCCTTACAGATAAGTTACAGGAAAAAATGTTATACTAGGGAGGTTCTAGACACAATAGAAAGCTTCAATCAGCATTCCAATTCAAAACCATTGTTTAAGCAAAATTTGCATATCAAAACATCGCTCAATTAGTAAGTAATCACTTTAAAAAAAGCTGCATTTGTTCTATACAAATAACAATGTCAAAGTATATTACTGTTATGACTTTTATGATATAGATTTTTTATATATATTTATATAAATCGTAATAAATTAAAATATCCTAGTTTCTAAGGACATAGGGAGCACCTTATTTAAATATAACGGTTTAATATATATGGAAATTATATTTTTTTTAGATGTGCTGCCATCTATGATTAGAAGAGAGTATTGACAATTATTAAAAGCAAAAAATTCCCGGTGTATTGGGGTTGCATACACAATTTGCATTGTGTGTTGCAAAGCTTTTATTTGACTGATTCTAGTCAAAATGTCACTCTCTTCTTTCGTATCCCTTTCAGAGATTAATAGCTTTGCAACACACAATGCAAATTGTGTATGCAACCCCAATACACCGGGAATTTTTTGCTTTTAATAATTGTCAATACTCTCTTCTAATCATAGATGGCAGCACATCTAAAAATTTTATCTTATAGCGGATATAGCTACTGACTTGTACGAGTTTGGAATTTTATTTATTGGATTCGAAAAGCCTAACTGACGAAGCCGAAAGGCAGAAACCGGTCTTAGGATGTCGAATCTGATAAATTAAATTCCTTACTCGTTTTCTATATTTTTTTTATTTAGATTCTGCGAAACGTAGATTTATTTCATTTCTAAAACTATAAAGAGGTAATTTCTTCTATAAAATTTATCACGCATCCTTTTAACCTATCCTTTTCTTGAATCGATTTCGTTAATATTAAAATATCGTATATTATTCGGAATAATTTCCCATCTGATTTGATTCAGCTATACCAGAATATGTGGAAAATTCTTTATTGCGTTAAAACTACCACTACCTCAACTTAAATTCAAAAAATGAGGAGTTCTTATAGCTTCGATTTGAGCCCAAATTTGCAGGTACACACTTTATATACGTTGGGTTTTAGCATCCATTTCAATACTTTACCACTTGATCTGCACAAGAGTTCGGTGCTCATCTTCACGACACATCCAGTAGGTACTCAGAAGCTCAAGAATGTATGATAAACCACTGGTCAGGTCCTATTTATACAACATTTTTTTTGTGCAATTTTTGGATCTGTGAATATTTATAAAAATTTTATTTTGTACCATTAAATATTGCTGTTTTTTATACTATTTTATAACTCCGGTATTAAATTTCTGTATAACATCCTGTATACCCAAAATTGATATTTATATAAATCAAAATGAATTGCCGAATGTATGTAAGCGCATTACTTCAGAACGGCTGCATCTATTTGGCTAATTCCTTTTTTGATGTGATGGTATTTGTCAGGACAAGGTTTGTATGAAAGAAAATGTTTGAAAATTTTGGGTTAAAAAATCTCCATATAAGAAGACAGTAGGGAGATCTTCACTTGACAGGATTGACAGATTGACGTTTAGTTATTTAATTTCTTATATTGTTTCATCTGTTGTTTAAATTAAAAAAAAAATCCTAAAGTCGGAATATCTTGTTCAAAATCGGTGCGTTGACGTAAAATGTCATAAGAAACAAGTTTGTTTAATACTTTTTTTTCAAATTTCAAAAATAAAGGCAGGTTGAGCAAAATTCATATTTTTTGACACACTTAGTATACGACTGCAAAAAATTGATATCTGATAATTGCATTTTAGGTTTTAGAACATGCAGAACTTTTTATAAAAAATAATTTTTTTTCTAAAATTAATATGATGCCGACCTAGTGAGACATACTGTATATCATGCGGAGATCATTTTTTTGATTCTATTTTACTATGGAATTTTTAATATTTTTCAATAAAAACTAGTGTATACATATTTTAAAGTATAGTTAATAAAATATCTTTCCCACAATCCAAAAAAAGTAAGGAGATAAAGTAAAAAAATTGTAAAAATCACAACCTGTCAAATTGTTATTCCCGCTAAAATAATTAGCTATTTACGTAACCAGTTAGGAAATAAGGAATTCTGTTTGACGAACCGCAAACACCAGTTTAGTAGCCTTTTTAAAGTGTCAATCAGATTCATATAAGGCTAAAAAATCAAATATCTTTTCAAAAAATGATATTACAAAATTTCTTAAAGAAGGCTGATAACAAAAAATTTTTAATGACAAAAGTAAGTATTTTAGAAATTAGTATTAAGTATACAGTCCTTTTGATATTTTTATCTTTTAAGGTAGCAATGATTGTGGGAATAGCTGGTGGATTGCGAAAATCCGAGTTTTTTACGAATAGAAGATGTTTTTTTTGAAGAAACCTATTACAGAGTTAAAATTCCAGAAAATAAGACTAAAATTTTACGTGAATTTGTAATATCTGAAGGGGAAATTGAAAATGTAAATTTTGTGGACATTATTAGAAATTATTTAAATTTAAGACCGTCGAATGTAAAACATAACCGTTTTTTTGTAAAATATTGTAATGGAAAATGTGCTACTCAACCGGTGAGCCTTAACACATTTGGCAATTTACCGAAGAAGATTACTGAATCCAGTTTTATTTACCGGACATTGGTTCAGAAGAAGCTCGGCCACATTACTGGCTAACTCAGGAGCCGATATTTTAAAATTAAAAAGACATGGAGGCTGGAAATCCAATAAATCTGTTTCAAATATCTCTGCATCTATGAGTACTTCGAGTAGTTCAGGAATTTCTTTATCTAATTGTAATAATTGTGTAATTAATATGTAATATTTTACTTTACTCAACCAGTTACGTAAATTATGCCCTATCACAACGTCAATTAGTTTAAAAAAATGTCATATTACATGTCAAAATTAGAAAAAATAATTTTTTTCTTTAATTTCTTCCCATTCCCATCAAAACTTGCTCTTCCTGTCTCTAGATATTTAATATTATACTGATATAAAAAATAACTGTACAAATAACGGATCATTCCATGATATACTTGTTTGAAAAAAACCATAATTAAATACGTATCCCACCCTACGCTTATAAATCCTAACTGTAACACCAGCGTATTATCCGTATTACCAATTTCAACTCCTGCATTATGAAAGTACTTATTCTTTTCAAAAAAAAAACGTATTTCCTAATTATTGGCAAGGAAGGTCGTTTATATACCTATATAAACGAGGGCGAAAAGCTCAACTATATCGCAGTCAGCACCCGTGACTTGATACACAACATCCAACCGACATCATGAACTGTTTGGTAAGAATTATATCTTATTTTATAAAATCGCTCCCGTTTTTTTATAAATCTATTTTTTTAAAGATTAAGTTTGATTATTTTTGAAATAATTTTTTCATAATCATACATACAGGGTGCGGTATTATTAAAATTAAAGTGGAAGCTTGTATAAGCCGATATTTTCAAAATATACAGGATCGCCCATTAATAACCAAACTTATTTTATCGTAAATAGAGCACCGTGTAGGTTTTTATATTTTTAAATCTTCCCAATCTTAGCATTTTTGTATTAATTAATCATAACACCCTGTATTAAAGATTTAATATCAAATAACAATAAAAATAAACGATTTATAATTTAGTTTACTTTGATCTAAAATTATTGGTTTGTTGAAATATTTAATACAGGGAGAGTCAAAACTTGCAATACTTATTATCTCTTGGGATAAATGGATTATTTTATGGTTATTTTTGAGTTTATTAGTTTACCTAATTGTTAACGATTTTTCAAAAAAATAAGAAAAAGTTTTAAAATCAATTGTATATTTAAACGTTTTTTTAGTATTTATTTCTGAATTTTTATTTTGTATTCCTTTTTGCAAGTTGCAAATGAGAAAAGTGGGGTTAGATTTCCTCATTTTAGTACTGCCAATTTTGATATTTTAGTAATTAGGAAAATAAAATTAATTTTTTAAATTAACATTTATCATTTAAGTTATTTATTTATTGTTTCACAAGCCCTCTTTTTATTTGTTTTTTTGTGTGTGTATTTTATTTTAAATAAAATTTTTAAATTTCTGTAGCGTAAAAACAGATTTTGCCGACCTTCTCTAGTATTGTGTCAAGTTATTTCAAAATGCCCCTACTCACAACGGCCAAAAACTAAATGAATATGTCAGCAACAAATTTTAATAATTTTCTATTTTTCTCAGTTTGTAGCCCTCTTCGCCACCCTCGCCGTAGCCACCCATGCCGGTGGAGTAGGTTTGGGATGGGGCGGTCTAGGAGCCGCCGGTTTGGGATGGGGAGGTCTAGGACACGGTGCTGTCGGAATTCCAGCTGGAATCGGAGGATTGGGACTTGGCGGACTTGGCGGACATGGAGTAGGCTTAGCTTTAGCCGTACCCGCAGTTAACCCATGGGCTCATGGAGGTGTTGGACCTTCTGGTGTAACCTCTGGAGCCGGAGCCGCCGGACCATCTGGAATTGTCACTGGAGCTGGAGCCGCCGGACCATCTGGTAAGTTTGAGATGGATAATAACTTCCGAAACTCATTTTCTTCGCCTTTTTCGGATCTTTAACGATTTTACCGTGTTCTTTAAAATACAACAACTTCTTTTTTTTTTCTAGGTATTGTAAACGGACACGGAGCTGTAGGACCAACCGGACCCAATGGTAGAGGAGTAGTTGTTGCTGCTGCCCCAGTTGCTGTTGCCGCTCCCGTCCTCGCTGGCCCTGCTTTGGGATGGGGTGGTGTTGCCGGACTTGGTCTTGGTAAAGGTATTGGTCTTGGAGGTCTTGGAGGTATTGGTCTTGGAGGTATTGGTCTTGGAGGTCTTGGAGGACATGGACATGGATGGTGAACCTACACTGGTTAATTAGGATATTCAAATTGTGATTTCGATCATACTGCCATGATGTTGTATTTATTTATTTAGTGTTCAAATAAAAGAATATATGTGAAATTCTTTGTAAACTTGATTTTTATTTCCGCTATATAAGAAATTTGCGATCTAAATTATATTTTAAGCAACTTAATGTTTGCCGGACATTTTTCTGAAAGCTGCATTAAAAATGTAATTTTGTAAAGTATGTACAGAAATGGTTATTTATGAAACAAATCGAAATATTTTCTTTGAAAAACTGCGTAAATATACATCTTTTGTTGGTTTTGATTCAAATTAGAATACGGATACAGTTGATTACTTTTTAATTTTGGGTTTATATGATTAATTACAAATTTCGCCACCCATTCCAAACTGGTTGTATCCAAAATGGCGGATTATATACAAAATTACTGACAACAAAACAGTGAGGGGAAAAAAATAGAAAGGAAAGTGCGCAATCGAGAAATTATGCTATTTCAATGAATTAATGTTAAATATAATTTTTCATGAAAATAAACCCCTCCCGAATTATAGGGCGTAGAAAATTATGATTTTCATCACAAAAATCGTACATTTCTAAAAGTGTTTTAAATATAACCGAAAATCTGTTAGTAATTAAAATGAATTTTTTTTATTTTTCTACGACTAATACGAAGGAAGATAGGGCAATTCAAAAACGGGTGTTTAAAGAAACTGGATCGTTCTAGCGTAAATATCTGGAAAAATATGATTTCTACAAAAAAAATGTATATAACATCCTAATGAGAGAACAACATTGGGAACATTTTACGCAACGGCGTCTCCATGAGGGGGGGCAGTAGGGGCAATGCATTTTGTATAAGAATCGATTGGAAATGTCAAAATTACCGAAAAAAATGTTTGGTCCATTTTTGAGAGAAAAAGTGAGTTTTTTAAGGTACAAACGGACCTAGAATTTACAAAAAAATTCAAAAAAATTAAAATTTGGTTCACGCAGAATGAATTTTGTATAAGAAACGATTGGCAATGTCAAAATTACCAAAAAAAAAGTTTGGGTCATTTTTAAGAGAAAAATTGAGTTTTTTAGGGTATAAATGGACATAGAATCTACAAAAAAAATTCAAAAAAATTAAAATTTGGTTTACGCAGAATGAATTTTGTATAAGAAACGATTGGCAATGTCAAAATTACCGAAAAAAAAGTTTGGGTCATTTTTAATAGAAAAATTGAGTTTTTTAGGGGACATAGAATCTACAAAAAAAAAATGAAAAAAATTAAAATTTGGTTTACGCAGAATCAATTTTATACATAAGAAACGATTGGCAATGTCAAAATTACCGAAAAAAAAGGTTTGGTTCATTTTTGTGAGTTTTTTAGGGTATAAATGTACCTAGAATCTACAAATAAAATTCAAAAAAATTTAAATTTGGTTTATGCAGAATTACTTTTGTATAAGAAACCAACAGCGGATCTAAGAAAGGGAACGGAAGAGGCAATTGCCCCCCCCCCCCCAAGTCCGGCAATGAGAAGATATTTCTCAACGATAGTTTATCGATTACGCAAGGTTTTTCTTTTTTTTTCCCTTACTTTTTGATTTTAATAAAAAATACCTAATTTAATATTTTCCCCTAAGTACGGACCTGCAGGTACGCTAGTACAGTGTAAAATTATTTAAAGACGAATACCTAAACAAGAAATAGGTAAATGACGCGAGGTGAATTTTTGAAATGAGAAGTGTATGATGTATGCCAAAAAACGGAAAAAATATACAGAGTGATTAAAAAGTTCTGGCCAAATGAATATATATATATATATATAGGTTATTTAGAATCCCTCTACCTACCAATAATAAAAATTTCTCGATTAGAATATTAGTTAAGTATATTTTAAAATATTTACATACTTTCTACATAATAATTGATTTATTCATAATTTGATTAAATGCAAATTTCGATTTTGAAAAATATAGCGAACTGGTTATTGTTTATTATATTTCCGCGTAGAATTATCGAAAGGCTGTATAAACCAGATTCCAAATAACCATTATCTGTTCACAGATTTCATAAAAAAATATTATTTTTCTCAGACCACTATAGTGGTTTCCTTACAAAACAAAGAACTACAATGTGATGTATTCGTTGTACCGTGGAATAAATTCACTTATTCCACAAAAATGTCACTTATTCCAAAGTAAATGCACTTAAATGGCAAAACAAGAAATAATCAAGACCACTTAGTATTTTATGTAGGACTTTTTATATATTATCCTATATAATATTGTCCCTACTTTGATGCTTTATTCTCTGGTAGTCGTAGAAAAAGTTTAGTGTGCACCACGTGGGCAAGGACTTCTCTCACTCGTGAGAAAAGTCTCATTTTCCCCACTTGTGGCGCAATATACTATTGAAGATAAATATTTTTGGGAATTTTAGCCTATGAACTAATAATTCTTATCTTAAAAATTTTTATTACTGAATTACTTTATATAATACGACAAAGTGACGTAAGAGCGGTCCGTAGTTGGCAATTAAATAAATGCATACAGTTTCTGAACTCGATTTAAATAAATTGTTACCTTGTGAACTGAAAAATACAAGGTAATATGTAGCGTGTTGGTAAAAATCGAAAAGCCTATAAATCTATTCATAAAAGTTCTTTGCATTTTAAAAACATCGACTACTTTTATAAAGTTTGTCTTTTAAACACTGGCTAACAAAAAAATTGCAAGAAGAAGAAGAAGAAGAAGAAACCAACATGTTGGTTTATCAAATCATGCGGTTGTACTGGGCGTTCATCTAATTCTTTGTTCGCAGATTCAAGAAAGATTTTAACGAATACCAAGTCGAAAAAATTTGATGAAACATTTTTTGAAAAAAGAAATATAATAAATTAGGTTTTACAATTTCTCTTCTAATGGAAATAAAACCACTTATTTTAAAGAAAAGGGAGCTTTAATTGACGTTTGGACTTAACTTCGCAAGTCGTTTTCAAAAATATAATTTACTATAGAAACAGAAAACTTAATAATCTTACAAAAAATATGACAGCAACATAAGACTCGGAGAAAGATTTTGAAATTGAAGATGTCAAAATCTGTTTCCATCATATTTTTTTTACGTTTCTGGGAACGAATTTTAAAAAAGAATAGCGCATTTGCATATTATAAGAAAATTTATACTTCGTCATAAATGAAGTTTTCTTAATAATATTATCATCATATCATCATCAAGAAAAAACCAGATAAAAAACTACTATACCGATATAGAGGGTATCCTTTTTGCAATTAACTCTTTTTGTAAAATAGGTAACCAAATTTTGTAAATACAATTTTTTGTATTTAGAATTTCATTAAAAGGTTTTGTATTTACTATTAGAGATTTTAATGTATTATTAGATTGGAAAACTGTTTTTAAATTAAATTTATTGCCAATCCTTCTAATTTTTTCGAATAATTTTAGAATATAAGGAATTTTTACTATATTTGAATAAACTATTGGGGGATTTAAATGTTGTTCTTTATTTTTCTCGGTTTCGGTAAAGTTCACAATTTATAAATTTATTTGGGTAGTTGCTCTTAATCAAGACAGATTTAACAAGTGATAATTCATTATTTAAAATATTATCATTTGAACAAATTGGTTTTGCTCTATCGGAAAGAGATTTAACACATATTGAATGGTTTGAATTAAAATTTAGATATCGATTTGTATATGTGTCTTTTCTAAAAACTGATGTTTCAATACAATTGTTATTATTGTGTACTAGTACATCAAGAAACGGTAATTTTTTATTATTTTCAATTTCAATCGTAAATTTAATAGTAGGTTCCGAATTATTATTATTATGTAAAAATGTATCAATATTTTCCCTATCGTGTTGCCAAATTGCAAAGATATCATCTACATTTCTAAACCAGACAGAAGGTCTTAAATTTTGTTTATTTGCAATTTCCATCTCAAAATCCTCCATGAAAATATCACACAATTTTGGAGACAAAGGTGAACAACCCATTGCCATACCAAAATTCTGTTGATAAAAATCACTATTTAATTGAAAATATGTAGTTTTATTACATAATTCCAACAATTCTAGAATTGCTGAGACGCTTAATTTAGTTCTATTTATTAATGTATTATCGCCTGTCAACTTCTTTCTCACAAGATTCAGAGTTTTATCGACAGGAACATTTGGAAATAAACTATGATTTTTGATAATTTTTCTAAAAAATGTTTCGAATTTTTGATAAAGGAATTAGTATTTCCTGATAACGGATCTATTATTTGAAGAAGAAATCTTGCTAAATTTCTTGTATATGTATTTTAGGTAAACCATAAAAATGTGAAGGTTTACTATAATGAGAAGTAAGAGTTCTTCGTTCTTTAGAACTTAGAAATTTTTTATTTTTATATAAAGTTTTGTAAATTTTGTTTTTAAAATTTTCTTTTATAATATAGTTATTATAACACTAAAAGTAGTGCATAATTTCCTACATGTCAAATCAGCTATCTAAATTTGCCTCTGAATAACTGTCAAGTATAAAGGTAAAAAAAATATAATCTAACTACAAAGAAACTAAGAATCATTTTTTAATAAACATACCTTTATTGCGAGATACATCTTATCTTCAGCTACGTTTATAAATTTGTTAATGTCTTCTGGTTCTAAAATTTTTGATTTTTTTGGAATGTAACCTGTAGATACTCGTTTTAACATAGCTTGCAATTTATTAAATTTTGATATATCAACATTTTTGTATAAATTTAGACAACATCTTAACATTGAGTAAGTCGTCCATAAGGTAGATGATTTAAATTTTTGGCGTTGGATTTCAAAATATGCAAGTAACACATTTTCTGAGATGTTTTCAATATTACTTTCACGACACCAATCTTGAAACTTATTATATGCTTTCTCACTAAGATGCCGAGATTTGTCGGGAATTAAATTACCTATAGGTACTATTTTCCGCAATTTTTCGAATTTTTGGTGGCGTACACGACATTTCATCACTCATTTTCACATAGGTTTTACAAACTTTAAAATACAAGAAATGAAAAAATGAAAATTCAAACTTGAAATGACTGTCAAGTATAAATGTCATATCATTGTTACCAACTGCTACAAAATTAAGGAACTACGTTACTATTAAAAGTACGAAATATTTTTAATTATATAATAAAAATAGGCGAAAATTTTAAAAAATAGCGTAAAGAACTCGTTTCATAATCCGTTTATTGTATTCGTTCGCCGCCAAGCGGCTCGCGTTATAATTTCGAACTCATACAATAAACATCGTCTTATGAAACTCGTTCTTTAATATACTATTTCAATACTAGTAGTTTGTTATCATCTATTTTGTTGATGACAACCGTCGCGTTACCTTTATCTATCGGTAAAATCTTAATTGTATTGTCATTTTTTTAATTTTTAATTGTTTTAATTAATAATTTTATAAGATTTTTCTAATTCAATTTTGCAATGTACCTTGTATTCGTTACTTAAATCAATTGCTTCTCAAAATTTATCAGTCGAAAGTCGAAAGTCGAAATGTCAATTAAAGCCCCCCTTTTTCTTTAAAATAAGTGGTTTTATTTCCATTAGAAGAGAAATTGTATTACAAGGAAACCACTATGAACTACTTTCGATAAACGAAAAGTTTTGTAAATTTAGAAAAGTAAAATTAAAAAAAGCAACTGTTGAATTATTCAATATTTACGAGTTTTAAAGGATGTAACCAATAATTGCTAGCGGCCGATTAACATAAGCAAACTCAAATATTTTTCGGGCTACTGCTTTGAGAGAACATTTAGGACAATTTTTAAATATATCTAGCTGCTGAAACAATAACTTTTACATGAATTTGCATGTTAAATGACATTTCAACAAAAATAAATGTCTACACATGAAATACCACCAAGCAATTTCAAATACGGTTATTAGATAAAAACCTACACAACAACATATCTACTATTTCCTAATTATTGGCAAGGAAGGTCGTTCAGTGTTCTATATAAACTGGGGTAAAATCTCAGTTATGTGTAGTTAGCTCTGGTGACTTAATAGACATCTAAATCAACATGAACTGCTTGGTAAGATACTTTAATTAATTCTATATATGTATAAACTAAAAAAAATCTGTTTTAATTAACTTTGTAAGGAAAATAAAGCAAATAAAAAATATTGTAATTTTCTCAATTTCCTTGAACATATTAATATTATTTTCTTATTTTCTGGAGCTTTTACCGAGGGAAATAAGAATTATACCCCATACTTTTTTTATTGTTCCAAACTATAACAAATAAATAAATGACCATGGCTGGTACTTGTTTTGGGATAATTTGAATTCGTTTCTGCTTGTTTAATGGGAATTGACTCAATTTTTTTAATAGAAAAATTGCGGATAAATTTAATTTTTTCCTAGTTTGTAACCCTCTTCGCCGCCCTCGCCGTTGCCACCCACGCCAGTGGAGTTGGTATTGGATTAGGAGGACTTGGAGGCATAGGACTTGGAGGCATAGGTCTTGGAGGCCTAGGAGGACTTGGAGGATTAGGAGGTTTGGGAGGTCTTGGTGGTCATGGAGTAGGAGTAGCTGTAGCAGTTCCCGCAATCAACCCATGGATCAACGGAGGCGTTGGACCTTCTGGAATCACTACTGGCGCCGGTGCCTCCGGGCCCTCTGGAGTAGTCACTGGAGCAGGAGCTGCCGGACCATCAGGTAAATAGAAGATTTGTTTTCTAAAAGATTCAAATCTACAGTTTATATCCTAATAAATGAAGTTTCAAATTCTAAACAAACAATCTCCTTCTAGGTATTGTAACTGGACATGGAGCTGTAGGACCCACCGGACCCAACGGTAGAGGAGTAGTTATTGCTGCCGCCCCAGTTGCCGTCGCCGCCCCCGCTGTCATCGCCGGTCCCGCTGTAGGATTAGGAGGATGGGGTGGACTAGGAGGATTAGGTGGAGTAGGAGTAGGAGGATTAGGCGGAGTAGGAGTAGGAGGATTGGGTCTAGGTTTGGGACGTGTTGGTATCGCTGGAGTCGGTATCGGTAAAGGTATCGGTCTTGGAGGACACGGATGGTAAACAAAGTGTTTATTTAGGATTTTCAAATTGTGATTTCTGAACTGCCATGAACTTTTTGTGTATTTATTTAGTATTGAATAAATTAATCTACATTAAATTAACGATTTTGTTTTAAACTTTGAGATTTTCACTAGAAATAAAACTAATGTTATAGTTATATATAACTTGTCGGCACATCTGCGAATTTTGTTTTTATATGTCTGCAATTGAAAACTATACCTCTAATTTTTCAAAATAATACAAGCAGCATTTAAGTGCATGAAAATATGGAAGAGCGAAAAAATATTATTACAAAAATGTATTTATTATAATAGACCAGTGTCGATAATTTTTGAAACAAAAAAAAATAATAATAGGTTGATGACTATTGGAAAAGGAAGAGAATATAACAAAAATGAAAGGAAAAATAATTTACGGGCGATCTGAGGTCGGGAAGTGCATGGGGTGAGTTTTTAAGGGTAAAAAACTGTTTATCTCGATTTCCGGCAAAACTACAAGTCCTATGGAAAAAAGTTAAATAGCAAAGTTGTAGGTCATAAAAAGATCTACAACTTTTGTATTTACACTTTTTTCACATAACCTCAAAAAATATGTGAAAAATTCAAATAACAAAGTTTTTGGTTTTTTATTTTTATTTTTTACAAAAAAAAATTTTTCACGAAATTTGGTAAAAACTTACCTTTTTATGTCCCAAACACACTGTAATTTTTTTGATTTAAAATATTTATTTTTTCACCTTATTTTGACTTAATATCGAAAAAGCACACTAATTTTCAATCGAAAATTCTCACGTTAAAATATCTGCTTTTTTAAAAAACTCGGTGGGCTTTTTGTTCGTTGAAATCTCTACTTTTTGATGGTGTAAAAAAATATACATTACTATGGTAAATGTTCTCAAAAAATGCAAAGAAACGAGAAAAACTCGAATCCGAAATTTTTTTTTATCATCATTAATTGATCAATTTTAGATATTATCTTCCGGTCAAATTTTCTATGAGAAAACAAAAAAATTAATAACTAATGACTTCCTGAGAAAGCTTAGAGTTTCCTCTTTAAAACGCTTTCTTTTTTTCGCCTGAATATTTGTATTCAACGGCTCGGCGCGCGTACAGTTTTCGAATTTGCTTTTTTATTTTTAATATTTTTTATAATAATACAAATTAATTTTTAAAATAACTTATAGTATTATTTTTTAGTAAAATTTTCCGCTCTTTCATGTGGTGCTATTAGTTTTTCGAAAAAAAAATTTTTTTCGAGATATAATGGAGAAACCAAATTTTCGATTTTATTTTTATTGTTTTGTACACCCTTTCAAGTACTTAAGTGCCAAGTTTCATCGATATCACATTTTGTGACATTTTGTGTCAAACTCTCTGACAACTGTGCTAAAACCGGTTTTCAGAAAATTACTCGTTTCCAGTATTTTCTTACACTCTGTACAGGGTGTCCCAAATTGAAAATAGATATATAATATGTCATATCAGGTGAATGAGAATTAAAAAAGGAAACGAAAAACGTCAAAATATACAGGGTATCCCATTTAAAAAACATAAGTTTGCATTATATTTCCTTAGTGAGCCCCCTAAAAAAAATAATCTGTGCGCCACTGAACTCTTTAATATTATATTTATCAAAAGTTTTTATAACGTTTTTTATATTTTTCTTAATTAAGAAGTTATAGTACCTTGTAGTTTTCGACAGTTTTCAATAATCGCCCTGTATCTTCCAACTGCAGGGAGTTACTAAAGATTTAATTAGGCTATCGTTACTTTAACAAAAAAAGAAGTCATAACATCTTAACTGCTTTTCTTCTATCTCTTCTAGTTTACGAGATACCCTGCAAAACACACCAATTTGGGACACCCTGTACATGAGTTTTCACTGAAATTGAAAATATATCTCGTTCATGTTTGTCGTTTTTATATTAAATATTTTGTTACTTCAGTACAGCGATTTTTAGATAAACTAAATAATAGCTAAATAATATTGTCTCCGATCGGAGTAATAAACAAGAATGTTACAAATTATTCCTTTAAGGGAAATTCAATCCCGTTGTCCAGTGGTGAAATATATCGCATAACATAATTGGAACCTCCTGTATCTCATAAATCTTCAAAGTAATATCAATATGTCCGAATAGATCTTGCACAAAGTCGCAAGCGATTATGAAATTCCTTATAACGTCCGCAAAGGTTATCTGGGTTGTTAAATGGAGTCGAGAGAGATTTGTATTGAGTGGACAGTTGTCTAAAGTTTCAGGAATTTGACTATCGAAGTTTCGCAAGTGGTGGTATTAACCTGGACGCGAATGCCATTTGTCATGGTTTGACTTGACCTCCCTGCGCCATTATTCTTGGGTCTGCGGTCACATCGTAAACAATGCAGTAACTTTAAACACGTATCAAGAAGTATTAGTTACCTGTAATTGCTAGGGCCTCCTATATACATTGACGGAGGCTATTTCATTACATTATGTTTCATTAGAGTTCGAAGTTGGATTGCTTTTGGGTTTGTGGCAATCTGCTAAATGGCTAAGTAAGTATGTACAGCATGTTTTACCCTTCTGCTGCTGAGGGCATCGAATACTTTGCAGAGTTTCGACCACTTCTGTTTCAATCACTATCGGATATCTGATATATTTCGTCGGCTATCCACTTTGATAGTTAAATTACTTCTACCGGTCTCCATATTGATATCTTGAGAAAACAAACTTGTTATTAAATGGTGCTCGAATGGACGGGGGTCATGTAACGTTAGAATTTCTTTTCTGAACAGCGCCAGGGGCTCCGAGCAAAACAACAAATCGCCGCCCCTTTTAAATGTATTGATAAAGTAATAATTAATTAGTGCAGGCGAGATAGGTAATTTAATGACTAAAACGTAAAATAATTTTCAGCAGGGTTTTTATGATTGGAAGTGGTAAAAGGGCTTACAATGAACGTAAAAAAAATTTGTCTAACAAGAGGAGTGCTAAAGGGTTAATTTGAGGGAGGTGAAAAGAGGTGCAAAATGGGGGCGACATTAAACTCGCCAGGAAGCAGGTAGGAGACCTTAATGACACCATTTCTCGCCACGTCGCAAACTGCTAACCTATAATCCGACCCATAAACTCGCCTCTGAGAGCCAGGTATATTTTCTTCAATATCTTTATCTAAATCTATAATCTTTTACATAAATTGCAATGATTAAGTTTTAGTAATCTCTAAGATTTAATTATTTAATGACATTGGTTGCATTACGTATTTGTTTTAATTTTTCTCGACCCTAACGAGATTGGAGACAGTTTTGTGTTTACTCTTACTTTGCCAAAAGAGCTATTTTTCTTTTTTTAGCGTCTGTTAGTTACTGTAGTCACTACCACCTAAAGTCAGCTATTTCTTGTCATTTGTCATTTAATTAAAATTCGCCTCGATTTCAAAAATGTTTTTTAAAATTTTTTTAAAGTTTTATCAATTTTATCAATTTCATATATAACCATGTGTTACAATAGTTTGGAACTCCTTTGTGAAGTATCTCTATAAAAAAAAAATTTTTGACGCAAGTTTTTATAGGCTAGTTTATTGTTATATAGAAACTTGTAAAAACTCCCTTTTAGAATGCTGCTCTGAAGATGACCGTATGGTTGAAAGCGCTTAGCAAATTTTAAATAAATTTTACACACTTTTAGGAGATTTTACTTTCTTCAAACTTACAAAAAATTTTCTCCGTTGCTTACTTATATTTCAAACGAATCTAGATTTCCTCCAGAATTGTCTGTGAATTATCTGATAGCATTAACAGAAACACTAACGCACGCCAAGCGTTTTATTCAAAATTTTTTCTTTTATTCTACGAATCCTTTAATTTTTATTTTTCTCGATGTTCTTCTAACTTTGCAGATTGATACATATATAAAAACTCAAAGCCTTAATGAACCTGCTAGAAACAAAGATTTGTCAACGCGTAAAAGACAAAAACTAGTTAACAAAAAAGTAGAAGAATATAAAAATGGTGAAATTTCCAGGTTCGCATTTGTAAAATGTTTGGGTTATTTATGTAATATTACAGACCGATGGCCTATTGGGATCCAATAAAGTACATTAATTATTATTATGTAATATTAATAATGTATAATTGTATTGAAATATGTTTCAATATCATGTTTGTTCAATTATATTAGTGTTAATTATGTAATGATTAAGATGTTATAAAATAAATTAATTTTTTAAATTGCATTCGGTCATTATTCTGCTTCAAACCTGGCGAGTTTAATACTTCTCTTTTACGACCCTAGTTTGTCTGCTGGCGAGTTTAATGGTGGGATTAAAGTAAGGCAATTTAGTTCGTAAAACCTTTCTTATCTCCTGGCGAGTTTATGTGCACCCCAAAATGGTATTTTGCGATTTTATCAAAAAATATATCCAATGGCAAAGTTGTAGATCTGGAAAAAATGTACAACTTCTATATGTGACATTTTTTTCCATAACCTCACAGTTTTCGCAAAAAATGCAAAACATTATTAAAAAAAAATTTTTGGTTTTTTATTCTTAATTTCCGCAAAAATAATTTAATTTTGATGAAATTTTGTGGAAGTATACCTTTTTAGATCTCAAATAACCACAAATTTTTTCATATTAAAAAATCTAACAGTTTTCAAGATATTAAAGTTATTAGGTTAAAAACATTTATTAGATTTTGTGCCAGAAGAATTTGTTTCCCAAGAAGTGTTAGAAGAAGCAAATGAAGCTCTAGGAAAAATATTACCCGATAAATCGAAATCTTTATATGAGAAGGAGTATATGCTTTTTTGTCAATGGCGGAACAAAAAGCAGGTTAAAGGAGTCAACGAGAAAATAATTATAGCGTATATATTTGAAAAGTCAAAAGTCAAAAGTTTTTTTCATTATGGTCCTATTATTCGCAACTTAAAAATTTTGTAAAAAATTGGCGTTAATAAAAGATTACTTTTTTCAGATTTCACCAAGTGGAAGCATTTTCAAAAAAGCAATCAGTGGGATATAGGCCAAAAAATGTGTTTACTAGAGAAGATCTCGAAAAATTTTTGGATACTGCTCCCGATGACAAATATTTACTCCTTAAGGTAGTTTTAATAATGGGAGTTTCAGGAGACTGTAGAGTTTGCGAACTGGTAGCTATGTCTACTAATAATATTGACGACAGAGGAAGTGTATTAGTTGTGAAAATCCCCGACACTAAAACGTACAAATACAATTGATATGTTTCGAAAGTATATGAAATTGCGCCCGAAGAATATATCACATTCTCGACTATTCCTAAATTATAAAAATGAAAAATGTAGGTATCAACACATTTTCTAAAATGCCTCAGAAGATAGCAGAGTTTCTGGGTTTTCAAAATGCACAAGACTATACTGGACATAGTTTTAGACGATCTTCTGCAACATTGCTGGCTAAAGCAGGTGCCGATTTGTCGATATTAAAAAGACATGGAGGATGGCGTTCTGACTTAGTTGCAGAAGGATATGTCGAACAGTCTATCAAAAATTGAATAGAAATTTCCAGAAAAATATTGGGTCATGAAGCTGCAATGGTGCTCCTGAAAACGCTGAAGGGACACTATCCAATCAAAATTTTAATATAACGGATAATACATTAGAAACCAGTTTAAACAATGAACTCATCGCCAGTAGTACAAACATCGAACCAAACAATGAAAACAGTTCAAATCTTGTTTCTAATGTCTCAGAGCAACTAATCATTCCATTAAATAATAAAATAAACCTTCAGTAACATTAATAATTTTTATTTTGATTGTAAAAAATAATCATGCATGTAGATAGTTTAAAATTGTGTAAAGTTATAATAAAAGTTTTTGAATGATTGCATCGTTTATTAAAAACACACATACCAAATTAGTGCTAATATCATCAAAACAGCTTTCGCATACTATCGATACTTACAAGGTAAACTAAGGATTCTTCTATAAGTTTATAAGAAAATGTGGTACCTATATAAATCATAATTATTTTACGTTTTTGAGCCAGCGATTAAGTTATATTCAGATGATTTACAAAAGTTATATTCAGGTGATTTACAAACAATATACACGGTTATTCTACGCAGTGAATGGGATATTTGGACAGTGAAATGCTAAAAAGTAGATTCCCTGTCTTCCTCAAAGTGCAGTCGATAATTTAAATGTAGCAGATCCTTGTTTGTTTCCGAACATTTTACGCTATTCCAAATTTTAGCCGTTTTACCCGTTACCACTGCCTCTGTAGAACGAACTGAACGAAGTTTCTCAACGATGAAAAGACTGAAATCATATTTTCGGAATAATACATCTACCAATTGATTAACAGGCCTAGCTTTGATGTCAGACAAACTCGCAGAATTGCCTTAGAATAATGCTCATTCAAAGTTCAATCTTATATTAATAATTAGTTGTCTTTTAATCTTATCTTAATAATTAACAAATTGTTGTTAAATAAAATAATGTATTTAAATAGCCTACATTTTATACAGGGTGACCCAGAGTTAAACGTTCAGGATGGGGTTTTCAGGAAAAAAAGATTTTAATTTTTTTCTCAAAAACTAAGCGAGATACGAATAAAATTGAAGAAACAAAAAATTTGTGTGTTCGACTGTTTAATCCAAGAAAAGTAACGAATATACAAAAAACTGTGGCGTACAATGATTTGTCCCAATATCAATTAAATTACCTTGTGGAATGTCGCGGGAATTAATAATTTAATTCTAATAATATTTAAATTATTGCCGCAAATAAGCGTGCCAAGTTTTATTAAAACCAAATTGTTTTTTGAGCGATTCATAAAAAACTCTTTTGTTCTAAAATCAAAACAAGTTAGGACCCAGGATTATGGGAATAAAAAATCTTATTTTTTCCTGAAAAACCGATCCTGAACGTTTGACGGTTTAACCCTGGGTCACCCTGTATATTTACCCCATCCCTGCTGAAAAAAGTATTTATAGTAAGTATTATCTACGAGAAATAGTGGGCCCCCTCCGAAAAAAATTCCTGGCTACGCCACTGGTCTTGCTCTACTAACAGTTGTCTCATAGGCTCGATTTATTTGATCTGCTGTTATGCTGTTAATAGCATCTCGAACAGAAATTTCCAATTGTTCTCTTGTAGTGTATGTTCTTTTATAAACAATATTTTTTAAATATCCCCAATTAAAAAAGTCCGTTGGCGTAAGATCAGGTGATCTTGCTGACCGTTATTTCCGATCCATCTATTTCCAAATCGAAAATGTAAATAATTTTGAACCAGACCAAAATTATGAGGGCCAGCCCCATCTTGTTGAAAGGTAATAACTCTTTCATTTACTTCATCTGGAAAATCGTCGAAAATATTCTCAATTTCATTTTGTAAAAATTCTAAATATATTTCTCCTGTTAAAGCTCCATCAAATATAATGGGACCAAAAATTCTTCCCTCTAATATGCCCAACCAGACATTAAGTCCAAATCTTACTTGTTGATGTCCTTGTCTTATTATTCGTGGATTTTCTGTAGCACAATACCTTGTATTATTTTTATTAAATATTCCTAAATTCGTAAATCTAGACTCGTCAGTAAATAAAATGGAGTGATGAATGTTATTGTTTAAATTGAAATTATTTAAAAGCCAATTACAATAAGTAATTCTTCTAGCAAAATCATTTTCATACAACTCTTGATGAATTTGATACTTGAAAGATTTATATTTATATTTGTTTAAAATTATTCCCTGCTTACATCAAACTGTCTTTCTATTTCTCTCAAGGAAGATGTTGGGTCATAATTTACATATGCAAGTACATTTGTCTCAACTTCTTTACTTATTATAGATTCGTCATTTTCAGCAATCGGCTCCCTTCTTAACTGAGTTTCAAGTCTCCAGAAATAATTGTTGCTTGGATGATTCCTGTTGGGAAATCTATTTCTATACAACTCAGCAGCAGCGCTTGAATTTTTTCGACATTCACCAAATATTAGTAACATGTCTATTTGTTCATTACGAGTATACATTTTTATCAAAAACGATTTTAGATCATTTACTTTATTTTGCAGTTTAAATCACGAGCACTATGATAGCTAACTGTCAAATTCACCGTCACCTAAATAAGTCAAAATAATGTAATAGTCACCGCCGCCTTGATAATATTAAAAAATTATTTAATGTAATGCTTTAAAGTATGATAGTTTTCTCATTTGAGAACATTAACTAAGAAATGTACAAAAAATGTAATTTAAAATTATGCACTTAATTAGAATAGAATGCGTTTATTGTTTTAGGAAGAGAAAAACAAGGGTTGCAATTTAAATAAGGTATGAAAACAGGGGGGAAAATGGGTTAAAATAAAAAAAAATAAAAAATCGTACAATTCAGTTATGTTGTATTAAAATTATAAATTTTTTGAATTACATTAAATAATTTAATGTAATATTTAAGTTAGTGCCGTTTCTTCCCGTTGTTTATTTCTTTGGTATGTTATTTGAGCCAATTTTGATTTTTCGTATTTTTGTGTGTAGCTCCTTAACTATTCACTTGAGATACCAAGTATGATACATCGATGAAATCAGGTAGTCATGTAGATTCCAAAAATGTAATAATCTACAGGGTGTTCCGTTTAAAATTCAAAAGTTGGTATCACTTCGGGTAAAACCGGAAGTAGTAAAAGTTAAACAAACTGACTAAAATGAGGCCACTAAGGTCCCATTTGATACCCTAAAATTTTATAATTTTCTCTTGAGAAACACAGATACTGTAGCCTGTTACATGGTTGCTGTGTCACCCGGTATATATTCATAATTGGATTCTGCAATTGGAGCACATTTGTGAATGTAATTTGGATTTTGCATAGTTCATAGTCTTCCAGAGTGCACCTACTTCCATGCTTATCAAGCTGTAATAGTGCCTTATTATCTTAAGAAACAATTATATAAATTTTAAAATGCTCTTAATGAAAACATAAACTTTCTCTCACTCAATCTTTTGCTAATCCAAAGCTCGGCGCATCCCAGCTTATAAATATGAGAAAATAGTATTTCCGAAGACAAATTCCAATTAAATCTACTTTCAATAATGTAATAACTGAAGTAGGAAAATCCCAATACCTCATTAACTCTAGTTAAACTAAAAGTGTGAGTTAAGGGCGCTGAACCGAAAACTTAGGTACCGGAGTTATATTTCTTATTTTAAAAGACATACCCGGGAGTCTTCTGAGCATTTCCAGTAATTAACGTCGTGCACAATCTTCTTATATATTTATATACATATTTATCTAGCGCAAATTCTCGTTTAACTTCAATTTCTAATGGTAACTGACTTGTATCTCGCCCGGGGCTGGCCTACTAATTAGTGAGAGACGGTCTCATTGCCAGTTAAACATGTTTCTGGTAAAACTAAATTTCGAACGAATTTTCTCGTTACTTAAAAGTGCAGATGTGATTTAATTTACTCATTCGTTTTTCCTTGATATGATTAACTAGGTTGAAACTTGAGATAAGCCTAATGGGAAACTCAGGGAGGTTCCAGCGCATCCATAATTTTTGCCAGAAGGTACAAACTTTTCCCGACCTCTAAAATTTGCTGATTCACTCGTGGTATTTTTTAGAGAAAATGAGGTAAGATCTTGTGAAGTGGTGAGATATTTATATACAGGGTGAATGTTATTTTCATCTATCATAATCAGAGCCGGAGTGAGGGCGCAAACGAACTAGGGCAGGGCCCGCTCTAGGGGGCGGGCAACCCGGACATTTGTTCGGGGCGGCAAATCTAGAGGGCGGCATTTTGGCATTTAATGTGATAAAATATTGATAAGTTAAATACCTAATTAAACGAAATTTATACTTGTTGAATTTTTCTTTGACTAAAATCATCAAGCAATGTACATTTCGTATTTAGTGTTTTTGCCTAAAAGCTAAAAAAAATTGTAATCCTTACTTCTGAAGAAAACAACCATAAATTAAGTAACAGAAAAGGCTTGGTATCGATGTCGCGCACCGCATAGAAAAGCACGCAGGGCGCCGCGTGAATTTGTTTAGACGGGAATAGAAAGGAATAGCAATACGTCGCGGTGGTGAAGTACTGAAGAGCTTTTACTTCTAATTCCAATTGGAATTGGCCTAAACTTTACGAATTTCGGAGTAACACTTCTGTCTTTTAATTGAAGTGAAACTGTACCCTTATTGAATGTACCCAGTCCTGGAGAAAATACCGAATCAAATTTATTAATTAAGGTATCAATATTTACTACACCGTTTGCAAAATTTATTTCGTTAATACCAAGTTTAAATATAGACATGAAATCTCGACCAAGAATAGGAGAATCGCCATGACGAATAACATAAATATTTAAACTGTTTTCAATATTATTATAAATTATTTTTGCTGAAAACATACCTAAGGTTTGCATTTGTTCACCAGTATAAGCATTTAAAGTTATATTTGAAGAATCTAATTTATGTTGAGCAATACCAAAAGACTGAAACGAAAATTCAAGTAGGTGTATATGCGGGAACGACTTGCCTGAATGGATATTTTTGGAAAATCAAAGGTAAAGAAAAAACCTACTTAATTAACACATGGGGACCCTTTTGAGTCCTCGAAATTTTGAAGCAAATGCTCTGGATAAAAGGGAATACTTAATTGGAAAGAAGATCGGTCAAGGTTTTTACAGATGTCTAGTCTTTGGGTATAATTTTATTTATAATGTTGATGATGATGTTTTTTATGATGCCTTTTTGTAATATATTTTAGAATTAGTAGTTCATATCACCTGGCTATATCACGTACAAGCGATACATGTTATTGCTTCTGTGATGCCCTTGTTTATTTATATCTATGTACATTCGATAAATAAATTTTATTATTATTATAATTTGATAAATTTTCATTCCAAAAATGTTCAGGTATAGCACAAATTCTCGCACCGGTATCGAGTTGAATTATTAAGGGTTTATTATCAATAAAAATTTTAATTAAAAATGGATTTTCTACAACCTTTTTATCCGAAACGGAAAAAATATCCTCGCTTTCAATGTAATTCTGCACAACTTTTTATTTTGACGAACAACCATCCTTTCTCTTTGGACAAACTGGAGCTAGGTGACCTCTCCAATTGCATAAATTGCACACACAATTTTTAAAGCGGCACTTTTTTGTGGCATGATTATTTCTACCACAGCACGCACATGTTTCCTTCACACTTGCACTAGCACTTGGTGGGCCCTGTGTAGATGATGGATTATTGCGTTTCTTACTTCTAGTACAGACGTGATGAACTCCTGGTTCGGTTTTAATTACCGGCTGCTGTTGCCTATACCCATTTTATTCGGATGCCGCCATTTCTGTTACCGCGGTTTCAATGGCTTCGAAAAAAGTACAACTTAATTGTTCCTTAAAAGGTTTAGATTGCACTGGCCCTTTTACAAACCTCAGCATCATATCAATTACAGCATCTTCAAATTCGCAATTTAGCGCTAAATCTTTTACCCTTGCCGCCCACTCATTTGCACTTTCATAAGGATCTTTGAAAGCACCAAAAAACTTGGAGCGTACAACAAAAGTAGATTGTGACTTTTTAAAATATTTATTAAAAAACTCTGTGAGTTCCTTGTAACTTTTATCTTCTGGTATTCTCGGCAAACATAAATTATACATTAGTTTATACGCATCTTCATCGAGAGCATTCAGAAGAATTGCACTTTTTTTTTCATCTTCGGTAATATTATTTACCGAAAAATAACTATCGAGTCGTCGTTCACAAATGATCCAGTCGCTATTTTGAGCACAGAACTCTCGTATTTGTCCATAATATGGTAATTTTTTTTTTCGGCATTTTTTAGGCGGCGTTTTTTTACGCACACACTAAATCCGGAACTTTCAATTTCAGTGTTCGTATCACTTATTATGAAGCGATATTAAAACACTCTCGTCGCCAAATCTGTGGGATATTCCAATAATAATAATATTAATTACACTTGCTATAACGCAACCACTTTTATCAAGAATGAGGCGAGTCGAATTCATTTTCAGACATCCTTTAAAGATAGGATGTCGAGCTTGTCTGCTTCTTACTGATGAGGCACAATAATGCCGAAACCTGGGGGGGCATATAGGCCAAGGAGTAGTTGTTGAAGTCCAGACGCTGGTTCAGTGTAGGACATTTTTAATGTCCTTGTTCTTGGGAGCTTGTGTGATTTCATTTCACATCCTTTGTGCAGTTTTGTCACTCCCATGGTACTTTTTTGGAATTTTTATGGTTCAAAAAATTCCACCTTCGTCAAGCAAGAATGTTTAACGGTAAACTGTGTTCCCCAAAAAAACCAATTCCAAAAAGGGTTCTCGATACACTTAAATAACACAGTGGCGTAGCAATAATTTATTCCAATATACCACAGTTTTTGAGGCGTAGTTTTTGTTGTATTAGGTATTACACTTTGGAACTATACAGTACTTATAAACTGTGTTTTTAATATTTTCTATTTTGAATACTTGAAATTTTCAAGTAATAGAATGTAGATGAACTTTGTTTACTTTGGATAACCTTGTTATCATGTACTCTCCCCTCTACTCTTTACTTGAAATATTCGATAAAAAATTATTCCAGAAATGTATTGTTTTATTTGTATACACAAATATGAATCAAACACTTTAACTTAATAGTAAACATTTAATAAGCTTCCATTTTGGCTACTCGTGTTCGACTGCCCTCCTTATCAGGGTTGCCAACTCCTAATGACATGAGTTGTAGTGATGGTTGTCTAACTTAAAGTATACATTCTATAACATGCCGTTTTCTTTAAAAAATGACTTATTTAAACATTGTTATGTAACACAAAAATTAACATGAATTAAACAAAACAAAAACATTTTTTTTTTTTTTTAAATCTAATTACAAACATAGTCTTTATATCTACTGGGTAACTTATGTTCTCTTTTAGGTCTGTCCTGTATTTCTTTGTTTTCTACACTTTTTTCACTTTCATTATTAATGCATGCATTTTTCGGATTTACTTTTATACTCTGCTTTTTTACACTTTCACTGTTCTCTTTATCGCGCCTACTTTTATCTTTTATACTCTGCTCTTGTGCATTATAGTGTTGCACTACACTTTCACTTTCTACGTTGCTGCTATGTTGTTTCTGCTGTGTAGATGATACTGTAGGAAGTTCCTGTAGAGTTGATTGATGTTCTTGTAGAGATGCTTCATTATTTTCTTCCTCTTTTTTTGAATACATTGGCTTTATATGGACTATATTTCTTCTGTATGTTTTTCCATTGCAATTGACCATATATGATCTGTCGCTTAATTGTTGTTCAACCTTACCTTCTGACCATTTATTTGTGTGTTCTGGTTGTAGTTGAACTACTACTTCTTGACCGATTGATATATTAGGTAGATGCTTTGCTTTTTTATCATAATAATACTTGCTATTTTCTTTATTGCTTTCAATTTTCTCTGCAACGCCTGTCACTACTTTTGGTTGAAGATTTTTTGTCGCGGTTGGAATCGATGTTCTTGTGAATCTTGAAAATATTCTTTGAGAAGGACTTGACTCAATTTTATTTGGTATATTCCTCTGATGAAGTAAGTTATACCATATATCTTCATTGTTTTTGTTACTTTTTTGTATTAGCTTTTTTGCTATTTTAACAGATGCCTCTGCCTTGCCATTTGATTGGGGGTAATGTGGTGAGGAGGTAACATGTTTAAAGTCCCATGTTTTAGCAAAATTTGCAAAGTCCTTGTTGGCAAAGTTTGTACCATTATCTGTACATATGACTTGGGGTATGCCATGACGGCTAAAGTTCTGTTTACAAACTTTTATCACTGTTGCAGCGCTTAAATCTTTTAATATGTCAAGTTCATAAAAATCTGAATAATGATCAACACTTACTAGAAAGTATGTTTGTTTTTTGTTATATTCGACTTGAAAAACATCCATGGAAACATATTGGAATGGGTAATCTGGAGTCTCATGTGATTGCATGGATGGTTTACACTGAGAACTGGATAATTGTGTGCAAACTGAGCATTCTTTTATTTTGTCACGTATTTCATTTGACATGCCAGGCCAAAATATATTTTTTCTTGCTAACTTAAGAGTAGCTTCCATTCCACTATGGCTGGTATGTAATTTGTTTATAATCTTCTTTCTGAGATTAAAAGGAATTAGGATTCTGTCATTTCTATATATTATTTCATTTTGTAGACATAATTCATGTTTGTATTGATTATATCTTTTTACATCATCTGGAAGAATACTGATTGTGTTTGGCCAACCATTAAGTATGTATTTCTTAATTTTCTGCAAACAACTATCTTGTTTCGTTTCTTCTCTTATTTCTTCCAATCTTTCTTCTGAAATACTGACCTGTTTGGTAAGTTCTGTTTCTTCCAAATCTATATACAACTGTTTTTCTGTAATTTTCAATATTGTGGACAAATTTACATCGTTATTTTCAAAGCTCACGTTTTCTATAGGTGCTCTTGAAAGCGCGTCTGCTACGATGTTATCCTTTCCAGCTACATACTGAATCGTAAAGTTATATCTTTGTAAAGTCATTAGCATTCTTTGCAATCGTTTTGGAGTACTTAGTAGGGGTTTCTTGAAAATATTGACTAGTGGTTTATGATCCGTCTTTATTATGGTTTGTGAGTTACCAATAATAAATTGATCAAAACGTACACAAGCGAAAACTATTGATAGTAATTCCTTTTCTATCTGTGCATAATTGCTTTCTGTTTTGGTAAGAGTTCGAGAAGCAAATGCAATTACTCGGTTTTCTTGATATAGTGCTGCTCCAAGGCCAAAAGCGCTAGCATCACATTCAATCGTAATTGTTTTTCCTCTTTCGAAATACTTCAAAGTGTTAGATATAGTTACTTTTTCTTTGATCTTTTCGAATTCTCTTTTCTCGATCTCTGTCCATTTCCACTCTATCTTATCAGAAAGTAAAATTCTTAACTGTCTAACTTCACTACTTAAATTGGGTATATATCGACTTAGGTAAGTTATCATTCCAAGGAATCTATGAAGCTCTTTTTTATCTTTTGGCTCAGGATATTCCTTTATTGCTTTTATTTTTTTATCATCAGCTTTCAAACCATCGGGGGTTAAAATGTGCCCATAATATCTTACTGATTGTCTACATAGTTTTAACTTATCTTTATTTAATTTACAATTTTCTTGTCTCAATCTGATTAATAAATTTTCTAGATTTTTATTATGATCTTGTAACGCTTCGATATCATTTATTCCACAACCATATATTATTATGTCATCTGCGAGAATTTCTATGCCTTTCAAATCTTGTAGAATATTCTGCATTTTAATTTGGAAAATTTCAGGTGCAGGTGCTATCCCAAAAGGCATTCGTAACCATCTATAGCGACCAAACGGGGTCCAGAAAGTGGTTAGTAAACTGCTTTTCTCATTTAATTTAACATGCCAGAAACCTTTTTTTGTATCCACTATGCTGAAGACTTTGGCATTGCCTAATTCAGGTAATATTTCATCCAGAGTATTGAACTGGTAATTGGGTCTTTTTAATGCCTCGTTTAAAGGTATGGGATCAAGGCAAATTCTAAGTTTTTCGCCCTTTGATACCATCAGAATATTGCTCACCCAGTCTGTGTGCTCGTTGGTTTTTTCAATAATTTTGTTTTCAACTAAATTGTCCAATTCTGCTTTTAGCTTTTCTCTCATATGAATTGGAATTCTTCTAGCTTTTTGAATTGTAGGTTTTACTGACTCATCAATTTCTAGATCTATAGGATCTTTAATTTCTCCGTACCCTTTAAATACATCTTTATATTTTTCTATAATTTTCTTTGCTTGATCTTCTAGTAACTTTTTGTCATTTACATTATTGCATTTCTCTTCATAAATTGCATTGCAAAATTTTATCAGCCCTAACTCCATACTGACTTTCGCTGATAGTAAAGGGGGGTGATTAACTTCTACAACATAAAATTTTATATTATATTTTTTACCTTTGTGAATGCACCTTAACAGTTTCTCTCCCAAAACTTTTATACTTGTTCCACCAAATCCATATAGTTTCTGCTGAGTATGTGTTAATTTCGGTTCATCATTTTCTAATAATTTACATACATTTTTAAAACCAATTAAGCAAACATTTGCTCCTGTATCTATTTCACACATCGTCTTTATGGATTTTTTATTTATTTTAAAATTTATTTCTGTTTTTATAGTGCCATTTTTTGTGTCATTTATGATTTTTCCTATGTCATATTTTTTCTCATCGTCTGTGTCTTCTTCTTCTTCTGAACTAGTATCACTAGAATTCTCTTTTACTTCTTTTACCTTTTTTCTATCTTTCTTACTTTTCTTCTTTTTACAAACAGCTGAAAAATGGTTCTTGCCTAAACAATTGTTGCATTTTTTACCGTAGGCAGGACATTCGCCTTTTATAAACTCATGTCGATTGCCACAAAATAAGCATTTCTTTTGTTTCTCTTTTTTCTTTGTCTCCTTTATCTTGTGCACAATCTTTTCTTCATTTTCTAAGTTTTGTAATCTTTTAGAAGTAATCTCATCAATTCTACATAGATCAACAGCTTCTTCTAAACGTAAGTTTGGTTTTGACATTAATTTCTTTCGTATGTCTCTATTATTTATGCCTAGTACTATTCTATCACGCAATAGATCGTTTTCAAAATTTCCGTAATTACAACTTTGTATTAATACTTGTAACTTTCTCAAATATTCGTCAAATGTTTCTTCTGGTGCCTGACTACAACTATTAAACATTGCCCTTTCGTAAATGATATTTACTTTAGCACCTATCTGCTTTTTAATCGCTTGAACAACATTGTCAACAGATTTCTTGTCATCTTCACTTAAATTAAATCGATTGTATTTCTGTAATGCTGCATCACCTACAGCTGCTAAAAACGTGCTAACTTTCTTAGGTTCATCTTCATCTTGCCATTCATCAATGCCATTTGCTGTACAGTATATTTGCCAGCTTTCAATAAAATGATCAAAATTTTTGCTAATATCACCTTTCTCAACATTTAAAGGCGTTGGCCATGGTATATTAGTAGCAGGTTTTTTCTTTTCTGAGTTACTCAATTTTTCAGTCATTAACCTCAAAGTTTCCGTTTGTTGCTGGATCAAGGCAAGCATAGCCTCTTTATCCATCTTCTAGGAATTATTTTATAGCAAGCAAGCAAGCAATTTCAAAAGAACTACCTAAATATCAATATAAATGAAGATACCTTTTATGTTCTCATGTGCCGCTTATTCCCGCCTAACCTCGAAACTGTAATCTTCTCTAAGATTTGCTCTATTGTTTTACGATCCGTTTCTCCAAACCAGTTGAAACGTTCTTTACTTGTTATTCTTACTTGTTCACTTCTGACACCATGTTTTATTTGTATACACAAATATGAATCAAACACTTTAACTTAATAGTAAACATTTAATAAGCTTCCATTTTGGCTACTCGTGTTCGACTGCCCTCCTTATCAGGGTTGCCAACTCCTAATGACATGAGTTGTAGTGATGGTTGTCTAACTTAAAGTATACATTCTATAACATGTATAAAACTGATATTCTATAAATTTGAATATGATACAATATATTTTACTTTGTGTATTTGTGTATTTTTAGATAGTGGCGCAAATTTATTTAACCACTAATTGGTATTTCGGAAACCATTATAGAAACAAAGTTGTTTAAATGGGCACAAAAGATGCGTATTTTCACGACAAATTGATTGGTTTTTTCAAAATTAAAATATCAGGTCTGGTTTCAAAGATATTTGGGGAAAACCGAAATTGACGGTTTTCGTTTTATTTAATTAACACCTTAATTTTGAAAAATAGAAAAAAAATTATCAAGCTTTTTTTGTTGAAGGACAAATACAACTTAACATAGCGTATCCAATTTTTTAATACAACGTTTCTTCTTTGAAGTTCCGCTCTCAACTAAGTACTTTTTTTAAATACGGACCTGTGCGTTTTATTTTATTTTTGAAATCCCCATTTTTTTCTCTATCCAACCATGTAGAACACTTAATATTTTTATTAGGTTTTGACAATGAAGTGTACCTACTTTAGATATTTTGCTAAATACGGTCCTGTTCCATTTTCACTGAAAATATTTATAAATCTTTTTTAATAAAATTAATTAAAAATTGAGTATACTTTGACCATTTTCCAAAAATTTTAACCAATTTGCAATTCTCTTTTAGAAAATTACTAAAATAACATTAACCAATAAACTGCACTGTGTCAAAAAATCAACAAAATTAAGAAACGTCAAAATAAAGGATAATTTTTGTTTCAAAGCCATCTTGATACGCATTTTTTGTAATTAAATTGTGTCCTTTCCTACGTGCACATTTCATGAAAATTTACATCCAAAAGATGCTAAATAAATGAAATAAAATAAAAAGTACAGGTCCGTATTTAAAAAAAATAGTTGAGAGTAGCCCTTATAAAATTGGATCCACGATATTTGGCCTTCAATAAAAAAGTTTTAATTAAATAGTTTTTCAAAAGAATACAAGATATATATTTTTATTAACTTTAACCAGTTCGCTGAGATTTTTAAATTATAAAATAAATTAGCAATATATAACATTTGTTTTTTCTTGTTTTTCTTTATCTAATTGTCATTTGAACTTGTTAATATGTCTTATATTTTTAACTATTAATTTTTATTATTTACTAATATTGTAATTGTATTGAAATTTCATAAAAAATGTGTTATAATCTGTTAAAATTTTTGTAAAATTGCACGTACAGGTGCATCACTTAGGTGCAAAAAAAATAATTTATGATATATAAAATACTGTATGATTATGATAATGATGAAACATTTTTGGTATTATGTTTAAATAAATAAATAAAATGAAAATCGTCAATTTCGGTTTTTCCCAAATATCTCGGAAACCACACCTGATATTTTAATTTTGAAAAAACCGATAATTAATTAATCAACTTTGTATCTATAACGGTTTACGAAATCTTAATAGTGTTCAATTAAATTTGCGCCACCCTGTATAGTTCAAATCGGCAAACGTTGCCAACAAGTCTGTTTTCATTACTTTTCTTTACGATGGACAAACTATAGTTCCTTCGTTTTGTATTTATGAAACCCCCCTCCATTGGGTTCTACAAATAAATTTGTAGTTCTCTCATTTTCAGTTATGCAAAAAAGTTGTAGAAATCAAAAATGTAGGAAATTTAATAAACTCCAACTTTTGTTGAAAATGTAGAAAACTGCCATCTTTACCCACTTTTTTTCAAATAAATGCAGAGGTGTGATAAAAAAAACTAATAATAAAAACTAATATTCTTTTTAATGTCCATCGTTTTTTCACAAACTAAAATATACATATTATATCGTAGACAAAAAGGTTAAAGAGACATATGTTTGAAAACTAATCACAGTGCTATACAAAAAAGTGAATTATGTGATAAAAACAAATACCCTAAATCTAGTTTTTTTTAATTAATAACTTTTAATCTACTACGAAGTTTATCCATAGAAAATAAATAAATTCATAACAAACAATAAAACAATAAGTAACCATGTTACCAAAAAAAAAATAATAAAAAATACACTGTTTCCTTTCCTATTCACAATCTGTACAAAATATTTTTCAATTTTAATATTTTTTCTATAGGTACAAGAACATCGTATAATATAATATATAATAAAAAACTATCCGTTAAGTATATTCTCAAGAAACCTATTGCAAAATAAAACAACAACTACGTACATATACATACAAAATGTTTTTTCTTCGAAAAGAGTAAAAGGATTTTTTTAATTCCCAAAATAACTATAAGCGCCCAAACTAACAAAATTGTGAGTTAATAAAAACGTATCCAATAGTCAGTACGCTTAAAGGAAAATATTTCATTTTTTAAAACAAGTCGTTATTTTCAGTTACAAACTTTGATTTTATGCATGAATTGGTTTCATTTGAGGTACTTTTGAGGCAAGTACTCCGTTAATTTTTATAGTAGGAAAAAAACAAACTGTTAGAAATTTCGTCGGTTACAACTTTTTTTCAGCCAAGTAAATTGAGAAAAATAATGTGTCCTATTTTTTTTGGAAGGCCAAGAGCGCGAAAAAACGGTGAAAAATCAGGAAAAATTCATTTTGCCGTCAATTTTCATAGAAAAACTAAGAAATTTTGTCGACTATGGAGAAAAAACTCTTCAAAATCTAAAAGGTTATACAATTTAAATATTGGTGAAATTAGTTGGGTTGTTTCGGCCCTCATGATGATGTAATACCGGCAGAAACACAGGAGAAACAAAGGATAGTAAAGGGTGAAGAGATAGCAAGAAATTCATTCCACATGAGTTCGTTTTTCTTACTTTTTACATTGTAAATTGTTGTTAACCTGTTCAAAGATAACATAATATATGGAGGTTTGTTAAGTGTTGCATTTTATTGCAGATAGCCTAATTATACAGTCCACTTTTGTCAAAATATTAAGGTGATTAGGGCTGGAACAGCACAATTCCCGTCTTATCCCCGACAACTAGAAACTCAATTATTGTTCTGAATACTCAAAAAAATACGAAATTTATATCCACGTTTACTCTTTTCAAAATATAAACGATCCGATTCTAACAATTCGAAATTATCAACGTAACTGGTATATAAAAAAAATATATTCGCAAGAACATTTCAAAAAAGCCAGCACAGCCCTATATATATATTTGATAGAATATAACATATTATAACACTGTAAGGCAATATGTTTTTTTGTTATTTTGGAATACACCATTATCCACGAGAAAAATCTCTTTAAAGTCGATTTAAACTATGTGCAATAAAAAAAATTTAACTTAAAAATTAGTTCTTTCTTCGACAATTCACTTATCTAGTCTAGTTTAGTAGAAAAACTATTTGATAGAAGATTAGTTAGTGTGTCAATTTTTTATGCGTGACTTACCACCCTTAACAAAATTTTTCCAGCCGATTTTCTGGATTCTCTAGAAATTTCAGTACCTTTCATGAAGTCAAACGCAAGTACGGGCGTAAAAAGTAGCTTTTCGTAAATATTTTTTTCTTTCTTGAATTTTTTTGTGACGCCAAATTTGAATTTTGCCTGCCAAAAAAAATTAAAACAAATGGTCCCTCTAGGCTTTAGCTGAAATTTGGGTTAACTTTTTGTTACCCAAATTTTCAGCACCTTTCATGCGTAAAAAGTACCTACCTTCTCGTAAATATTTTTTTTCTCAACGACTACATATACATACAAAGTGTTTTTTCTTCGAAAATAGTAAAAGGATTTTTTGAATTCGCAAAATAACTATAAGCGCCCAGACTAACAAAATTGCGAGTTAATAAAAACGTATCCAATAGTCAGTACGCTTAAGGGAAAATATTTCATTTTTTAAAACAAGTCATTATTTTTCGGCTGATTTTCTTTAGTGGTGATAAATCTATTATCAATTTTTTGTGGCGCCAAATTTGAATTTTGCCAGCCAAAAAAAAAATTTTTAATGGTTACAACTTTGATCACAAGAGTATCTTGTAAAAATATATCACCATGATTTTTTTTGTAGAATTTTTAGAACGGTAGAGGCAGGCAAAAACGAAAAAAACTTTAAAAAACGTCAATTTTCGGCTGAATTATGCATTAGTAATATTAATTCTTTATTGTTTAAATACTTTGCACAATCAATCAGCAATTGTTGATACAGCAAGTTAAACTTAATTTTAACCATGATCTGATCTGTAATTTTATCAAACAATTTTTAATGTCTATTCACTGTCATTTTATCTTTATCTTTACTTAAATTCGTTTAATACACCTCTAATCTCTCCCGCAACCAACTCAGGTTACTCAAATTCCTTCTGGAATCCCCTCAGTTATATTTCTGAAAATACTTTTCCCCTTATTTTCCCTTGAAACCGCACTGTTTGAAATAATTTTTAATATTAATTCATTTGGATTCTAATAAACATAAAAAAACTATTTTCCGACGTCCAAATGACCTAATAAAGTAACTCATTTATAATGACGGTTCCAGAATGATTGATTTTGTGTTTTGTTTGAAATATTTCGCGCCTAGTCTCAAATCGCTTATTTTTGGACAAACATTTTGTGCCCGAGAACTGCATTGGGCGTGTACTGCTGCTACTATCCACTACTTCAGAGACAGATTAAACATTAGGTAAGCGCCTTTGAGACACGTTAGCCTTTAAATTTTCTTTTAATTGTTGAATCAGCCCTTTTTACGTAATATGATATTATTTATAGTACAATGACAGATATCCAAAAATGAGTGTCTAAAAACTGGGTTTTTCAAGTACAATTCCCAAATTTAACACTAATTCCCGCATTCTAGCAGGAATCCGAGTATTGGTATTTGCTTGCAGGAAATATCGGAGGATGAGCTTAACGAAAGTGAACAGACCCATTAGACGTGTTGGTAAACGATCAAAGAACAAATAACAGAAACACTGTTCATGTTTATAACATTTGTACATCGTACAATCGAACTTTCACTTTCACTGGGAAAAATTAACGTCTCATTGTGCTATTCAAAGGTTGCATAATACCATTAATATAAGTCCTATACATCGGTGGCTGGGCCCTTTGCAACGCCGTAGGATCCTGATACTGCGTCTGCGCCATGTTCATCATTTGCATGGGTATCTGATTATTTATGAACCCTGTATTAGTGATGTAACTGGTAACGCCGCCGGGAGTTTGCTGCGTGGCCATAGGGTAACTGTTCATATTGTATGTCTGCATGTGTTGCATAGCGGCAACGTTGGTGGAATTCCTAGCGGATCTGCCTAAATTTTGTCCGATAGGAGGGGTAACGGTACCGCTCAATTGGTTAACGTTCATGTTCGTCGGATAATATTTGTGATATCCCAACACCTGTTGCTGTAAATTCGGCGGTATAGCCGAGGGCGGAGTCAAATTTCGCACGGTTTGATTCTGAACCATCTGATGCGAAGGGGGCGGAGTCGCGTGGAGATGCGTAGGAGGAGGAGTTAACGTCATCGTAGCGGGTGGCGGAGTCATAATTTGACAAGACGGAGCCGGCGTCATATCCAAACCGTTCGTCAGTTGTTGAAGCTTAGCTATGCTAGAACTGGCGTTGACGGCTGCTGGTTGTACTGTATTTCCCACTCTCTGAGATGGAGAGGGCGTCGAAGAATGCGAGTGAGGATTCGTTTGGATGTAAAAGTTAGTTCCTGAAACAACAGAAGAAGAAGATTACAAAAACTACTGTCAATATAAGATATATTGTTATTTACCTGTTGTAACAGCACAGCTGGGACTGGAAGCTAACTTCTGATTGGTTCCTCCAACTGTATTCAGTGGACTTGCGGCGTTTTGCTGCGAACTAATACCATGCTGTATAACCGTAGTCATAGGCGGGATGTTTACGCAGGTACTGGTAGCCGAAGGAAACGCTTGAGTTGTTACAGCCAACGGAATGTAATTCGCTTGACTTATGACTGCGTGCGGGTGTACATGATGTTGGTGGACTGCAGAAGGACCCAACTGATACTGGTACGTTTGATGAACGACTTGGTGATGCAAATGAGGCTGTAACTTAAGAATATATAATTTGTTATAAGTTTTACATGAAACAAATTTTTCTCACTAACCTGTTGAGAGTTGTGATGCTGATGCTGCATAGTAGAATGCTGAGCCGTCGGACTGACTTGCATCTGCTGTAGCTGTTGAGCGTTACAAGGGGGTGTTGCTCTCTGTCTACCTTGGGACTGCTGAGAGCCACTGGGAGGTGTAGATCTGCTTATGCTATGCTGTTTGGCGGACGAAGGAGTGTTAGATCTGTTCCGCTGTTGCTGAACTTGACGTTTGCTTGTGGTGTTCTGGTGTAGCTGAGGTGCTGCAGTTTGAGGAGCTAGTTGTATGTTTCCTGGGTTGATTGTGGGGCTAAGAAAATGCATTAAGGTAAGAAAATTTGTGGAAAAATGCAGAAAAAATAGAAAATTTAAAAACCATGAAGAAAATGTGAAGAAAACTTGAAATCTTTCATTATCCTAAAATAAAATATGGAAAGTACGTACCTAGTAGCAGCAATGGCAGTACTTTGCAAATTCTGCTGGAGAGTATGTTGTACAGAACAATCATAATTTGGTTGAACCACAGCCGATGGAGTCCTTACAGTTTCCACAGAATTTTGTGAATTAACGTCGCTCGCTATCGAAGCAGGCGATTCTAAATTCAACTGAGTCACATCCATATCGCAATGGCCATAATGCAAACTGTGAACGGAGTTCGTAGTAGAATCAGGAGTGTAGACTCCCATGGATGGAACGTCGCCGCTAGATGGAGCGGTCGGTGTTTGCTTTATGGGTTGTTGTAAAGATTGCACCGGATCCTCTAATTTATCTTTGCGATCTTTAATTTTTTCTTGCTTGCTGATATTTTGGGTGTAGGAACAACTAGAAGCCTTAGAAGGATCTTCCAAAATAAGTTTCGAGGGAACGGAACACAAATCCTGTTCGTGCTTTAACTTTTTATCTTCCTTCTTGGGAGAAGAATGTTTCTCTCTACTTTCGCTTCTACTTGCTTCCTTTATTTTGCTACTGGAGCTGCTGCTGCTACCGCTTTGACTCGAAGAGTACCGATGGGATTTCGATACTGGTTTCTCTTTCTCGCAAGTCGGTGGTTGCTTCGGCAACATTTCAAGGGGTGGAAATTGGTGAAGCATCGGGTGAGGGTACCCTTGAAAATCTCTCTTGTTATCGTAGTATCTATTTCCCCATAGCCTTTCCCATTGCCAGTGATACTGAGCTTGGGTCATGTAATTTTCTGTAGCCATTGTGTTTGCGAGAAAACTTTCATCCATGTGCATCTTTGGTTGAGCATCGTACATTGCTTTTTCTTCATGTAATTTTTGATGGTATCTCTTTTCTTCATATTTTTCCTTGGATCTACTTTCTGATTTGGACGATTCTTGTTTTGGAGATATTTTGGGTTCTATCTTGGGTTTACTCTCTTGATGGTCGTAAATTTTTGGTTCAGGATGAGAACAAACTTTAGCGTCTTTCGAAACATGCTTCTCTATAAGTTTCATGTCATGTTGAGATTGCACTGGTAAAGCTTGAACAACTGAGTGCTTGTGTTCAGATGAAAATCTTTCTGCAGGTAAATTGTATTTTTCAATTTGAGGTTTTGGAGGAGGTTTAAGTGGTTCTTGTTCGATATTTGTTCTCCTTTCCGATGGCTGGCGCACCTGTAACAAAATTTCATTCGATTTTTCGTTGCTAAACTTGTAAAAGTCCGAAAAAGTACGTCAAATGTCAATTATCGTGGAATAAGCAATTCCTCTAAAAGTTTGTCAACTGTCGTTTGTCACAGAACAGTTTCTGCTGTCAATTTTCACTGTAAAAGTTCAACTTTTAACAAAATCTTAATTTTTTTCTTCCCTGACCTTATTAATGTCAAATGCCATTTATCGAAGAATAAACAATTCCTACTGTCAGTTGTTACACGCTGAAAATTTTACGTCAAATGTCATTTGTCGAAGAATAAACAATTCTTACTGTCAGTTGCCATACGCTGAAAATTGTACGTCAGATGTCATTTGTCGCAGAATAAACAATTCCTACTACCAGTTGTCATACGCTGAAAAATTAACGTCAAATGTCATTTGTCGCAGAATAAACAATTCCTACTGTCAGTTGTCATACGCTGAAAATTTTACGTTAAATTTCATTTATCGCAGAATAAACAATTCCTACTTTCAGTTGTTATAGGTACGCTGAAAATTTTACGTCAAATGTCATTTGTCGCAGAATAAACAATTCATACGCTGAAAATTTTACGTCAAATGTCATTTGTCGCAGAATAAACAATTCATACGCTGAAAATTTTACGTCTAAATCTCTTTTACTTGTCAAAATATGAAAAATATTTCTCAAATTTACAAAATGGACAGTCACTTATTTTCAATTTCTTATTGAACTCAAAGTAACTTACCTGTTTCTGAATAACAGATTCACTGTTTTTCCTGGGATTCACCTCTTCAGAACTTGTGGATACACGAAATGAAATTTGAGGAGGCTCTTGAATTGGTGCTTCAACACCTTTCTGAACAAAAATGTCAGGTGGCCTAACAACAGGAATTTCCATACTATTCTGAACTGGGACATCTGCAAATTTTTGAACCGGTACATTTGCAAATTTTTGAACAGGCACATCCGCAAATTTTTGAACAGGTACATCCGCAAATTTTTGAACAGGAACGTCCACAAATTTTTGTACAGGTATTTCTGCGAATTTTTGAACAGGAACATCTGCAAATTTTTGAACAGGAACCTCCGCAAATTTTTGAACAGGCACATCCGCAAATTTTTGAACAGGAACGTCCACAAATTTTTGTACAGGTATTTCTGCGAATTTTTGAACAGGAACATCTGCAAATTTTTGAACAGGCACATCTGCAAATTTTTGAACAGGCACATCTGCAAATTTCTGAACAGGCACATCAGCAAATCTTTGAATAGGTACATCTGTATATTTCTGAACGGGTGTCTCAATAAATTTTTGAACAGGTGTATCGGTAAATTTTTGAACATTTAGCTCAGTTAGTTTTTGAACAGGCGCTTCATTTATTTTTTGACCGGTCGCTTCTATGATTTTTTGAACAGGCTGGTCTGTAATTTTTTGTTGGACAGGTGTTTCAAGAACCTCTACTGGTTTTTCAATAGGTAACTCCAAAGGTTTCTGTTGCGGCTGATCCACTTGTTTGATAACATTTCCTAGTTCCTTTGGATTTTCCTGAATCACTATATTCTTTTGTATGATATCTTCTGGTATTTTTTGCAATTCCATTTTTTGAACAGGTGCTAAATTATCTGGAATCGCATTGTCATAATTAGGAACGTTTTGTATGACTGATTTTTCCATTGCTTGATTCTGGATTGGAGCAAAATTATTTTCAATTGGCTTAAGTTGTTCTATCTCGATTGGTTTTGAGTAGTTTTCAACAGATTTTTCCATTGCAATTTCACAATTTTGAATTGTTTCAACCGAATTATCAACCGAATCTTCCATACTATCAATGATTGTGGTTTGTTTGGGTACTATAATATTATTTTTAAGAGACTCGTCGAATTTTTCAAGTTCCATATCAGTAGATTTTCTTCCCGATTCTCCGGGAATGTCTGCAGAGTTCGAGTTTTCTTCTTTCAAGCTCTCAGTTATCGCTGTTACTTCTGCTTTTTGTTCTGTAGGTACGCACTGAATGTTACTGGGATCCATTTGCTTGACGTGCGGAATTATTAGCCCGCCTTTGAAAACTTCTCTATGAGAAATGGTCTTGATTTTCTGCCCATCAATCTCCATTTCAGATTCAGATGTTGTAGTGTACGAAGGAGAGTGATTAAAATTGGATTTATCCGTATTATCTCCTTTATCGTCTTTTTTCTTATGAGCAGATTCGTGTTTATCCTTTGTAGGTGTTGTTTTTGTATATTTGAATTTACTCGCAGGAGAAATTTCTTTTTGAACAGGTAATTCGTCATTTTCCATCTCATCATCAGCTTCCGCACTCGAATCCTCTTCAGTAGATATTCTCGACGTTCTTTTAACTTTCTCTTCTTTCCTGCTTTTATTTTTTTCCTTATCTGGGGTAACCGGGGCACTTGGTGGTTTTTTGGCGGATTCTTCATCTGACTTTTCTGAAATTATTGATTCACTTTCACTATCTTTTTGGAGAGTTTGTTTGATTATTTCAGGGAGAGTCAATTGTTTCATGGCCGGATTGCTTCTCGGTTTACCTCTGGCTCCGCCTCGTTTCTTTTTCCTCCTAGGAGTCGATCTGCTATTTTGAGGAGTTGATACTGCAGGAGTTACAGTTACAGTTACAGTTTCAGCAACTACAGTTTCGGTAATTTCTGTTTCTTTAGCAGCTTTAGGAGTTTCTTCAATTGAAGGTGGTTCATCTTCAGTTGTTGTAGTTGTAGTCGTTGTGGTTGTAGTTTCATGGAGTTTTGATTTGTTATTTTCTTTATCTTTCTCTTTCTCTTTTAGTTCTTGTTGCTTCTTAACCCTTCTTTGCGACCATCTCTCGCCCAATATCCTTTCTTTGGTAACTGATCCTCTCTTTGGCTTGGAAACTGGTGTATTCTTAGGAGTTTGTGGTTCATCCACCTGAAAAAAACGTATTTTACAGAAAGACTGCATTTGCAGTAGTATAGGATATATTTATTTAATTATATTGGGTATATTTACCTTTTCAGCTTTTTCTTTTTCGGTTGTCTTTGGTGTACTTGCTGCAGCTCGACCTCTAACAGATTTGGTTTCTGGTACTTGGGGAGTTTTGACAATATCTTCTGGCGCTGGAACCTCTTCAGATTTGTCAGAACTCGTTTCAACTTTGGCTCTCTTTTTAGGGCTAGTTTTTTCTAATTGTTTTCTTTTATTACCAGGAGATTCGACGGTTTTGGGTTTAGCTTCGAAAGTTGTTTCATTAAATTTACTCGGTCTCGTTCTTTTCCTACCAGATGAAGTTATTTCAACTTCATCATTGTTCATTTCTATAGAGGTATTCAGAGGAGTCTTCCCGTCGATTCTGGTGGCCTTTTGTGTTCTCGGAGGAGTAGTAGAGATCTTCCTCTTCTTGCCTCTCTTCAACTTCACACCAGCAGGCGTTTCGATAATTATTTTTTCCGGCATAGGTACGACTATGTTTGCTGTTTCTTTGGGTGAACCGTCCTCGTCGGATCTTGGTTCGATTAACTGAGCAACTGATTGGGTAACTAACGGTGTCCAACGCAAACATTCATAGTCGATGGGGATTCTAGTTTTTGATTTCATTACTTTTGCCATGTGACTATCGACTTTCTCCCAATGTACACAAATAATCGGTTTGTTACCTTCGTCTGTTGGTACTAGTTTCATAAAACCGAGTAACTGATATGCCAGCGAGATATCTTGACAATACATTCCAGTTTCTTTGCTAATATCTGTTAGTTTTATCTTTTCGGTACGATGGGAGTGTAGGTATTCCAGAATTACTGATTTCCAATACGCATGATATGAAACCCTGCCGAGGTCAGATAGGGGTTTTTCTGGTGTACCCGGTTGACCTTCTTCTTTGGAAAGTAGATAACCTGAGAAATATATCTTTATAAGTGCACAGCGAAAGATTGGGTGATTTTAAATCACCCACAATATTAGATAGATAGATATTTATTTAAATAGGAAACCCTAATATACAAACATTAATTTAAAAAAATACAATAAATGCAGTAGAAGTAATAAAATTTACAATAGAAAGTAATAATTTAAAAGAAAAAGACAATTAACTTTAACAGATAAAATACATAAAATCAAAACATATAAATGTTTACATGTGCTGTTCACGAATTAATTTAATAAGACTGGTTTTAAAGCTGTTTATAGAATTACTATTTTTAATATTATTATTGTAATAATAACCCAAGTTACACATAGTCTACAAGCAAATAATGCATTGAATGCGGAAAAAAGCAGCAGAAATACAATTTAAATAAATTTATGATTCGTTTCTGTAGTTCAAAGTGGATTTTGGTACTTCAAATAATCTTCTTGTTGTATAATAGAACCACTTATTTAAATCAAAAAAGTTTAAATAAAAACGTTAAATTAAAAACTTTTTTGATTTAAATAAGAGGTTTTATTAACCAACGAGAAGAGTATTTAAATTTATGATGTTTTAATTTATTATTTTTTCATAGTTATAAAAGTAAATTAAAATTACGGACATAAAAATTGAAAGAATAATTATTTTTTTATTTTATTAATAAGAGTGTGATACCAAACTTTAAAAGAACAGGAGCTTCAGAACTATCGTATATGCATGGTAAGTTTCTTTTTATTTTAATATTTTTTTTATTAAAGGGCCCAATTTGAAAGTCTTGCCCACAAAAAGCTAGGTGTAGGTAATAAAATTATATGTTAAGATTTTATTTAATATCGTTTTGTCAACTGTCAAACTTGTCAATACGTGAAATTTGTCAATATGTGACACCGTTCAAAACGTGACACCTGTCATAGAGTGACACCTGTGACAATAGCTGCGTTTTGTTGTGACCATTCCCCCACAGGTTTTGCCCGGTATGGCTTTTTTAATTGTACCAGTAAACCGATACCAGTGTAACTTTTCATTCTAAATCGAAAGGCGGTTTGTAGAAAGAATGAAGAAAAGTGGGGATGACATTTGAAACAGACTTTTTAGTTTTTAACCCTACTTTCGCTACCACACTATAAACTACTGCTTTTGCCTTATTAAAAAATTACATATTAGTAATATATTCCAATAAATTCCCTTCTAGAAAATTATCTTGAATCAAATTATAGTTTCTAGAAACATTTTCTTTCATAGTAATTGCCATAGTGTTAATCAGAAGCAATTTTTTCAATTTCTCCATCCATGTTGAACAGTTTCTTATTATTCAAATTTAAAAATTTATGGTTTTAAAAGTGAAAGTGAAGAAGAAAATCATTTATAACTTCTTTTTTTTCTGACGTCTAGTGCAGACATCCAGCGAGAATAAAATATTTGAAGTTTAACGAAATGTCGTTTTCCTACTACACAGAAAAATCAGTGCTGGAATGGTCGCAACAAAACTCAGCTAATGTGACATCTGTCAAAAGTGACATGTCAAATATGACTTGTCAAAATGTAACAACTGTCAAAATGTGACACATATCGTACTTTTCTTTATTTATTAAAAATATTTTACCCAACTTAAAGGTAACCTGACCTAACCTAACATAAAGCTAACCTAACCTAATCTAAAGTTAATTAAAGTAAACGAGTATTTGATGATGATGATGATGATGTTTTATGATGCCTTTTTGTAATATATTGTAGAATTAATAGTTCATTTCACCTAGCTATATCACGTACAAGCGATACATATTGCTTCTGTGATGCCCTTGTTTATTTATATCTATGTAAATTCTATAAATAAACTTTATTATTATTATTATTGCTGAGTATTCTTCAACTGAGAAAAACACAAGAAAAAAGATCAAAATAAAAATTTTCACATTGTTCCAAAGTACTATTTTACAGTTGACATTTTAAAGTTTTGTTTATATTTATATTTTTATTCAAATTTGCCGGTTATTCCTTAAGGTCAACTTGTGTCGCGAGAAATTGCCAATTTCACCAAAAGTCATTGACGACTTGTAGCCAACTTCAGCTTTGTCGGTAAAATACAGTTTAGCCAATTATACTATTATTATTAAATCAAAAGAATGTACTTACTAAAATCTATCAAAAATCTTCCGAACCCCTGCCGCTGGTACTGCGGCATCGTCATAATACACGAAACATTATACTTCTGCACGCAATGCTTCTCTTTAGAGAAATACCCGACTAAATGACATCCTTTCTTATCGTTTTTGGTCAAAACGTAAAAGAGGAAAGGTTCCACGTCATAATACAAAGTTTTGTGGTCCAAAAACAGTTTAGCTAGCAAACACAAATTTTGACAGTAGATTTTATTGACGTTTCCGTCAACTTCGAATACCGAGATGTCATTGCAGCGGTAAATTTCTGTAGCAGGTGGATGTCTCCAAGTGCACTTATCTTGATGTCTTTCCAGCACCGCCTTGCTTTTGGTATACTTTAAACAAAATTCGCATAGGAACAGTTTTGGCAATCGAGCGTATTCTTGAGGGAACGGACTCGAGTACCATGTTTGAATTTCGTATTTGCCAAACTCGATAGCCAAAGGACATCTTACTTCGGGTAAGGGAAGACCAGTTGGAGCTGGTACTACAGTTATTTCCTGTATCGGTGGCGTTGGAATTGGTAGAAGTGCAGCTGTAGCAGTGGCTGCTTTTTCTCTGGTATCCCGGAAGAGTTCCACATCTTTTTGAGTTACTCCGGGTGCTAGGTGTATGGTTTTGATGTCGACTGGAAAGAAATTATTATTTATGTATGGATTATACATTTTAAGAGGAAGACTGAATTTATACCATTCACTATCATTAAACAACGTTCGTGTACATTAGTTTGAAGCAGTGAAACACTAACTAGTTTCTTGAAAGGTTTAAAATTGTGTTAAATAATACTTCTTTCATACTGTTACAGGTTGGAAAATAATTTTGTGGTATTATTGTAGATAAAAATTAGAAGTTTCAGATAAAATGCCCATATAAATAGTAAACCAATATGATTGTGGTTAAACAAATAACATCTATTAAAAAGTTATAACCTCAATTTTTTTATGGCGCCAAATTTAAATTTTGCTAGCTAAGAAAAAATTCAAATTTATTTTTGTTTTGGTCAAAATTGTTGTTTCAAAATTATTGTCATTTTTTTAGACAGAAATTTTGTCAAACAAATTTTGTTTCAAATTTCTCTAAACAATTTTAGACCAGGGTCAATAATTTTTGAAACCAAAAAAAATAGTAGTAGGATGAAACCCATTAAATGGCAAAATTGTAGGTAATAAAAAGCTCTTCAACTTTTGTATTTACACTTTTTTCACATAACCTCAAAAAGTATGTGAAAAATTCAAATAACCAAGTTTTTGGTTTTTATTTTTATCTTTTACAAAAAACTTTTTTTTTCACGAAATTTGGTGAAAACTTACCTTTTTATGTCCCAAACACACTGTAATTTTTTTGATTTAAAATATTTATTTTTTCACCTTATTTTGACTTAATATCGAAAAAGCACCCTAATTTTCAATCGAAAATTCTGACGTCAAAATATCTGCTTTTTTAAAAAACTCGGTGGGCCTTTTGTTCATTGAAATCTCTACTTGTTGATGGTGTAAAAAAATATACATTACTATGGTAAATGTTCTCAAAAAATGCAAAGAAACGAAAAAACTCGAATCCGAAATTTTTTTTAATCATCATGTACAATTTTGAGCTATTTATTAAAATTTATACTTTAATTACTCGAAAAACATGGAATGTAACATGATAGTAAAAATATTTTTTTAAATTTTTCCCGACGACTTTTATATTCCATTTTTTGCCAATTTTTTTTAAATAAACTAAATTATCCATTTTCTGAAATATGGCCTGGAAATTTTTTATGGATTAGAAATTTTTCTCAAAGTCCACGTTCCATAAATCAATAATAATAATAAAAATTGTTATTATTATCGATTTATGGTACATGGACTTTGAGAAAACCTTTTAATCCATAAAAAATTTTTTTTTTATGAATTTAATTTATAAATATGACTTACTTATAGGATTGTTCTGATAAGGCGGTACCGCTGGCGAACTCATCACTGAATGATTCCTCTTTTTCACACTTTTAGGCTCGCCTTCGATCTTTTGCTGAGACGCGTTTTGTGCCTCGGGTGTTCCGGGGATTTGCCCTTCCGATTTGATCAATTTCCTCTTTTCATGATGCTTAGAATTTACAGCAGTCTTCACTAAATTAGAGGGAGTCATAGAAGTGGGACTTTCTACTTTTAGTTCAACTTTCACCTCAGATTTAGGCTCCAACTTAACTGGTACCTTAATAGCAGATTGAACCTTAGACGTTTGTATTTTAGGAGAGGCGTGGGCTTTAGGAGAACCTTGCGTTTTAGGAGGGGCTTGTACTTTAGGAGGGGCTTGTGCTTTAGGAGAGGCATGCGCTTTAGGGGAGCATTGTGCTTTAGGAGAGGCTTGTGGTTTAGGAGATGCTTGTGCTTTAGGTGATGCTTGAGCTTTAGGAGAAGACTGAGCCTTAGGAACAGATTCAACCACCTTCAACACTTTCTTATCATCATCATCTTCCTTCTCTGCTACTGAATCAATCTTTATTTCTTCATTCTGACCTTCATCATCTTTATCTTTTGGTTTTCTTCTATTGGGGTTATAATTAGGAGTAGCTCTGCTGGCTCTACTTTCTGTAGGCGCGGCGAAAAGATGTGATAGTCCATCAAAAAGACCTTTTAACTGGCCGAAACCAGGAGTCTTTTGAGATTTATCAGATACTGAGGAATCATCACTTTTTGCTGGAGATGCTACTGCATTCGTACCTTCATTAAGTAGTCCTTCCTCTTTTAGAACAGCAATAAACAAATTTTCATTGCTTTTGGTTTTTTCTGATGACTCTGATGGTTTGGTCTCCTTTTGCTTAGCTTCAGCTGCTGCGGCAGCAAAACCCCATGGTTTATCCTCATCTGAAGCCATTCCGCCAAAAGTATTTGGTTTTTCTTGTTTTCTGTTAAATATTTGAGGAATTTTTATATTCCTCATATTGGATTTAGAATCTGACTTGTCTACTGATGAATCAGAGTCCGAATCGGAACATGAAGCACACGTTGAACTGTCATCTGAACTATCACTATCATCATCATCTTCTGATTCTGCAGAATTTGGTGTAGGTTCTTTTTTAACAGTTGTGGGTTCTTTTTTCACATTTTTAGAATCCAAAGGAACCGATTTTTTGGTTTTTTCATTATTTGCTTTGGTGTTTCTCTTAATTTTATTGGTTTCCGGTATTTTTGGTTTTGGTTTTTCGTTATTATTGCCCACATCTTTTTCAACCTTAATATTTTTTTCACACTTCTTCTTACATTCTTTTTTCTTCTCAGAATTGAAAGCGGAGCTTCTAAAAAACTTTTGTTTCTCTTTAGACATTTTATCACTGGTGTCATCAGATTCCTGAGATTCGGGTTCTTCTTTGATCTTTCTGGGAGTAACATTTGATGTACTCTCAAAATCACTTTTATCACTTTCATCAATAGGTGGAACTCTACTTTTACGATTTGTAGACTTATTGTTAGCTGTAGAGGAGGCTGCTGTAGTTGTAGCGGTGGTAGAAGTCTGAGCTTCTTTTGATCTGTAACAAGTTATTAAAAAACAGGAAATAATTAAGTTTGTTAAAATAAACAGATCTTCGCAGTAGGTACCTTTGATTTTTCTCCTTTATTTTTTCACGTACTTTCTCCAATTTTTTACGGACTCCGCTTCCTGGCTTGTTAGCCTTCTTCGACGTCACGTTATCATGATGACTTAAGCAATGATTACATCGCCATGGGCACTTTGGTTTCTTTTCTGCTGGAGGATCTAAACAACCCATATGGTACTTTCTGTCACAACTACAACAACATAGCAAACACATGGAAACGCCAGTATTTCCTGTAAAATAAAAATTATATTTCAAATAAATAATTTCAAAATAAAAATATATTATACCCACCACATCCGTCGCAAGTCTTGCAATCTTCACAAAACCATTTTCCGCCTTTTATTAACAATGCTGACAATTCTGGTTCACTGGAAGTACACGAGAGATGTACCATGGATCCACATTCAGAACAGGCACTCAGTTTTTCAAAAACACCTTTTCTATTTTTAGCCTCTGTTCCAAGACATTCAGCACAAATAGGCAAAGGCGTAGGATTCTGAAAAAATAATTTAATATGAGATGTGTAATTCAAAAGCGGTCTATGTTATAATTGTTCATAAAAAAATTGTAATAAAAAAATTCAAATGAAAACAATCCGTTTCTCGTAGAAAATTTATTTTCACATTATTTTCGCGTAGCAGTTCATAGATACTTGGACCAGTTTAGTTCCAGGATAGACTTATAATTTGGAATATACCACAGATGAAAATGAGCTAGTTAGAGAGTGGATAAAAAAAGAAGAAAAAAAATCATTAACTTTGACACCGCTTTTCTCGTCTTCATAATGTATGTCTGCCAAATTTTAACTTTTTTGGTATTGTTTTTGTAGATTCTGATTGAATTTATACCCCAAAATCACTTTTTCTCTCAAAAATAGCTCTAATTTTTTTTAATTACTTTGACACCGCGTATCGTCTTTTCTGCCTTCATATATTCTATGTCTGCTAAATTTTAACTTTTTGGATTTTTTTGTAGATTCTGGTTGAATTTATATCCCAAAAAAATTACTTTTTCACTCAGTAATAGCTTCAAATTTTTTTACATTAACTTTGACAGCGCAAATCGTTTTTTCATCTATACTTCTACATATACATCTATATTTTTGGAAAAAGTTAGAGCATTTTACTTACCAATGTATCAATGATATTGAATGAATTTTTTATACAACATGCAAACTATAACAACATATCTTGAAAAACAAAAAAAATAAATCACCCTGTATATGTAGATTTAAAAGTGGACAATATTTACTTTATTTTTCGTTTTTTTTTGTAATTGTATATTTACTTTGTTTTTTGTTTTTTTTTGTAATTGTCTTGTAATTGGCTTGTCCGTTTAATAAATAAATAAATTAGTTGTTTTACCTAAGACGGCAGAAACCCTAGCGCCGGCCCTGATGAATGTAAAGGGCAAATAACAAAAAAAATCAACATATTTTTATTTTTATAAAACACCTAACAAATAAATCTGTATATGACTTATTCACATGGGCACCGTTCCAAAAAAATGTCAGGGGGGGAGGGCACATTTTGTCAAATGAAATTTGCATTAAATTGAAATGAAGGACCTTTTTAACAATACTTACTACGAGTGTAGTTTAAAAAACATTTCGAAAAGGAAATAAAGTAGGTAGTTGAGTGCAACGGCGGTTCCAGGGGGGCCAAAAGGGGCAATTGCCCCCCCTAATAACCCTAACACCCGACGCCGTTGGCCGTTGCCCCCCCCCCCCCCCCCCAATCTCTGGACTGGAGCTGCCCTTGTAAGAAACGATTGGCAATGTCAAAATTACAGAAAGAAAATGTTTGGGCCATTTTTGAGAGAAAAACTAAGTTTTTTAGGGTATAAATGGACCTAGAATCTACAAAAAATTTTTTAAAAAAAAACTAAAATTTGGTTTACGCAGAATGAATTTTGTATAAGAAACGATTGGCAATGTAAAAATTACCGAAAAAAATGTTTGGACTTGAGAGAAAAAGTGAGTTTTTAGGGTATAAATGGACTTAGAATCTCCAAAAAAAAATTAAAAAAAAAAACTAAAATTTGGTTTACGCAGAATGAATTTTGTATAAGAAACGATTGGCAATGTCAAAATTACCGAAAAAAAAATGGTTGGCGCATTTTTGAGAGAAAAAGTGAGTTTTTTAGGGTATAAATGGACCTAGATCTACAAAAAAAAATCCAAAAATTTTTGTATAACAAACCAACGGCGGCTCAAAGTGCCCAAAATATTTAACTTTTATAGCCCTAAAAGCCGACCACGTTGCCCCCCAAATCTCTGGGCTGGAGCAGCCCTTGGTTGTTTGATGATTGATTGATAGTATAACAAGTTTCGAAAAATGTATTTTTGAAAAACAAAACACCTAGGTACATCGGCTACATCTTACATAAAAACAAAAATAGATGGATTAATAAAAACGCGGAAACTGTTATTTGATACTCCAACAAATTTAAGTATCGCGTCTCGACTAATACATCTAAAATCCAGGGGGCAGGGCGTCCGCCCCACCCTTGCCCCTAAGTAACGCCCTTGCTTATTCATCTATAATAAAAAAAATATAAAGCAAATTTCTATTTGCTTTAAGAATTCATTTGATCTAAATTCGAAGCGCCTACATATAAATTTATTAGTTTTATTTATTATGTGTCTATAAAATTAGGATACATGTTTTTTGTTGAACTATTAAGTTTTATATTATTTTTTTAAGCTTATGAAAAGTGTGTGTTGTATTGTGCAGCATCACTAATATTTTTAACTTATATTATTTTATTTTAATTTTATTGATGTGATAAAATTAAATATATTTACCTTTGGCGCCATGGAGTTGTCTTCATGGCATGAGGACTTCCTGGAGCCGTCGTGTTTCCTTTTTACACCCATACTTTGGTGGTTATAATTATATTTAAAGTTTTTACCATGTTCCAATATAGTATTTCTAATTAACGCGCGTTTGACGGCGTTTCGAATAGCACCTTTTAAGTCATATTCAGTATTTTCTTCCACTGAATGGGATTTTCTAATATGTTTTTCTATAGATTTTAAAGAGGATCCGTCGCGTTCTCCTAACTCACGGACCGCTTTAGCCACTACTTTAGTTATATCGGTACCCTGCTCGATTTTAAGAGTACGATTTTGCAAATCCCCCGGATCTTTGTAAGAACTCTGACCTTTATTGAAAACCTTTAATACAGTTCCCTCTTTAACAGCTGCTTCTAATTGTTCGCCGATAACATCCTCATGATAATTGTGGTGTTGTCTAATAGCATGGCAAATTCTTTCAACACTAGGTCTCTGTTTTTGTGACCGAATTTTCCTAATTGCTTCAAGAAACCACTCCGACCAGACTTGCTGGGACACTTCTCCGGGTTCGCACATACCTAAATAAACTCAAAATTGACGAAACTCTACGAAAGCTCATCCAATAATAGTCTCAAAACAAAAAATTCAGTATCCGGCGGGTCCCAGATTTGAGCCCTCCGAAATTAAAACGCATTTCACACGATTTCTGAACAAGTTACAACAAGTCCACTGCATTTAACAAGTTATTAACTACTTCAAAATTCCCTAAAATGTTTTAAAAACGCGTTATATTACTCCATATTAATATTATTTCATGTTCACACGCAGCACAAAAGTAAAATAAATTCCGACGGCAGCCATCTTGGGCGAGTAAATCAGTCAACATTATTTGTTATGGTATTTTAACCGTTTTTTATATCTAATAACCACGATTAAAAGATTTTTCACAATCCACAAAATAGCCTAAATGCCTACAACACATCAAAATATGTAACAAACTTTCAAAATGTGTCAATATTTTGCTGGAACTACTTTTGTCTAATGACAAGCCACTCTTCCGGCGGCAACAACGGTAGATATTTCTGTTCTCTTCCATGTAAAACATTCCATAGTTTTCGATCGACAACTGTCGTTTATTAGTCATAACATTTCAAAGAAATATTTCGGCACTTGTAACAAATTTTCACTCGTTAAATTATTTGGATGTTACATTACAGATTAATTATTTTCTGATAGATATAATTAACTTGAAAGCAATATAACAAAAAGTTTAATGTATATGACGAAAATGGTACAGGTCGCGTTAAGCGCGCGCACATTGAATCTATTTGCCTGTTTACGTTCCCAACAGATTATAATTAATTTAATACCTGTTTCCTCTGCCAACGGCATTAAAAAGAGTTGATGTGGTGTTTGCTATTTTTTTACTTTCTCACCGTTAACTAATAAAATAGACATACACGTCTGCAAAATCGTTAAAATTTGATAAATAACATAGGAATACAAAATGTTTTCCGACGGTAATTGGCTTACAAACGCAAAGAGGAACCTAAACATAGATTATAGATTATTGATTTAAGTAAATTGTTGACGTATTAATTATTTATTTATATATAACTCGCTAAAATTAACCGTTTTAAACTTGTATTTTTATTACAACTGGAGTTATGTGCTTTTTGTAGATTAGTAGACGCAACCATTTAACTTCAGAAAATTATATTGATTTTTCAAATAAAGTATAAGGTTTATAATTGCATTTATTATGAATTTTTTTCCAAATTTACGAATTATAAATTTTTTTGAAAACACGGTTTTTATTAAATAAACCGCGGAAAATTCTTCTTTTATATCTAATTTTGACTCTACAGCTAAATTAAAAAACGGCCGATGAAAACAGAAGATATTTAGTTTACCTTAAAAGAAAAGGGCCACCAAAAAAGCTAATTTTTTTTATGTTTATTGTTATTTTAAGTGATTTTTAGAATACCTTTGGCCATGAACTTTATTAATAATAATTATAGTACAAAATTGTACTGTGATCAAATTGAGCGAGGTGATAAATTAAACTCTATTAACTAATAACTAATAGAAGGGGAGTGATGGCTGCAAGAATTTCGTAGATGTTATATTAATACCTACATAAACTAATAATTTTATACTTTATCTGTGGTCGTGATTCAGTTATTGAAAGGAAGAATACATATTTATATGTCTATTTTTTATCTGAGATAATCCGATTTAACTAAAAAGTTAGTATGTAAGATTCTTTACATTTTTTAAATTTGAAGTGTTTGTTTAATCATTATCATTAAAATTTTAAACCAACTTTTACATGTTATTATGAATATGTACATGTAATTTTTTGATATCTTATTGAAGGTTAAATTGTATGTAGAATAACCTTTACATTTTTTTTTTGTAAATTGTAATAACAGAACTTTGAACCACATTAACTTAATTTATAACCAGAGCACCTAATGTATTTTGAACAATAAGTACTAGACATTTTAAAATTTCGTTCTAGCAATTACTTGCTCGCTTAACTTGTTGCAGAGTAGTTGAAATATTTTTAAATTAATATAATGGGGAAAATAATGGAAACCTATAAAGAAATAAATCAAGTTTCGACTAGGATATCTACCCTAGGCAAAGAAGTAGGGGAGTCATTTAAAGATTCAGAAGATTTAGTAATTATAATACCTGGAAATCCGGGTATTATTAGTTTTTATGATAAATTTGCCATGAGGATTCATGAGAAGTTACAATGTTCTGTATGGTGTGTTGGCCATGCTGGCCATGATCAAGGAAAAAATAAAGTAAAATCAATTCCAGAATTTGATAAACATAAAGATTTGTATGGACTAAAAGGACAGGTGCAACACAAGGTATTTTTTTTCAATAATTTAATTAGGTGTATAGATAATATGGTTTATGTTCGTTTGGTCCATTCTCGTTTCGTCCAATAACCAAAATTTAACTGCGTTGACCCTTTCAATTCTCGATTCGTCCGGTAATTAAAAACGGTACAGAATTTATGGGAATTTAGATAATCTTATATACTTATCTATATACCTACGAATTTAAATATGAAAAAATATGAACACTATTAACGTGAATACATAGGTAGCTATTCTCACTTTTTCCAGACTTAGTACGTAGTCGTTGTGGTAAGAGATAAAACTTTTAAATTTTGTGTGAGCTGGTACAGTTACTAAGTGCACATTTTAAAAATACTTTCGATTATACAGGGTGCAAACTTACATTTTTTTAACTCGAAATATTTTCCCTTTTAGGCAGATTATAAATAATGTCATTGATCAAATATATATGAATTACTTCGTTTCCTATACGATGACTATAATTATTATTATTTTCTTATTCAACATATAAAATTTATTATAAATATTGACTACCTTATAACTAAGGGAAAAGCTCTTTAAACACGCCTTTATATAAAGTTAATTTCTTAACTGAGTTCAAAAGATGTTAATTTTATATATTACCAGTTCTAAGCCTGGAAAAAGTTTGAAGTGAAGAATTTTTCTTTAAAAAATTGAGCCTATGTACTCACGTTAAATAGTATTCATATGTAATTTCCTAGGTATATAAATAAGTATATAAGATTATCTAAATCCCCATAAATTCTGTACCATTCTTAATTACTGGACGAATCGAGAATTGAAAAGGTCAACGCAGGTAAATTTTGGTTATTGGACGAAACGAGAAATCGCCAGATAATATAGGTCAGTGATCAGTTTTATAAAAAAAATATGTCTAATGCTGATTGAGGAGTTTCCCAATCCCATTTGCATACGTAAATATTTTGTTGTGTTAAAATTAAAATATTTATATGGTTTCGAAAATATGTTTACATATAGATTTAAAATAGTAAACTTATTTTCATACTTAAAATAATTGCTTGTATTTGATTATATTCGTATATATTCTGTATAAATAATTTTTTTTCTTAAATTAATAATTATATGTTTACTTATTTATTCATTTTGAAAATGTCAGTATCATTTAATAACATTAACTCATGGAGATTTAGTGAATTCTTTAAGAACTTAAATTGGCTGAGAATTCTCATGATTTGGTTAATTTTATCCTGATAAAATTTGCAACCCAATATATTATTATCATGTTTCAAAAGTGTGCTTTAAAGCCAAACAAATTTAACTTGTTTTGCCTCTGTGATTAAATTTACTGTATCCTTTAGTATGTATTTTGATTGATTTATCCTTATTCTTATTTTAGAATTCAAAAATCTTTTTTTGTTAATTGATTTTCTTTTTAATTTGTTCTGCAGGGTAAATGGAATTTTTTTATCTGAGATCTGAGTTAAATAATAGATCTCTATTTTTTTTATAGTAACGAAACAATAATGTTTTTATGTCTATTTATGTATTATATTAGGTCAAAAAAATTGTTCATGAATTTTTTTATATCAAATTGGGGGTTTTGGACACCATTTTTATGTTCTTTTTATATAATAGTAATAATAAAACACTATGAACTACAGAAAAAAAAGAGTAAATATTTAATATAAAATATATGGATTAAAATACCGCCCTGGGGTTTGCCTCCATAAATTTTTCTAATATGAAAAATTAATAGAGCATTTTTTTTAATTTTAGATTGATTTCTTTGAAAAATATGTTCCTAAAAATGCCAAAGTACATCTCATAGGACATTCTATTGGCTCATATATGATAATAGAGATGTTAGACGATCCTTCTATAGCAAAAAAAGTAGATAAATCTTATCTACTGTTCCCTACAGTTGAGCATATGGCAGGGACACCTAATGGCAAATTTTTAACATACTTTGTGAAATATGTAGTTTCCCTACTCATTTTTCTTTCGGGGATATTTATTATCTTACCTACTGCAGTTCAAAACGGTTTATTAAATATTTACATGTATTTAGCGGGGGTACCAAGACCTAACTTAGATAGTATCAAGAAGCTTATAAAACCTAGCGTTTTAAAAAGAGTATTTTTCTTGGCGTACGAAGAAATGGATCAGGTAAATCAAAGAAACGATCACAGTATAAAAAATAATATTAAAAAAATTAAATTTTTCTATGGTAGACGTGACGGTTGGGCTCCTATTACTTATTACGAGAATATTTTAAAAGAGTATCCCGACTTGGATGCTGAAGTGTCTAATTTCAATCATACTTTTGTTCTGACAAGCAGTACCGAAGTAGGGGATCTATTTTGTGATTGGTTAACAAGTAAATCTTAATTAAAATTTTTTAATATTCATAAAATCATCACACGTATTTTACCCGACATGACAATGACTACATTTTTGAAAGTATTTAACACGTTGACTGCCAACTACGAGATAACTTTTAAGACCGGACTACTGTAAATTACCGTGGCAGTTAACGTGTTAAAATCAACATTTTTGCAGTTATGTAGAATTAGTTAAACTATATCCAAAGATTATTTTTATTTGTGTAGTAAAAGTATTATTTCATAATTGGTACGTTTTTATAAAAAAAATATCACTGGTAGAGGTTAAAAAATTAGATTAAGCATGCTATTATACACAATTATTTTGTAATTAAAACGCAAATTAAACTTTATACACACTTGCCGTTTTTTTTTCTATTTGGTCTAATATATGAGTGAGTTATCACCACAAAAAATCCGTAATTGGTAAATTATGAACAGTCACAGTCAAATTTGAATATATATATATATTATTTTAAACATGCTAGGCAAATTCGGTTTGGATGAAATGAAGCTTTGTATACCCCTGCAACTAATGTCCTTATAATGATATTCATTTTTGGTCTTTTTATTATCACAGAAACTACGTGAGGGCTTTAAGATGGAACTATATTTCGCTGAGAGATTTTAAAATTTCTTCCCTCTTATGAACTTGTTAGCCACATATATCAAAAAACGAAGAAGAAGAAGAAGGACATGACATTTGACGACTATGACAAATGTCTTCTTGTTTATGTTCCACTTTGAAAGTGGAGGTGTTTCTGATTTTTCATCAGAAATCTTGAATCATCTTATATTTTTGCAGTAGAAAATTACTGCTGTATAGTGGAAATTTCTCCCAACATACGGAGGAATTCAATAAATAAATTATTTTACCCAATCGACTTTGTTAAAATGGTGAGGTTATATATATTTTTTAAACTCTTAAGAATGTGCATTTACGATTAGTTCATTTGTATTTTTTTTGTATTCTTTTAAAACATTAACCAATTTATACAAATAGGTTTTCAAAATATGTGACTGGAGGCAGTTTTAGCTTTTAAATATAATTTTAAAATACTAATCAATAGATATGCTAAAATCAATTTATATAAAGCTAGCTAAAATTTATCTCTAAACTATTTATTTTTGCAGCCACGTGAATTAACAGAAATTAAGGAATTCCTTCTCACTGCTAGAAGGAAAGATGCTAAATGTAAGTTAATTTCATTTAAACGATTTTTTTTACCCAAAAGTTTATTATTTTAGCTGTTAAAATAAAGAAAAATACAGAAAACACCAAGTTTAAAGTACGTTGCTCCAGATTCCTGTACACTTTAGTCATTACTGATAAAGAAAAGGCGGAAAAACTAAAGCAGTCACTTCCACCAGGTAAATTATTTAACCATACAATACATTTTGATTTTCTAGTATTCTGAAATTAAAAAAATATTGCATTGCATTCCATTATTTGAATTATTTAGAAAGATCGACTATTTTTTTGATTAACTGTCAGAGTTGAAATATTAGTGTGTTTGTGACCTTTATTGATTTGCTGCAAGGCATTTAGTTTATCAGTCAATTAAAAATTGTGTTGAAGAAATTGGAAATCATTTTTTTTTCTTTTCAGGCCTGCAAGTTAAGGAAGTTAAGTGAATAAAAAATGATACTTTTAGCAATTAAAACACAATTTTGTTAATACTAGTTTTTTATTTCCTTTAACAAATTCCTACTGTCATGTTTTCAAGATGGCATTAAAATATTTCTAAAGTTCAGTTAAGATCTTTATCCTATAATTTTTTATTGGTGGTCATGTTCAGCCTACAAGGTTACATGCACAAATCTTTTTATACCATTTTGTTAACAAATGCACCTGCCAAGATTATTAAATTTATAGATATTTACGAATCAGTAGACATTGTTATTACTACAAAACAAGTGTTATTAAATTATTGCCTAATTGAATTTTGCAATTAATTTTACAATGTTTTTAGATTATGCGTGGTAAAGATTTGACTTGATAAAGGGGTTAGAAATATTCTAAAAGTATCAAATAATTGATTTTTTGGATTCTTTAAAATGAATATTTTATAAATGTTTGATTATGTCAACTTGTGATATTTTAGCAACAAACTAGTTGAGACATGCAATCTCAGAAAAGCAAATCTAATAGACAAAACGTCATGATGTTCTGATTGTATTTTTATTAATAATTTAGTTTAACACTTAAAAATTTAGTGTTTTTTATTAGTTTAATTTATATTAGGAGGTACATTTTACATTTTATTTTATGTAAATGAGGCTGAGAGTAAGTTGCAAGCTATAACATTTGCATTGAGACACTTTAATGATTTTTCATAATTTTCGACCTTTTTAGATTTTTTTCAAGAACATTTTCGACTTTTTTCCTGTTTTTCGACTTATTTCATTTTGGTTTGTAGGGTTTTTTCGACGTTTTAATTTTTTATATTATAATAGTTATAGAACCAACAAACTTGCACATTCATAAAACTATAATAGCGGCCTTATATTTAGTTTGTCAACAGCATTGAGGGTTTAACTGAAAAAAAAAACTCGCGATTATAGAGTTCATTTTTAAATGCATTTCAATTTCTAACAGGTACAGCATTTTATTTTTTTATTTCAAACAAATATCTCCTTTATAATAAAATTGTAATATAAAGACAGAACTGCAAGCCCTATTCCAGTCGTATGATCTGCACATCCATCTTCAAATATATTTGTAGTTCTTTTGATTTTTGTCTTTAAATCGTCGGTCAAAACAGCCGAGAAACAACCCGATGTTCTCTGGGATTTTAAAATATAAATTAACCATTTATTTGAAAGAAAATCAGCATACCCTTCATATCCACATAAGATAACTAAAAAAATAAAATCGAGTAAAAAAAATCAGTTGTATATATTCATCTACCTTCTTCCAGAAATAAATCAAACATTCGATCTAATTCATCAAAATAGTCGCCATTGGATACCTCTGAAAATATCCTGGAACACAGTTCTCTTATCTTTCTTTCATAAGATTTTTCAGGAATTAAACAATTTCGATTTTTTGCTAATTGAGTTAGTAGCAACCTAAAAAGTCGAAACAAAATTAAGTTTTGCAAGTGTGTTACCATCTATCAGTTTTTTGGCCGATTCTGGCCAAGATATCACTCTCTTCTTGGTATTCGTTTAAGGGAAAAACAAAGTAAGCAAATGAGTATGATTCGACAACCTAAGACCGGTTTCTGCCTTTCGGCTTCAATAAATAAAATTAAAATTTGTTGAAAAACATATAAGTACCAAATAAAATATTTATATTCTCTTACTTGTGAGTTAAAATATATCCAGAAGAAATTCCATCATCTCTATTATAAATTTCCCAACATTTATCATCAACGTAACATTTTTTCGGCCGTAAGAAATGTGTAATGTTTGTGATATCCTTTAAACAAAAATCCATGTTTGTTAAAAATTTTTTATCGTTTTGATATTTACGTATTTTTTCCAGTACTTGGTAATCTTTAATTTTGGAAAATACGCTTAGATCGTTATATTTGTATTTTATATTTTTCTGCCATATACTTGGGATTAAAATTGACTCTGCAACTAAAATACAGAATTACAAAATAAGTGTATATAAAATAAATTAAAAGTATAGTAAATTTTAACAACGACTTTGATGTCACTGGTGAATTTATAATGCAATTTTATTCAAAAAATAATTATGTCCACTATAAACTTACTCCATATGCGGTCTGAATCGATGTACGGCAGAGATTTTTGCAATACATTTAATAACTTGAAAATTATGTTCAAAGTACTGGTGTCCATTACGTGAGTTCCATTGCGATATGAATCTGCGATGACAGCTAAAAAAATCAAAAGATATAACTTAAACTTTACGCATTTTTTAATTCAAAAAATAGTTTTAAACATCTACTCTATAAAATTAAGTTTAAACTTGGCGAGGAATTATTTACGAGAGAAGAGACGGTAGCCAAAGAAACAAACGTATTTTCGCGTAAAACGAATACTACATATGCAAAAATTTAGTGTTGAACAGTTTTTGAAAATAAAATATTACCTATACTTAACACAACTCCAAACAAACAGTCTTCATTAACTCTTTTATATTGAGTATCGATATACCCAATAGCTTTTTCAATGCTGTGACGCACTTTCGGTGTTATTCGCTTATCTAAAATTTCTCCCTTAGTGTTTATAAGTAAGAAACACAGTATATACAGAAACCGGGACATTACTGAAGCGTTCTCGAAGGTAAGTCGGACTTTTATTTTTATTTACTTTCTTTTCCATTTATATTCTTTTAAAATTCAGTGTCGCACTATATTTTATTTCATGGACTTTCTGTGGAATATCGAAATAAATACAAAATTATAAAAAAGATTCTTTGTTTCCAATTTTTATGTATCATGTACATGTTTTGTAGACACTGATGTAGATTTTTAGATAGAGCCATGATTCGTTTTGGATATGCAGTTGATTTTTACTGTAGGTATACTAAAAAAGTATGTACTTGACAAAAAGTATTGTCCCTTAAATTATAATATAAATGTATAGGTTTAAAGGTATATACGATAATCTCCCCAACAGTTTAAGAAGCTCTGTATCCCGGCGACTTTTTTAAATTCTTGCCTTGCCAACATTGCAACATATTTGGTACTGTTTCAGCAGAGGATACAACAAATATTTTATTTTGTTTTTTTTTTCAAAATATTGATATCGAGTAGGTTTAATTTCCTAAAGACGTTGTTTTGAATAAATGTTTTCCTTTTTCCTCGTATTCTGGTCTAAAACTTATTTATTACTTCGTTTGATTTATCATCATTTGAACAAAATTGGTTCTACCACCTAAATGAAAATTTATGGAAACGAAACAACATTTGAATATTAAACAGCACAGTTACAAATAACACCAGTGTCGTGACTTAATTTTTTTCTTTTGCAAATAAAAATAGTCTTAATATATTACGACTTGCTTGACTGACATTAACTTATCAACTTCTAGCCCAAACTATTTGAGTTAGCAACAAGGAATAGTTTACTTTCGCACTAAAAACCAATTTTTCGATATTCACCTAAAACGGTTCGAGTTTGCGTAGATATTCGTTAATACCCTATACAAGAAAAATAACACCATTTTTTTATTTTAACTGTGGGCCAAGCTACAGAGCCACAAATTCATCCAGCCAAAACTGCTGGAGACATGAAATTTGGTAAATATATTCTACGAAAGAAAAGAACGAACACGTATTTCAGTCTTTTGAAATTGATACTGTGGGGTAAAGGATGTTAAATTTTTTATGGAAAGAAGCTAAAATTTTCTACGATAGCTCAAACTGCGCTAGAGTTGCAAACATGATATTTAGTAAATATTCTCTAAAATAGAAAGCAAAATTGAAATACTCTAGGTCCAGTCCAAACTGCTGTAGCTAAAAACATGAAACTCCATGTATTTTCTTTTAAAATTTCATTTGAACGACCAGTTTTGGCAGTTTTGCGTAGCTCTTCAATTTCGTCTTTTCTGTCGCCTGAAACATTAAGATATACAGCAACCTGAAGTTTGAACTGTCCTCATCTTCATGGACTAGTTAGCTAGTTGTCAAACTGACATTAGATGTACCTTTAAATTTATAACCAAAGACTTTGTTGTATTGTTTTTCTTTCAGATTCGATTTAATTCTAAATTTAAAATATGTCTGCTACAGCTTTAAAATCTAGTAAACTTTTTAACTTCACTAATTTACCAACAGTGTACCAAAGAATTACCACTCGCTACGCTTCAAAACTAATTTATTCGGAATATGGGGACCCCATCAAAGTGATTCAGAAAGAAGATGAGACAGTTTTAGATCCACAAGGTAAACAGGTTCTTATTAAAATGTTAGCCGCTCCTGTAAATCCCGCGGATATAAACACGATACAAGGAAAGTATCCCTCCAAACCATCTTTACCTGCAGTTCCTGGGAATGAAGGAGTTGGAATTGTAGAAAAAGTGGGTTCAGAGGTTGAAGGATTGGTTAAAGGAGACCACGTAGTGCCACTTACAAATAATTTAGGTACATGGCGTACTCATCTCACATTGTCAAGTAATAATATTTTAAAGGTAAATGAAATAATTTGTTTATATAAAACTTTAATATTTTTGTCTTACACTTAATGAAATAACCAAAGAAAGTTTATGGATTTAGGTTCAGGACCAATGATTGTTTCTAACTATAGCAAATCTATTACTATTAAATTATACAAAATCAATTTTTTAATTTTTACTTAGTACTTATTTTATTTCTATGCCAACTGACTTATAATTAATGGAAAGATAATATATTATCTATAATTCTAGAATAAAAGCCTTACATCACAGATAGTTACATTGAACTTTTATATAAACTTCAGATAATTATCTAAAAAAGAAATGTAAAAGTCTAAACATTGATAAAGTAAACAATTTATAAAAGTTATATAAATCATTTTATAATATAATAAAGTGCAGGTAAAATATTTGTAAATATGAGCGTGGAAGACACTTATAAGGGTTATTCACAGGTTAAAGGGCTGTATTAGAACTGCTTTTGGGTCACTAATGATGCCATATTTTGAGCAACTATTCCCATATGATTATAGTATTTCTTAACAAAAATAATTAAAAAATCATAATCTACATATTTTAAAGGTACCGAAGAAATTAGGCATAGTTGAGGCAGCTACATTAACGGTCAATCCATGCACTGCTTATAGAATGTTAAGAGATTTCACAGTTCTAAAGCCAGGAGATACTGTTATCCAAAATGGAGCAAATTCAGCATGTGGGCAAAATGTTATACAAATTTGCAGGTCTTGGGGTATAAGAACAGTAAATGTTGTAAGAAACAGACCTGACATAGACAAATTAAAATCATTTTTAATGGAGATTGGGGCTACATACGTTCTTACCGAGGAAGAGGTGAGAACTACAGAAATTTTCAAGACAGAGAAAGTTGACAAACCTAAGTTGGCACTTAATTGTGTTGGAGGAAAGAGTGCTTTAGAAATAATGAGGTACAATCTATCTTAACATTAACAAATTTAAATAACACAAAAATTATTTTATTAGGATTCTTTGAGCCCATTTTTTACTGAATTATTTAATAAACAAAAATCTTTCAAATATTTAAGATTTTAATACTTCTCTAATGCTTTGTAGGTACTTACAAAATGGTAGTCCAATTGTAACTTATGGTGGTATGTCGAGGGAGCCTGTAACGGTTCCAACTTCTGCCTTAATTTTCAAAGATATCCAAGTTCGCGGTTTTTGGATGACCAGATGGTCCAAAGAAAAACGCGATAATATGGAGAGAATAGAAATGTTTCACGAACTAATTTCAATGATGACAAATAACGATTTACGAGGTCCTGCTTATGAGTTGGTTAAGTTTGATAATTATACAGTAGCTCTCATGAATACCATGACAGTTAAGGGAATGATAGGAAAAAAATTCATTTTAGATTTTAGTTAAATAAGCTCAAATATGTGAATAGCATGCTGTTAAGTACTCATTAATGTTTTGGAAACTTTTTTTAATCTTTTAATACATATTGTTTATAAATAATCACAACAATAAATAATATATTTTCTTCAATTGATTGAACTCTTCTTACAACCGAGTTCCTTCTGCTCATTCAATTTAAAAAATTATTATATTGTCCACTATTTTTTTGTTATAAGAAAACATTTTCAGGTATTAAAAAAACAATTGTTCTTATAATAACATTTATTTACATTTTCAGGGTGTCTAGGAACCTCGAATAACTATATGTGGTATTCTTTATAACACCCTGCACTCAATTTAAAAGTATAAAAAATGTGTAATTCTTTCTCGGAATTTCCCACATAAACTTCAATAAATAATTCTCCTTTATATCATGAATTCGAACCAGACGCTTGATTACTACCGATTTTAACATTTTTATTACTCATTTTTTTAATAGAGTTTGAACTAGATTTCCCCTTTTCAGTACCTGATTCGTTATCAGAACTGAAACTAACGCTACTATTTCTAGCTTTGCCATCCTCACTAACACTTTTACTTTCACTCCTGCTTTTTCTTCTCTGAGTCATGTTGTCTTTTAAAAATTGAGTAAGTTGGTGGAACCTGTGTTCCCACATGAGGTTTTGTTTTTGCACTAAATCACCGTGTTTGTTGATGAAATCTTGGTCCGCGTGAAGGTGGAGTTCCCATTCTTTGTTGTGACGACGGAGTTTGGAGATGCCGGTGAAAATTTCTTTGATTTCTTCTGAGGGGATTTTGAGGATTGAAGAGACCTTTTTTCGTTCGACATATTGGTTTTTTGTGAATAAATATAACTAAAAAAGACAGTTTTTGTGACAGTGATTCAAATAAATTAAAATTAAAACTACTCACAACATAATCTCTCGCTCTACACATAAGTTCTGCGGGAACTCCACTAATTGCAGAGAAAGTATTGGCAGGATACAAGACATCAGACTTAACAACCCAATTGCCTCTAACGAGTACAGCTACAGTAGGAAGAACTTTGATTAAGGCGTCCGCAGTCAGTTTTTCTCCTCCAGTTAATAACATTAGTAATTGTTGGAATTTGATTATTTGAGCTACAAGAAATATATAAAAATGTACTCGTCCTAAGTTGAGAGTCATAAAAAGTGCTAGAAGGTGAAATATATCATCAAAATAAAAAAAATCCAATGGATACAAATCTGATGAATGTACGACATATTGGATCTGGTTATTTTAAGACGCTGGATGACATTTGATGAAATATTTTGTGTAAGTGAGGCTAGCATGTTCGCCGGATTATTCACTACCGGACATCTTTTATAGGGATCTTTGAAGAGTGTCATTTTTCAACTGCCTATTATTTTATACTTCAATTTATTTTTTATGGCAATTGTAAATTTCTTACCATCTTTGAGAAGAACTCTGCACCTTTCCAGAAGGGGTAACGCTCTAAGAGCATTTAAGGAGAGTAGGTGGGACGGTAGAACTGGTTCAAGAGGCGTCTGTTCTTGGTCTTCTGGGATTAACAGCTTTAAATATTCAGAATCTTCTAAAGTAGCTGCTGTACTTACGTCTTCAGTGTTGTCTGATATCAATTTAAGCCTCTCCACCTGGTAGAATGCCACATTAAATTTTAGACACAATGAAATTCTATAATAATTGGAGGAAAGTATTAAAAAATTTCTTACACTACTAAAAGTGCTATCTTCATCATGCCAATGACATTCAGTCCAAGGTTCTTCAGCACTTCTTGCTTGCAAAGCTTTATAACTGCTTTCATCCATTTTCTTCCACCTTTCGTCGTTGGACTTAAATTTAACAGTAACTTGTTGAGCAGAGCTAGGTCCTGCTTGCTCTTCATCCGATTCTTCATTATCTGCATCTTTTTTTCTTTTTAAACCTTTTTCCATGTAGGGAAAAGAAGGCCTAAATTGAAAAACTCCTAAAAGATTTAAATAAAGTTTTTGCTAAACTATGCAAAAACTGGGTGGTCAAAATTAATGTAACTTACCTTTTAAAGCAGTGAGATGTATTTCTTTGCCATTATATACAGCGACTGCATATTTATTAGCATCCCTAACAGTTTTGCTGGATTGTAACAACACTTTATCTACAATCTCATTTTCGAAATACTTTATATTCTTTTTAGTAGTTTCAGATTCTTTATCAACTTCGTGAGCTATGATTTCAGCTCTTCCTGTATCAAAATTTGGCGAATTAACATCTATACCTAGTTCTAGTTTGACCTCCTGATTTTCAGGTTTAAAGAAACATTTTTTGATTCGATGTTCGTTGGTGCAGTGTTTGTTTTTTAGGGGATATTGGAATAGAAATAGATTGTTTTCTAACCTCTTTGAGTGGATAATAGGTATCTAAACAAAAAGATATATACATTTTGAATTTGGGATAGAAATATTAAGCAGATAAACTAAACGGGTTTTTTTAAAAAGAAGTCGCAAGTGATTTTAAAAAGTTCATGAAAAACAAAAAGGGCAATAAATTTATAATTAGGGCATATAATTAACATTTTATTGCACCAACAGAAAGCTATCAATTTAATATTTTAATGATAGCCAACTTTTTCTTAATCTACCAGAACATAGAATTATATGAAAATAAAATGCATGGCATGCCTAGCTAGTGCATTCAATTTATATTTTTATCCCCATTTTAATGCTTCCTTTTTTTTTAGTTAGCAGATTAAAAGAAAACAGCCTTAAATCCCTAATTATAGCAATTTTAATTACAATATTTTTTTCAATTACATGTTTTGCCCTGTTAAATTACGGGAATATTTTTATTTCTTGATGTCTATTGCAACAATATAACCTCAAATAAGAAACGTCAAAAAAATACATATTAAAAATTACCTCTTTTACTATTGTATCTTCATTGTCTTCTGATGCTGGTAAATTGGATTCATCCATTTTTTTAATAAAAATAACTTATTTACAACCATGAGAACATTTTGTTATTAATTTAATTGTATATTTTTTAGCCATCCACAATTATTCACATATTGTACAATTTATTTAAAGCTTTTGAATCGATTATTTCATTCGAAATCATGTTTTTTAAACAATGAAAAACGATTTATATTTCGATAGGAAAATCGATTATTCATCAGTACCTTTCTTTGTGGGCACTAGTCACTCTGGTTTCGCATACTCTATCTTTATAGGTTATCCAATTCACCCTAAATGAAACTACTTACCTTATATAGTAACAGAGAATATCTAAATATAAAGCAAAACTCCACAATACAATTTTTATTTCTTTAATATTAACAATCAGAAATTCATATAAAATACAAATTATTAAATTTCTTCATCAGAGACACTGTTGTCTATCTCATGCCGTATTTTACTTTTTTTCAAAAACTCATTAAACTGTTCTGGTATACTCATAAATCGTTTAATTTTTTGTCTAATCTGTTTCCAAGTTTCTTGATTGTAATTTTTTTTGTCTCTCTCCATGGCTTTGTAGTCATTTCCATATTTTTCTATTAAATAAGTGACCCATTGAACTTGGCTGTTGGGTAATCTGAATTTCTTTTCCCTAGGTGCTTTAGCATCATCTTCTAACGTTTTGGCTACATGTGCTTTGGACAGAGTTATTGGTTCTTCAGTTGTATCTTCAATCCAGCCTTTGTTGGTTGATATAATTTTTTTCTTTATTTCTTTTTTAGATTGTGGGATCTTTAACGTTTGGTTTGGATCATAAGATAATCCCATTTCGTGAAGATTGGTTTTCAATGATTTTTTATGGTCCCATTCCAATTTTACTTCTTTACTGGAAGGCAGAAAGTTAACATAGGAGAAAGTGATAAATTTCAAAGAAAAAATAGATATACATAAAATGCAGATTTTCTGAATTAAAAAGTTATACTAAACTGATTCCCTACTTTTATTATATATTTTAATTTAAGCTTTACTTAGTTATTCAGCAGCAATAAACCTTGTGCAATTTATTGAGAATAATTAAAAATACCTGAAAAACAATGAGATTACAAACTAATAATTTGATATAAGATTGACCTGCTTGAAGGTGTCAATACCTGAGCCCAAGATTACTTAAGTAGGTTTAAAAAACATAATAGTCCAAAAGAAAGTATTCTTAAGTTTTAGAGACCCAAATACTCACCATTCAATGTTTCCGTCTTTAAATATTTTATTCCTTAGTCTTTTTCTGTTAACACTGTGATTAAATTTCTTCTTTCTTCTTTGTTTACGTAATTTAGTCATGATCTTTAATTCTTATAATGTAAATTATGGTTTTAGTTTGATTATTGACTATTAATTGCAAATTAAATATTTTTTACAAAACGCTTTGACAATACTTTAACAAGAGGTTTTATTCTTTTCTTAATTCGTCTTTTTCAAGTAATTGTCGGTGGCCTTTGACTTGGTGTACTAGTTGGGAAGAGAAAACTGGTTGCAGTGGCGTGGTGAATATAATTTTTACTTTTGTTGGCTTATTTTATTTATTTATTTTACCCGTTCAGCAGTGGCGGGGGATATGTAAACGAAATATGGGGTGCAACGAAATATATTTGTATCTGAATTTCAACATGCACATCTTCGGATTTGAAAGAGAATATTTATTTTTTTAATGCCATAAAAGTGAGCCAAATGCGACTGGGGTATGATTATCATGCACCATCTTATCAATAAAATATTAATCCTGTATGAAAGTCTAAATCATAAATGTTTAATATCTCCAATATATATAATCGTAAATAACAAGGAACTGGCTATATATCAACTTAGTATTGTTTACATAGGATTAAACAATCTACTATTCTTATCAACTCGAATCAATTTATCGTAAATTTAATAATTTACAATCCATATATCATTCAGAATCGTTTGAATAAAAACACCTTTGTGAAATGATCAGTCCAATATGAACTCCCTGCTCTATTGGTTTTTATTTTCGTCTTTAATATCTTTATTAATCATTTTCGCAAGCTATTTACTTATCAGTATTATTTGGGATTTTTTTGTAAGACCTAAACGGACAGAACCAATGTTTCTGAAGGAAGAACATCGTCATCAGACTCTTAATAAACACGAATTTTCCAAACAAGATGTCGAAGATTTAACAAGAATTGAGAGAAACTTAAAAACTGACTTTCCTAGGGTCAGTTTCAGTAACGAAGTTAAAAACCCGTTTTTAGAAGAACATCTTAAAGAACAAGGTAAATCTGCGGTTAAAGAAAATGAAAATTATAATTCTACCGACGCTGTAAATGGAAGTTTGGTTTCAATTAGTGAAGATGAAAAAGAATACGATGATTCTTCAGAAGAACCTACACAAAATGAAGAAACGTGTAGTTTAACGGATCCTGAAAGTGTTGAAATTTACAGAGCCATTGTAGAAATTGAGAAAAAAGCGAAGCGTGTAGAAGATGAGGTGATGTACTTCAGAGGTTGTAACAATGATTTGCAATATTATGAAATAAATGAGAAATTTATAAGGCTCACCATCGCTTTGTGTGACTTAAATTGTGAAAAGGTCGAATTGAGGAAAAAGAAGAATCAGGTTATGTTATTTGTAGAAAAGTGTCAGAATATTTTAAGGTTAAAATCTCATCAAGTCTATTAATCGTGTCAAAATAAGTATTTATACTATAAATGTATCAATAGAAAAGAAAGAAAATATTAGAATTTTGAATGTAATTGCAAATTAGATCAATATAAATAGGGTTTATATTTATGATTTTTATTTCATTCAAAATATCGAAAGTGATTCTCATATCTTTGACGTAATTCACTACCCAGTGCCAGTTTTAAGGGCGAGTCAATAGACCGGTCAACGAGTGAAAGAATAACATCACTCTCAACCAATATCAGTTATTTAAGCTTCTAACGTCAACAAATTTATATGCAGTATTGTGTCAAAGTTCCTAAGAGACAAATCGATCCTTTTTAATTTCAATTCAAATCGTATACGCCAACCCAGCCACGCTCAAAGCGACATCTTGTGGCGCGGCCCGTAAGTTAATAGTTACGTTTGTTTACCTAAAATTCCGTTAGAGCGACGCTGGTGTCAGGCGAAATCGAAATGGGCAGGCGTATTTAGTCATCATATTTCTAAAAAAATATTGTTAAAAAACTAAATTTTATAAAATTACCTGTTAAAGATAAAAATGGTTTGTTATTGTAAGATCTATTATTAGCTATTCTTCATTTATTTTACAAAAAATTAATAAATCAGCTTCCTTAAGAATTCAAACACCATCAAAAAATGCTACAAGAGGTTTTCTCGCGATAATAATTTATGTAGATATAATTAGTGGGAAGCTGTCAATAGTAGATAAATTAGTACGATTTCTTCGTTTTCATATCGAGCTTTCGAAAATGTTTATTTTCTTTATCGAGACAAATAACATGAAATTCAATTAAATTTACATACAAAAAGAAACATTAGTGTTCAAATTTTAAAATGACAAAATGAAATTTTCCTCTTGAGGGGGGGGGCAACCCCCCAAAACCCCCTTGGCAATATGTATTATAATAATAAATTGAATAAACTGTGTGAACTTTCAGTTAGAATATTCGGTAATTAAAAAAAATAAAAGTTGTAGTAATTGTTTAATTTTTAAATAATATTCTACCGTTTTTTTAAGGATTTCAGGACTCATTTAGCGCTCGCTCTTCGTTTATTACATCTTTATTGAGTGCCCTAAATTTTAGTTATGGATTGCATGTTCCCACTAATTATAAAAAATCCAAACTACATGATGAAATAAAAAACTTTCATACATATTTAAATTTTTATCAAAGGATTTTGAACTTTTCGTGTATGAAGTGAACCGTAGTTTTTTTTAAATATTGTTATAACAAGTCGCATGAAAAGTTATACGACTAAATTTTTAAATATAACTCGGTTTTAAATATTTATGAGGGAAAATACAATTTGCTACGATTTGATTTGTTTTCTAAATGGGCGTGACGCAGAGCAGCCCAATGGGAAAATCGTTAGGAAATACTTATTTATGTGCCAGGGACAGTGGCGTAGCCAAGGGGGGGTGCCCCCCCGAAACTTCTATAAGTTTCTTAGAAAATGTGGTAACTATATAAATCATAATTATTTTACGTTTTTGAGCCAGCGATTAAGTTATATTCAGATGATTTACAAACAATATACACGGTTATTCTACGCAGTGAATGGGATATTTGGACAGTGAAATGCCAAAAAGTAGATTCCTGTCTTCCTCAAAGTGCAGTTGATACTTTAAATGTAGCAGATCATTATTTGTTTCCGAACATTTTTACGCTATTCCAAATTTTAGCCGTTTTACCCGTTACCACTACCTCTGTAGAACGAACTGAACGAAGTTTCTCAACGATGAAAAGACTGAAATCATATTTTCAGAATAATACCAATTGATTAACAGGCCTTGCTTTGATGTCAGACAAACTCGCAGAATTGCCTTTGAATAATGCTCATTCAAAGTTCAATCTTATATTAATAATTGTCTTTTAATCTTATCTCAATAATTAACAAATTGTTGTTAAATAAAATAATGTATTTAAATAGCCTACATTGTATACAGGGTGACCCAGAGTTAAACGTTAAACGTTCAGGATCGGGTTTTCAGGAAAAAAATAAGATTTTAATTTTTTTTTCAAAAACTAAGCGAGATACGAATATAATTGAAGAAGCAAAAAATTTGTGTGTTCAACTGTTTAATCCAAGAAAAGTAACGAACATACAAAAAAAGAGTGGCGTACAATGATTTGTCCCAATATCAATTAAATTACCTTGTGGAACGTCACTGGAATTAATAATTTAATTCTAATAATATTTAAATTATTGCCGCAAAATAAGCGTGCCAAGTTTTATCAAAATTAACCAAATTGTTTTTTAAGCAATTCATAAAAAACTCTTTTGCTCTAAAATCAAAACAAGTTAGGACCCAGGATTATGGGAATAAAAAATTTTATTTTTTCCTCAAAAACCGATCCTGAACGTTTGACGGTTTAACCCTGGGTCACCCTGTATATTTACCCCATCCCTGCTGAAAAAAGTATTTATAGTAAGTATTAACTACGAGAAATAGTGGGCCCCTCCGAAAAAAATTCCTGGCTACGCCACTGGCCAGGGTCGAAAAACTGTCTATTATAGTCGAATCTGCAAATTGATAGCCGAGGCTAGCAAGCAGGCGAGTCAATAGACAGTTTTCCGCCGAGGCGCATATTACTTTTTTTCGTCGACCTCTACAAAAACGTACTAATTTCCGAAAGAAAAATCGACCATTTTTGAAGGCAAGCATTTTTCGTCCGAAAACACTTTTCGTCCGCTGTGGTCACTAGGATACGGCACGGTGCTCTCTGTGGTCACTAGGATACGGCACGGTGCGAGTCATTTGATGACGAAAAATACTTGCCTTCAAAAATAGTTGACTTTTCATTCGGAAATTAGTACGTAAAATGTCATTTTTTGTAGAGGTCGACGAAAAAACAACATAAGCAAATCATGCAAATCCACAAATAAAAGAAAAAACAGTAATTTACATTACAAGAGCGGAAAGTAGTATTTTGCAGATCGTGACGTACCTACAATATTTTTTTTAGGACCGACACTTTGATGTAAACTTAACAAATACTAAAACTAGATAATGAATACAACTTTATAAACTGACCAAATACCTACATTACTTTTGAATATTTACGTTAAATGTACCATAATTGTGAACTTTAAATATCTGAAGGGAAGATGTATCTGAAATGTTACATTTTTTGTAGTGGTACTAACAAAATTATTTTCCTGCATATTGTTTTTGGATCAACTTTGTTTTTTATTGAATTTTCAAGGTATCTGGGCTAAGCTTCGTGGAAAGCAGTGACTTGTGAATTCGCCAGGATTTTCTAATTTAAGATATGAGGCGATTTTGCTAGTGGCTTTTCTCACTGCTTCATAATGTTTAAGCCAGTTTTTGGGATTTTTCAGCAAAATATGCCAAAAGGACTTCTTCACTTACATTTTTTACTTTTTTTTCCCGACACCAATTTTTATGCATCGTATTATCCCAGTTGCTAGAAATAGATATTGACCAAAAACTCGCACAAAATGTGATATCGATGAGACTTAGCTAGCCGGAAAATTTAGGGTAAATTATAAGTAAATTAAGAAAAGGAAAGTGGATGGGGTAGAGAAAAGTTGTAGATAATTAAAAAATCTAAAACTTTTGTATTGTTCATTTTCATAGGTAAATGACGCGAAGTGAATTTTTGAAATTGTTAAAGAAAAAATGAGTTTCATAATTACTTAAATGAAATATTTCTTTTTAGTTTCAAAATTTTGCCATTCGAATCATTGGCGGGATAACAACAACTTGTTTCAATTCAGTTTTTCCCCTCTATTCAAATTAAAATGGAAGTATTAAAATTGTGATATACAGGGTGTTGTTTTAATATTTTTAATATGTTTCGATTTTTCCTAAAGCCGAACCTGGATTTTCATATTAAATCATAGTAAAAATTAGCTCAAATGAAAGAGATTTTTATCCCAAATTCAATGGTGTACCATAATGTGGGTATTAATATAAAGAATTATACTAACTTATCAAATTAATGTTTATTTTCGACAATAATATAACGTGTTTAAAGTGTGAAATAACGTTAAAATAGGTGAAGGGGGTGAAGTTTTTTAGTGGGTATGCTTTGAAAGGAGAGTCTCACAGTAGACCTTGAGATTTTAGGCTCACAACTTCCCCATAACCTCCGCAAAAAATAAAACATCAATACCCACATTATGATACACCGTTGAATTTGGGATAAAAATCACTTTCATTTGAGCTAATTTTTACCCCCTTGACCAATTTAATTTTTTTCATATCGATGACGTCACAGCGCCTCAGATGACGTCACAGATCTGAAATATACCTCAAATGATAGTAATATAGGTCCAATTGATATGTCCCAATTTTCAAAAAAAAAAAATTCGCTAGTTCCTGGCTGTTAAAAACGTCATGGAACACCCGGTATAGATTATTTAGAATCCCATATGGGACCTCTACTTACCAATAAAATATTTTTCTTTACCTACGAAACATCCTGTATATTTAAAACGATAAACTTCCCAAGTAAAAAACAGTGTAAACTCCTGCGTGTTGTAAACGGTCCTATCCGATAGTTTTAAAATAATACGTTAAAATTTAAATCGTGGTTCGCAAATCGACAAAAAAACAAATTTTTGTAATAATTACAATAAAAATTGATATCGATGTCTAAATTAAAAGCGTGCATAAGTGTTAATAGTTTACATAATAGGGAAATTTATCGAACCGTCCTGATAAAGGAGGAGAGAAAATGAAAGAAAAGTCGGAACATAGATTCAGCGAAACTCGCGCACCACGACTTTCCATTCGGGATGAAACCACCCCCCGTATTTACTGGCAGTTGGCCACCCCTCGGCACCCTTAAACAAGGCCTAGCCTACTATATTCCTTCTAAATATACTGTTTCTTAAAATTGTAGTGCTTGCAACTGGACACTATTTAATGGCTTTTTGACTCTTTTGTGTTTTGTGACACCTTTTTCTGTGAACTGTGCGCCCAATCTTTCTTAGCTTATTGATTTTTTCTTCTTTTTTGGCGATTGATTTCGATTTCTAAGGTAACAAACAACTTATGTTTTAGTAGTCGCTTTGCTTTTGTTTTACTTCTTTTCTACTTACTATAACATTAAAAAAATATTGTAAATATCTTCACTAATACTCCCCAAAAGAATCCTGCAAGTAATCCTGCTAAAATAACTTTATTGCATTTATTATCACTATGTATATATAAATTATTAACCTATGAGTCATCAGGATTAAATTTGAGACATTGATCAAAGGAAGCGTTGAACAAAATGTCATACTTATATTCTGTTTGATGATATAAGTGTAAACAAGAAAACTCATAACCTATATTTACTTATTCAACATTCTAACCTCTTATTTTGAATGAAACAGTTATTTAAAACTTCAATTTCTGTGAAAACTGCATTTCCTTTACTCATTTATATATTCTAACAAGTTTTTAAGCGAGGTTTAATAATTATTTCAATCAAATCCAGCTGTCAAATTTTACAATATTACAATCTTTTTATTTATTTTAAATTAGGATGTCTGGGAATAATTTATTAAAAAACGTATTTCTTATTGATATATACACATAAATAATTAGTACATTAATTAGCCATTATTGATTTTTTTGTTTATTTTTTGGTATTGATTTTGATTTCTACGGTAACTCGATTGTTTCCTGAGAAAGAGTAACATTTTATTTGTTTTTTTGATAATTATTAAAATATTAATAACCTTTCTAATTGTTGTGATACAGGCGCGAGATTAAAATGAATAAAAAATTACCTAAATGACGTAATATTGTTACGTATATGTGTGACATTTTAAATAAAAATAAGCGACATTGTACGATCTAAAATATTTCTAAATAATCTAATGGCGTAAAAGGTAAAACTTTCAATTAATAATTTTTGTTAATTTTGTTCTTTTTATAAAGAAATTGTATATGTATTGAATATGTACCGGGTGTTATTTTATTTGATCTCCTTTCTGAATTTCATTTGTATCTTTAACAAAAATTTCCTTTCCATCTTTGTTTTATGTGATTATTTGTCTTAAAAAGATTTTCGAGATTTGTTTCGATCACTGAAATTTATTTTCTTCTGTATATTTTTTATTTTTTCCTAATTTTTCGGGGTTTTCTTGCACTTTTGTAAAATCAAATCTAATATTAATTACACCCTGTGTTGACATTAAAATAATTTTTGATAGTTTTTAGTTTCCACTCAAAAAATGTATATAAATTTTAATGTATTTACATTTTTTTCGATCGATGATGATACACCCTGTATATCTAAAAAAAAACAAAATGGCGAAGGAATTCAAATAAGTAATGCAAACAAAATTACTTTATTAGCTTGTACTGAAGATGGTCATTATAAAAACTAGCCGTTTTCCAGGAATTTCCTGTACAAAGTTCCATTGCTGAATAATTTAAAAAATTGGCGAGAGCGCGTTTAAAAAAAATGGCGAAGGAATACATAAGGAAAGCACACAAACAAAACTTAATTAACTTGTCCAGAAGATGGTCATTACCAAAACTGACCGTTTTCTAGGAATTTCCTGTTAAAATGATCTCTACAAAGTTCGATTACTGAATAATTTAAAAATTTGGTGGGAGCGCGTTTAAAAAAATGGCGAAGGAATTCAAATAAGCAATACAAACAAAAATACTTTATTAGCTTGTTCTGAAGATGGTCATTGCCAAAACTATCCATTTTCCAGGAATTTCCTGTTACAATAACCTCTACAAAGTTCCATTGCTGAATAATTTAAAAATTTGGAGAGCACGCGTTTAAAAAAATGGCGAAAGGAATTATATAAGGAATGCATACAAACAAAATAATTAACTTGTCCAGAAGATTGTGATTACCAAAACTGGCCGTTTTCCAGGAATTTCCTTTTAAAATGACCTCTACAAAATTCGATTACTGAATAATTTAAAATTTTGACGAGAGCGCGTTTAAAAAAATGGTGAAGGTTATTACCGAAACCTACCCAAACTGTGTTTATATAAATCAGAAATTAATTTTATTTTAAATAAAGTTACTGTTACAAGTTATATATTTCATATTTTAATACTGAGCTGTTTTGTTTTTGAAGTTGTCATAGTTGTATAAAAAAAAATAATAAATAGTCTTGTCAAAAAAACGTTTGTCTACTTTAGTATCAAAAACTGTACTGTTTAATTTACAAACCAAGAATTACATTATCTTTCGTCTGTCCTCAGCAAAATCCACGTTCCTTCAATAGGTTATGGGCCCAGGCAATTAATGAAAGGATAAAAAGTAATTTATATATTCGGGTGTATCAAATACTTGTAAAGAACTGAAACAGGAAAGTATGGCAGACAAAACGGTAGATATAATGCATGTGAACAAATTTGGCGGTAAAAACTATAAACAGTGGAAATTCCAGATGAAATGTGCTCTGAAAGCAAAAGGTTTATATTTAATCACTGATGGTAGTTCTCCAAGACCACATCAAAATACTGCAGAACAAGAACAATGGGACAAGAAAGATGCCCAAGCTATGTTTGCTTTAACAGCAGCTATGAATTTGTGTCAAATAACTTTAATTGAAAATTGTGAAAGTTCTAAAGAAATTCTAGAGAAATTAGATTCCATATATCAGCAAAAGTCTGAAACTAACAAGATGTTAGTCCATGAAAGATTTCATCAATATAAAATGGATCTTATTGATTCCGTGGCACAACACATTGCGAAAGTTGAAAATCTAGCAAAGACATACGAGATGCTGGTGAAACAGTAAGTGATGCTGCTATATTGATGAAAATATTAAGCACCTTGCCATTGAAATACAGAAATATCAGGCAAGCGTGGTTATCCCTCGCAGAAAATCATCAAACAATTACAAATCTCACAGCACGACTTTTAGATGAAGAAGCAAGTCTTACCTCAAATGAAGAATCTGATACTGCTCTCGCAACTTCATCTTACTTATCTTTTAACAAGATTAATTAAGAAATTTTGCTATTATTGCAAGAAGAAGGGTCATGTAATAAATGAGTGCCGTAAGAAATTAAACAAAAGAAAGGAATTAAATACTTCTGAAACGAGCCATGAAGAAAACAGTCATAATTCTCCCTCAATTAGTATGACTGCATTTCATGTAGAAGAAGAACTTTTTTGTAATCAAGCCTATTCCGATGAAGATATGTGGATTATGGATAGTGGAGCGTCAACTCATATGACTCATAAAAGAGAGTACTTCTCAGAATTTCAAGATATCCGTAATGCAAGTAGTACTTGGTAATAATCAAAGCCTAATTGTTAGAGGAAAAGGTACTATAAGAGTTCAAAAGCTCATAAACGGAAACTGGCATGACGCCATAATTAATAATGTTTTGTATATTCCTGATTTAAAGAGAAATTATTTTCTGAAGGTGTTTTAACCAAGAAAGGAATGAAAATAGTAAAGCATGGAGAAAACGCGATGGTGTATGAAAATAACCATATTGTAGCATGTGCAGTACGCGGGCCTAATAATTTATACCGGATGCTATTTAATACCATCGCGTCTCAGGTCAACGTTACTTCAGAAAACAATCTAAAAGTATGGCATGAACGACTGGGACACATTAATATTGAAACCTTGAAAGAATTATTCTCAAAAGAAATAATAACTGGAATCAAATTAACAGAGTCTGATAAATTTTTCTGTGAAGGATGTACTTATGGAAAACAACATATAATACCGTTCAGAAGCCGTTCACATCCGAGGCTGAAACCAGGTGAAAGAATATTTAGTGATTTGTGATTTGCTCAGTATGAGGCGCAAAATATTTTGTTACTTTTAAAGACGATTTTTCTGGTTATTGTGTTGCTTATTTTATCAAACACAAATCAGATGGTTTTGAATGTTTTAAAAATTATTTTAACTTAGTTAAAAACAAATTTGGACACTCAGTAAAAGTTTTACATGTGGATAACGGAACTGAATATATCAATCAACTGTTCTCACAATATCTAAATGAAAAAGGTATTGAACTGGAACGAACAGCCCCATATACCCCACAACAGAATGGCAAGATTGAACGAGACAACCGAACCATTGTTGAAAGTGCACGTTCAATGTTATACAATGCTGGTGTTCCGAAGTACTTGTGGGCAGAAGCTGTCAATACAGCTGTATATATCCTGAATCGTTCCCAAAATCTTTCAGAAAATCACGTTACACCATACGAACTGTGGACCGGTAGCAAACCTGAACTGTCTCATGTTAAAGTTTTTGGCTGTGAAGCATTTGTTCCAGAGCAAAAACGGAACAAACTAGAACCAAAAAGTCAAAAATTAACATTTGTCAAATAATTTTTGGTTATTTGATCCTGTCACACAGAAAATTACTGTCTCGAGAAATGTCATCTTTAATGAAAATGTCAAGGGAGTTATTGAGAAACCAGATCTAGTACCAATTTCTGTAGACTATGAAGATGTAACAGTATTTCCTATAGATGATGATTTAGAAGTCTTAGAAATTGAATCTCAAGAGGAAATTAATCACGAAGTAACCCGTCCAGAGAGAAATAAAAGAACTCCTCAGAGATTCAATGATTTTCATCTGAACTATGTTGAAGTGGATGTACCAACAACTTTCTTTGGATTCTAATTTTTGGAAGGAAGCTATAAATGAAGAAGTAAATGCTCTAGACAAGAACAAAACTTGGGATATAACGATTTTGCCAAATGAAAAGAGAGCAATTGATTCTAAATGGGTTTTCACAATTAAACGTAATCCTGATAATTCTATTTCAAGGTACAAAGCTAGATTATGTGCAAAAGGTTTTGCACAAGTAGAGGGTGTTGATTACCATGAAATTTATTCACCGACTACCAGATATGATTCTATACGGGTCTTATTATCAATTTCTGCAAGGTACCAGTACGAAATGATACAATTCGATGTTAAGACTGCATTTCTGTAAGGTGAATTAGACGAAGAAATTTACATGAAATGTCCAAAAGGTATAGATGTTTTGCCAAATCAAGTGTGTAGACTGAAGAAATCCCTTTATGGCCTAAAACAATCTCCTCCTTGTTGGAACCGAAAGTTCACTGGTTTCCTAAAGAATTTCGGTTTTATTCAAAGTAATGCAGATACATGTGTGTATGTAACTGAAATTAACGACATCGACGATGGGTTTTTGTTTTCAAAGAGCACACGAACTATGCACTTTGTACTAGAAGAAATGAAGAAAACATTCGAAATTACTGTTAGTGAAGCTGGCAACTATGTTGGGTTAAATATTGTTCGTAGCAAACTACATCAAGAAAATAATCGAACGTGTTATCTTGAAACAGCCAATTCACTTACAATACCTGCAGATCCTAATACCAATCTTACTGTTTGTAATGACTTAGTTCCATTAGAAAATGTTCCCTATCGTGAAGCGGTAGGCAGTTTGATGTTTGCTGCAGTTGTAAGCCGTCCTGATATTATGTATGCAGTGGGAGTTGTTAGTAGATACGTTACAAACTATAACAGAGCCCATTGGACTTGGGACTTGGGTATAAGATACGAATGTAACTCAAATTTGCCCATTCTAACTGGATACTCTGACTCAGATTATGCTGGCGATGCTACGACTAGACTTTCCACAACTGGATATCTCTTTAAAATTGGAAATGGCCTTGTAACTTCGTGTAGTAAAAGACAACGAAGTGTCTCGCTATCAACTACAGAGGCCGAGTACGTTGCGGCATTCGAAGCTACAAAAGAAGCTATCTGGCTTCAACAGCTTCTGAAAGATATTGGAGAGAAAGAGGTATCAAATATACCCATCACCCTATTTATCGACAATCAATCTGCAATTCGACTTATTAAAAATCCCGAATTTTATAAACGTACCAAACATGTTGACATACGTTACCATTTTGTACGACAAAAATATGAAGAGGGACAGATTGATCCAGAATATGTACAAACCGATCGACAACTTGCTGATGGTTTAACTAAAGCCCTAGCTAAAGAAAAATTTAGAAAATTTCGGATAATGATGAACATGTTGAGTATACAAGAAAACAGCAAAGAAGAAACAAATAAAAAATGAAGAACTACATACTGAAGAAAAAAAAATATATTTTTACCGAAGAAAAAAAAATATTCAATTAGTGGGAGTGTTACAAGTTATATATTTCATATTTTAATAATGAGCTGTTTTGTTTTTGAAGTTGTCATAGTTGTATAAAAAAAATAATAAATAGTCTTGTCAAAAAAACGTTTGTCTACTTTAGTATCAAAAACTGTACTGTTTAATTTACAAACCAAGAATTACATTATCTTTCGTCTGTCCTTAGCAAATTCCACGTTCCTTCAATAGTTACAAATAATTTAGAAATTGATTTATATAATTAGTTGAAAATGAAAAAAAAATCCAGTAAAAAACTTTGGAATACAGTAAATGAAATTCTAAACATCAAAACAACAAACAAACTAATAAATAACATAAAAAATGAAAAAGGTGAAATCGTTACAGACCCAAGAATCATTGCAGATATATTTAATAAATTTTTTGCCAATGTAGGAAAAAATCTAGCAAAAAATATAAAAACAAATCCTAACTACAAAAGTAAAAATAATGTAAATAATCATACAATTTTTCTTACACCTACAAGTGCAACTGAAATAGAAAATACCATAAATACGTTAAAAAATAATAAATCCCCTGGGCATGATGGAATTAAAGCCGAAACTTTAAAGATCATTTCAAAATTTATACGCAAACCTTTGACGGAAATCATTAATAAATCATTTGAAATAGGATACTTTCCTTCAATTTTAAAAAACTCAATTGTAACTCCAATATTCAAAAGTGGAGACACCGAAAATATTTCGAACTATAGGCCTATTTCTGTCTTGCCATCAATTAGCAAAGTTTTTGAAAAAGTTTTAAAAACAAGATTAAATGCTTTTTTATCTAAACATAATCTGCTGTCAAAATCTCAGTATGGGTTTAGAGACAATAAATCTACTAACGATGCTATTCATTCCTTAACTAGAAACATTTATGAATCCTTGGACTCAAGTACTCCGTCCATAGCTGTCTTTTTAGACCTAAAAAAGGCATTCGATACTGTCGATCATTCCATACTTTTAGACACACTAGAAGATATGGGTGTGAGAGGTACAGCGCACAAGTTATTTGAAAGTTATCCAACAGAAAGAAATCAAAAAGTGAAAATTAAAAACCAAGTAAGCACAGACACAAAAATTACATGCGGTGTACCTCAAGGAACAGTACTGGGGCCTGTATTATTCGTCATCTACTTAAACAATCTATTCTTACAAGAAACAATCGGTAAAATTATTAGTTTCGCGGATGACACCATTATCTATTACAAAAATGACAACTGGTATTCCCTTAAATTAAACATAGAAAACAATCTCAGTAAACTTAAAGACTGGTTTGACAGCAGATTACTTTCAATTAACTTTGATAAAACTGTATACGTACCATTTAGCAGCCTTGAAACATCTTTACCAGATTACATCCTAAATATCCAAAAAAAATTCTCCATAAAACCTGCAAAAAAAATCAAATATTTAGGAATATATATAGACAGTCATCTTAGGTGGAACTCTCATATGGAGTATCTAACAAAAAAACTCCGTAGCATTTTATTTAGATTCAAAGAAATTAGACAATTTTTAAACTACAAACAGCAACAAATTTTGTATCACAGTTTGGTCGAGTCACACCTCAACTATGACATTATTGGATGGGGAGGGGTATCAAGAACTTACCTACAGGCAGTTGAAGTCTCCCATAAACGATTTCTAAGATTAACAAACCTGCAAGATACTCCAGCCATCTGCTGTACTCTGAAACAGAAATATTAGATATTAGGCAATTATATAGTATTCAATTGGGATGCCAACAATATAAAAATAAAAATGAACTTACCACCTTAAACCATCCATACGCAACAAGAACAAAACATCTACATTGCATACCACTAGCCTCTAAAACGATTGGACAAAAAAACTACTCGTACTTAGCTCCAAAATTATTTAATTACTTGCCACAAAAAGTAAAAGATGAAACTACCTTAAAACGGTTTAAAAAGAAATTAATAATATTTTTAAAACAAAGTAAACGAACCGATATACACGAAATTAGAGATGGTTAAACACATTAAAAAAAGGGACCATGTTTTTCTACTTGAAGTCTCTTGTTACATAAGTTAAAAAAAAAAATTAATTATAGTTTTAAATTATATATTACAATTTTGTAACCACAAACAAGTATTTATTATACTTCAGTGGTGATGTTTATGTTTATTTAATCATGGTCGATATATATTATATTCGAAACAATTATATTGTATTGTATTATGTAGATTATGGAATGAATAAACATTATTATTATTATTATTATTATTATAAATAAATAAACACTATTTTGAAAATAAAAAATGCGTCCAATGAATGTTGTAAAAAAAAATACTTTTAAACATAAGTTTTATTAAACAGACACAATATTCATCATTTTAATTATTTTTACATCAAAAGTAAAAGTATAATGATAAATATACAAGGATTTTTTTTGTTATGCCTCTATTAATAAATATCTTCCGTTTTATAAAAATCAGTGAGAATTTTAGAAATTATAACTTCCGGTCAAATTTTCTATGAGAAAACAAAAAATAATTAAAAACTAATTGCTTCCTCATTAAAATGCTTTCTTTTTTTTCCTTGCGTACATTTTAGGCAAAGATACTTTAGTTTTTATTCCGAACGCCTCGCCTAAATATTTGTATTTAACGGCTCGGCGCGCGTAAAGCTTTCGAATTTGCTTTCTTATTTTTAATAATTTTTTTATAGTAATTCAATTTTTTTTTAAATAACTTTTTATCGTTTTCTACAACCTTTCAAATACTTAAGTGCCAAGTTTCATCGATATCACATTTTGTGCGAGCTTTTGGTCAATATCCTTCTCTGTCAACTGGACTATAAATAATAAAGAATCAAAATTAAACGCCGTACATCACATAGATACATTATTCAACTGAAAAACAGAAAAATTTAAATAGCACGACAATGAAATTACAGAACAATCATAAAATGTATCAAAAAATTTTACAGTTGCCGAGATCTAGGTTAATTACCTAAAAGTTTGGTTCAGTCGACGTGAATGAAAGTTTATGAACTTCTTTGTAATAATAATGAATATGAATTTTTTTTGCGATACTTGGAGGTTCCTCTGCAATTATCTTCAGACGTGTAATCAATTTTATACAAAACATGCCCATTACGGTTTCCTAAATCGCCTTTATAATCTGTTACACCAAAGCCGCCATCTTGGAAACAAGTTACAGTTTTTTGCCTATATCTCGGTAAGTATTGCCGATGCGAAAAAACAGTTTAGAAAAAAATTCATTTTCTATTAAAACAAACTTTTATATATTTTTTATATCTGCAATAATTTAGCTGTAACCTGACATTAGATAATTAAATTAGTTAGAGCTTTGTAAACGGTTTGCCTTTTTTGGAAATTTATTACAAAAGAAAGAGCAAGACAGAGATGGGAGAGACATCATTTTGCTGATCTCTAGCATGTCAGAACGTGTCCTGACCATTACAAACACAACAAAAAAGAATTAGCCAAATAGGTGAAGTGATGCTCTTCCAAACATTCGTTTTATCAGTGAGGGAAGACGTTATAATACTGCATTAGAAGTAGGGATAAAAGACAAAAAAGGGCGCAGTAACTATTCCTTCCACTCTCAATCCCTCAGACCAAAATTAAAAGGGCGATAATAACTGTTATGCATTTATTACAGTATGTCTACACATACTTTACATGTTCAAAACAGTTCGTTTCCATTCATAAAGTTTCCATAATTATAAAGTTGCCTCGTTTATCCCTATCAGATATGAACACGTGTATGTTTTCACAAACTTTTGTTCGTTGTAAAAGACCAACACAGGATCGTATCAGTCGACAAAGAAGTACAAAATGTAAAATATTCGTCGATTTCACAATAAGCTTTAAAAACAAAGAATTTTTTTGGAATGGGTACTTTTCCCCTTTTTATTTTTTCAACCGTTTGCTGCTATTTTTATCCATTAGTCCATTTAATAAATATATTAATTTAAATTAATCCTAACCTGACATTTGATCAGAGACAATCTTTGTCTAGGTCTAGTACTGGAGCTGTTTTTTCATCTGACCCTATTCTTTCAAGATCATCATCTTTTTCATTTACTTTGATGTCTTGATTGATTGATTATTATTCAGACAATTGTTTGTTTGGGTCAGCAAGCCTCATCTAGATATCATTTATGCCTGTCTGTACGAGCCTTGATTTGATGTGGATCTGCTTGTTTTCCAAAGCATTCTTTTCATTTTCTTTGGGCATCACAAACTGTCTTATAACTTCCGGAGGTAGATTCCCAATGCTCAGACTACAACTGAGTATTTTGTCTTTCTTCTGGAGTAAAACACGAGTACATCTTCCTCTCTATCACTATTCTTGCTACATTCACACATTTAGTTTTTCCAGTGTATTAAATAAATTCTTGAACTACTCGTTGAGTACTCAGCATATTGCGGAAAGACTTCCGCATGAATAATGCTCAAAATTAAGTCAATTTAAAAACTGCGATATCCAAAGTTTGACCTAAATACGAAAGCTTTTAAAACGTTTATTTTACATTTTAGCGTTGACATAGTAAAACCCTAGTAAAACCCTGTCGCGCCCTAAACCATTTTATTGCTACAAGACATTCTTACTCCAGATGAGAGAGCCTAATCGCTGCTGCCTTGTATAAATAATTTCTATTGAAATTTAACTAAACCCTGGCAGAAAATGGAGATTTTGTTTACCAGATTTATTAAAGATTAAATGAAAATAACACTCACGACTATTTCTTATGGCATTGGTAATTTCAGGTTATAAAAACTTTTATAATTTTTGTTGTCAAATTAAGAAATATAATTTCGTAATTTCTATGTCAGAATTTTATACAAAATATAAGTGCAGGTCCGTATTTTCAGTTTATTTATTAACTTTCAAAGCCCTCTAGGGAGTTATTTTATTTTTTTATTTATTTATCAAAGGTAATACCACGAGTCCTCCAAATTTTATCGATAAAATTTTTGGTTTTCACGAAAACGGCTTTATTTGGAAAAACCACGAAAACAAAATAATTGATAAAATCACGAGTCCGCCTAAAATAAAGGCGTTTGAGTATGGAGATCAAAAATTTAATCTATAAAATTTGAGAGGACATGTGGTACTTGGAAGGTATATTTTTTGAATCATTTTGTATTAAAAACAGAGAACGTAGTCATTTATGCAAAAGACACTTTACACACAAATGTTGAAAATTTTCTTTATCCATTTAAATTGAAACATCATGATGAGCTGTTTGGCTTAATTCGGGTATAGAGTTTGACATTTGTCAGTTTTAAAGAGATTTATGGATTTTTAAGTATTTAGGTATTCAAAAACTGATGTTGTGTGTGTGAATAAACGAATAAACAGGTTAGTTTACAAATAAATTTTGAAATTTGGGTATTAACATAGATTTGCAATACATTTTAGTGGAATAATAATTAATAATGCTAAATAAAATTTGTTAAATGTTTATATTTGACATTTCAAAAAAGGTAAACACAGTTTAATCAAGAAACAAATACGGAAAAGCGGTTTTATCAACAGTAAAAACACAAGAGCTTTTTTTTTTATCGGATAAATTTCTCTTTGTATCGAGACATTTTGCCAATCAGTAATTTTACGAGAAAAACTGACATGATGAAATCGCGAGACCGAAGGTCGAGTTTACAAATAAATTTTGAAATTTGGGTATTAACATAGATTTGCAATACATTTTAGTGGACTAATAATTGATAATGCTAAATAAAATTTGTTAAATGTTTATATTTGACATTTCAAAAAAGGTAAACACAGTTTAATCAAGAAACAAATACGGAGAAGCGGTTTTATCAACAGTAAAAACACAAGAGCTTTTTTTTTATCGGATAAATTTCTCTTTGTATCGAGACATTTTGCCAATCAGTAATTTTACGAGAAAAACTGACATGATAAAATCGCTCGACCTTCGATCTCGCGATGTCAAAATGTCAGTTTTTAGAGTAAAATTACTGATGGAAAAATGTTGAAATAAAAAGAAATTTATCCATAAAAGAAAAGTTCGCGTGTTTTTTGATAAGATAAATTAACGACAGAATATAAGAATAAAAAACAGAAACTTTATTTTTGTTGAACAATTAATAATTTAGCAGAACAATTAATTAAAGGAACAGTTATTAAAAATACAATTATTATAGGTTGGTTGGATTGGTGTACTTATTTTAATATTTTCTTCTCGGGTCTCTATATATGTCGTATTTTCATTTTCTCTTAAATTACTAACAAGATTTTCGTGATAATAATCACTAACAATGTATTAAAATTCAAAAATTTGACGGACTATTCATTTATATTTTTTTGCAGTTTTTCCAACTCTTACACTTAATTGCTATGAAATTATAACTAAAGTTGACAAATAAAGTGACGTCCGCTTACTAGATATTGAGGAAGAGAAGTTTTTATCGCGATAAAAAAGGATGCACCTTTTTTTTTGATGTCAAAGTGACAAAAGCAAATCCAAGTATATGACGTTTTAACATTGGAGTTAATTTATCAGTATAAAACACAATGATTGGTTAGGATCCTGAGCTGTTATTGGCTGAAACCACAAAATCTGACTGTTTTGACAGGTGAAAGAAATAATCAATACAAAACTAAACTAATCATATTTTTTAAACTCTAGACATTTTATTTGACGATTATAGGAATTAAAAATTTCCATATTTGATGTGTGGTTGTTGGCAATCCTAATTACTCTTGTAAAATTTCCTTAAAAATCCTTAAAATTCCTTAAAATATATTATGCAAAAAGGACCTCGCACAATAGCATAGGAAATTGGCTCACAGTGTGATTTGCCTAGTTGTAGTTCTTATTTTTTCCTATTACTATCTTTCTTAAAAAGCTAGAAGATAAGTCCTACATAAAGTTTATAGGTTAGGCCGACCATCTTGGATATTAAGATCACTTAAGACCACTTTTGTTATGTACACAAAGAAAGCTACATTCATCTTTCAAATGATCTATCAATCACTTAAAAAGGACATGAAATAAGAAAGTTATAACAAAATCAATTTGATTCGGTTTTTTGTGGATCACTTTTGGCAAATACAGTTTTACTAAATACGGTCCTGTAGGACAAAACATGTTTCACAGAGGACTTCTGCTGAAAGACAAATGATAAGATTTTGCAATATTTCTTATTTAATTAAATTCTAATAGGAAATAAAAAAATTTAGGGCTTGAGAAAAAAGTGTCATTGTTTATTTGGCACCTTTACTAAATATGGCCCTGAGAGCTAAATCATTGGTCTTAGAGTATTGGGCCCATGAGAACATTTAATCAGAAACTAAATACCAATAACATATGTAAATTTCAGGCAAATTTCCTATGCTGTTGTGCGCGGTCCTTTAATTCTAGTTTAGATGTTCGAAGAGGGTACTTTGAAATTATAATATTCTTTTAACTCATACTACTCGATCCTGAATTTTTGCCGTATATATTCCGTGTATAAAAAGTACTGAAATAAGTGAAAAATGTTAAAGCCACGAAAAATTATGTTTGTATAACTCCTACAAAATCGTCCGTTTTCTTATATTTTTTGGCTCACGGCGCCCTCCTATGAAAACAAAACTTTTAATTCGTTATTCGTTTGTTCGTCTCCTCATCTGCATATACCTCTACAAACACAGCAGGCGAATTCTCCGTTCTCTTTCAATTAAAAGACAAAAGACTGTTCCAGTTCTATTGTTCCACTATGTAATTCATTTATCCTTACATTAGGATGTGAGTAGAGATATATCCAAAGCTGCTCGTAATCGTGACACAGGGGTACATTATGTATAATTCCGATATTATAAGGGGATACATTTACTGTTCCAATTTGGAAGAAAGAGCTGGTTGGTATAAAAAATAAAAAAATATACAGAAACGGCTCATCCGACCAACTCATTTTTTATTATGGCGTACGAAAGACAATGACCTAGAGGTACAAAATTTAAAAAAAAGGAGTATAAGACATGCCGAAATGATTTCTCATTAAATTTAAATATATTTATCAGTTTTCAAACTACAGGGTTTCAAAGTAAAAATTTTGAGTTTTGTCGAGTTAATTGTCCAGTTAATTCTCCACCAATTTAAAACTATTTGTCCTTGAAGTTTAGGATTTGAACAAGATTTATACAAAAGATGTAGAAATGATTTTTATTTATTTTATATTTTATATATTTACATGCTTATTTAGAGCACCGAAAGTTATTGACAGTTCTCTAGGAATCGAAAATTGTTATAAATAAATGTTTCTTAACAATCTGAGGTTTTCAGGTAGATATTATGAAAAATATCGTTTATTACACCTCCAAAAATGCTTTTTCTCGACTTCTATTCCACTGATTTCCACGAATTTAAATATCTTTACTATATACATTTCAACTGGCAAGGTGACAAAGTCAAATTTTTTATTTTTGGAGGTTTGATTCTCCAGCCTTCAAATTTAAAACTACAAGACCTAGAAGATTCAAATTTGATTGGTATATGTACAAAAGACGTATACATTATTTTATACAGCTCAAACTCAAACGCTTTTACTATTTTTTAATTAGCAAGGTGTCATATCAAAAAAAATTAATTTAATTCTATAATTATGGAATAAAGGTAATGAGATAAATTTGCATATGCAGATTGGCCAGCAAACACCAAAATGCATACGCACAGCTAATTAATTATCCATAACCGGGTTATGCTTATCAAAGCTATTTAAATAAATAATAAAATACATTATGATAAATCCATTAACACTAAGGGAATTAATATTTTGTATATATTAGACCAGGGCCAATCGTTTTTGAAACAAAACAAATTCTTAGCAGTTATGTAGATGGTTACCATAATACTGATTAAAGGAGCCTGCAAAAATACCATTTTATTTTTTTACTCGAAAACAATGCATCAGACGAAAAAAAGACAAGAGTACTTTTTTACGTAGAAATCGCTACTTATAAAGAAAAAATATTCTATTTTGAAAAAAACCAGTGGCCTACCACGTTTTCTTTTCAAAATTTGTCATCATCACACGAACGCCACTGGTGCAAGTAGAAAAATTTGGATTAGCCAAAAACATGCACAGTTACGCCATTCTAACGTTCAGCAAAATTCAGTGAAATATTTGAACGCGTTTATGAGATAATTGCTTACCTACATTCATATGACAATTTTATCTTAAAAATTCAATTAGAAAACACCCTGTGTAAAATCTGAGTAGCGACATTCCAATTTACTGTTTTGTATTAATAATGTTTTCTTACTGTACCGTGTCATTACTTGAAGTACTCATTAAAAACTGGGTTACACCGTATTATTAAAGTCGAAAAGCTTTTGTGGAGGAACACATGCAGCTTTTATAGATTTTCTAGGTAAACTCATTTGGGTAATAACACCTTTTAAATGACAGTTAAGGGCGGGGTTAAGGCGGAAAAATAATAATTTTAGCGATAGTCCCTCTCTCGAAGTGAATCATTCCAACTCAGCGATATCTGCTAGGAGTTAAATTTAGTTCATCTATCGACCACATTTCTTCATAGAGAAAACGCCGCGCTTTCGGCACACGCCGAATTAACTATTAAGCCCAAAACCAGCTGAGAATGCTCTTCTAGCATTGCCATAGACCAAACAAATTGTAATGAAAGTATTAATAAAATTTTATATTGACAGTTCTTACTCCAATCAACACAGCCACAGTCTACTCACTTTTAGCAAAATCGTCATTTACTGTGCTTACTGATGCTCTATCAAAATCTGAAGTCAGAATTTTAAAATTCATAAACACACGCACAAAACGAATTCAGATACCGAACAAATTTGTTCGGTGAAAATTCAATATTTAATAATTCTCTTCTGGATTTTCCCGGATTATTACACCCTTTTGGATACGCCGCTGTGCCGATTTAAGATTTTTTTTAAAGGTTAAAGAATTTATAATAAAACATTTTTACACCGTATAATAATCCACTTTTTTCTTACCTCCTCAATCAAGATAACTGAATCACCGTTTTAACATTTCATAAATTTATGGGAGTACAAAAGCCATTCTGCTTAGTTTTTCTGTATAAATATATTCACCGGTTTTTTTACTTTTATGAAGTCTAATCAGTAAATCACGTGCGTGGACTATTTAACCCGAATTCCATAGTACGAAATGGATACAGGGGCGTTTCTTGGAGCGGGATTCAAAAGGGTTCTACTATATTTTTTTTAATCTCATCGTTGTTACTGTCGATATTGTTTCCTCCCAATACCATGTTTAAAAACAATATCACTATATTGTTATCTCTAAAATTACCTCTTGATGGAAGGTTTGGAATAGTAGTAACCCAGTATAATTTTTCTAAAACATTTGACGTGCTAAAGATTTTAAATGGTAGCCGTTGAAAGTGATTCTTCCAACTTGACTTGTGTTAGTTAGATCTGGAGATCCTCGAGGGTCAGTTCTCAGTGCAATGCTCTTCTTCGCATATACAGGGTGTTACGTACACCCTGTACAACATCTAAAAAAAATTGTAAACTTTCATTCATTTGCATATGAACCCAAATTTAAGATGTTGGTGATTTAACTCAATATAATAAATTGTGGATATTATTTTTAGAGTAACGGTTTTTCATCTTGGACGCTTGTATTATACGTACATATTTTTTTTCCAGTCGCATATGGAGTAAAATTTCAGTTTCCGAGTTACACGAAGGCTGACTTTTCACCTTCGTATTTTATCGTGTTTACCAAAAATGTGCTTTGATATTGGGATGAAAGAAGAAGAGGAATAGATATTGGTTTTCATTAAGAATAACTGGAATCGATCTATAACTGGAAGCGCTTTCCGTTTGAGCCTTCTGTTCAGCGAGGTCAAAAGATTAAAGTTTATAGAGATTACGCAACATATTCAGAAATAAATAGCAGAGTTGGGGATTAGATACGAGTTTGTAAACAAAACTTTACCGATTGCGTATTTTTTGTTGATACTGATAATCGCCATTCACATTTTCGATATATGAGATGATTTTGATAAGTTTTTCATTATAATAGTTCATACTTAGTAGTTCTTCAATTTTAACAGAATCTATATTGTGGAACTCTATTTGCAGACTAAAGAATTACAGGTTCCAGAAAACTGGTACAAATACCTTTAAAATTGATAAATAAAGGGTTAGAAAAATTGGGTAGTGCACTACATAGCCATTGTACCCGTAGTCAAATTCTAGTGCACACCAATGGAAGAAAATAACCCTCAAGCATGGAAGAGGGGGTGCAATCGATATTCTAGATATTCTACCTTTAAATTCAATTGCTAATGACAAGAAATTTGTAATGTATAAACGTTTCCATTTGATCGATTTTGATATTCGTAGTATTATGATAATAATGATAGACGATTTTTCGATATCATTTTCGTAATGACTCCATACATTATTAAATGGATGTAAATAATATTTACTATATATTGAGAAGAAAATAAAGTAGGGGAAGGAATAACATTAGGGGCTTCTTCCTCTTAATCCTGTGATATTATAACATATACAATAATTTTGTTATTTTTCTTAACACATATAACGTCAGTTAATTATCGTTGTGATGCATGATGTAATTATTCTCCTTATTCATTAACTCTTCCCGCATCGAGAGCTTTAAAATGCACAAAATCTGCTTTGGCGATTTCTTACGGGATTTAACGAAGAAATTCACTGTTTTGCTGCAGCAAATTTACTAGAGTACCAACGTATTTCCACACCAGGATGGAAGTTTTTTGGTACTGCATATGACATCTTCGAGCCTGGTCGTACTTATACGATATCATGAAATGCTATCAACACCTCCAAAACTGTCAAAAATCCCGAAAATGTTCCTGGTTTTCCAGTTTTCCTGTCCGGGAGCCATAGATGAGCTTAACTTAGTATTTTCGATTATGGCACCTGTCAACAACCCGTTAACAGTTGCAGAAGTGTTAAAGTAGCTGTAATGTACATAGTTTTCCAGTTTCCATTTGTAGAATGGCCTGTGGATTGTTTTTTTCCATCGAGAATTACGCGGTTCTCCCTTTCTTCGGAATTCTCACATGTGCATTTAGACTGGCGGCTCATTCAGTTTGTTGACAGCTCGTTTACAGCTTGTTGACAGCTCGTTTACAGCTGTCATGATCGACACCCCTGAGTCAAGTTACAATCTATAGGTAGGCCCTGAATCATAAAACTGGAAAACTCTGTACATTACGGCTACTTTAACTCTTCTGCAACTGTTGAAGGGTTATTGACAGTTTCTTGACAGCTGCCATAATCGAGAATACCGAGTAAAAAGCTCATCTATGGCTTCCGGATATGAAAACTGGAAAACCAGGGCAATTTTCGGGAATTTTGAGAGTTTCGGAGGTGTTGACAGCTGTCATGTCTCCAGGCTCGAAGATGTCACATCCAGTACTAAAAAACTTCCATCCTGGAATGTCGAAATACATAAGCAATCATGGATTAGATCGCTAGCTCATGACTTTCATTGTTTTCTTGTAGGCCTGAATAAAATAGTGTGTTGCGGAAAAGTGAAAAATATCACCTCGTTTATTCTATCCTAGAGTTTTAAGTAATGACCAACCGACAAGTTTCCTTGTATTAAACATCCCGTAAGAAATAATACCGGAGGGTAAGAAACCGACCTATAAATCATCTTTTATTTGCTACCGCGGTTGTATTGATCCCACTTTTCAACATTATTACTCTTCTTTATTCTTTTATTGCAGATCTGAAGAGGTCCATCCGTTGAGTGCAAAAGGGGGTTAAAGAAGGCCCTTATCTTTGCGGCGAGTTTTCAAAGTGACCTCGAAGGGAACGTAGATGATAACTCGTTGAGTAATGAAGTTGTGGTATGTCTTTCACAACGATAAACCTGTTTTTATCGAAAGCAAGTGAGTTTTTATTCAATGGTGTTTTGTAGCTTTGGAATATTCAACAGATCGCCTGGCTTTGCTTTTATTTGGTATCGTGCTTTTTACTGTAGAAAATAGAAATTCCTGTAATAAAAATTCTTGTAATAGAAATTCCAATAATAGAAATTCCTGTACTGGAAATTCCTGTAATAGAAATTCCTGTAATAAAAATTCCTGTAATAAGAATTCCTGTAATAAAAATTCCTGTAATAAAAATTCCTGTAATAGAAATTCCTGTAATATAAATTCTTGTATTATAGAAACTTTAACGTTTTCGTACAGATTCAAATTTTTTAGTGTTATTCAGTTATTCAGGATGTCCAGAGAACAAACCACTTTTTCAAGTTCAAAAATTGTAAAAATGCTGAAAGATTAAAATCAAATTTCTCGAAAGATTTTCTAGAACGAATAACCAAAAATATTTAGTAAAAAAAATTGTAATAAAAATTCTTGTAATAGAAATTCCAGTAATAGAAATTCCTGTACTGGAAATTCCTGTAATAGAAATCCCTGTAATAAAAATTCCTGTAATAAAAATTCTTGTAATAGAAATTCCAGTAATAAAAATTCCTGTACTGTAAATTCCTGTACTAGAAATTCCTGTAATAAAAATTCCTGTAATAAAAATTCCTGTAATAAAAATTCTTATAATAGAAATTCCAGTAATAGAAATTCCTGTAATATAAATTCTTGTATTATAGAAACTTAACGTTTTCGTACAGATTCAATTTTTTTAGTGTTATTCAGTTATTCAGGATGTCCAGAGAACAAACAACTTTTTCAAGTTCAAAAATTGTAAAAATGCTGAAAAATTAAAATCAAATTTCTCGAAAGATTTTCTAGAACGAATAACCAAAAATATTTAGTAAAAAAAATTGTAATAAAAATTCTTGTAATAGAAATTCCTGTACTGGAAATTCCTGTAATAGAAATCCCTGTAATAAAAATTCCTGTAATAAAAATTCCTGTAATAAAAATTCCTGCAATAAAAATTCTTGTAATAGAAATTCCAGTAATAGAAATTCCTGTAATAGAAATTCTTGTATTATAGTAACTTTAACGTTTTCGTACAGATTCAAATTTTTTAGACAGGGTGTTATTCAATTATTCAGGATGTCCAGAGAACAAACAACTTTTTCAAGTTCAAAAATTGTAAAAATGCTGAAAAATTAAAATCAAATTTCTCGAAAGATTTTGTGGAACAAATAACCAAAAATATTTAGTAAAAAAAATCATCCAAAAGAAGTATTTTGTTGAACAAAGTGTAAACAATTTTTGAGGTGAAAGAAAATTGTCTATAAAATGTTAACAAACAATTTTTTAAAGTCTTGAAGTTTAAAAAATTCTGGAAAATTGAAAAAATAATGAATGCCTGGCACAAAAAAAGTATTTTCTGGAAAGAATTGCCAATAAAAATTTTTAAAGCATGTCAAAAAATACTAAACAAAATTTGTTGAAAAAAAAAGTCAACAAACAATTTTTTGAACTTTCTAAATTATTTTTTTTTTGAAATTAAATAATATACAGGGTGTTTCACAGTAAAACCGACATACATTAACTGTAAGTAGAGGGTACTTAGGTGATTCCAAATAACCTTGGTTACTGGGTCTAACGCTTTCAATAACCTAGATACGGGGTGTTTCATCCATTTCGGCCAAGATTTTGATAAGGCGTAGATTTCTCTCATACTTGGTACAGGTATAGTGTGTTAATATCTCAATCCTATAGTGTAAGAACTACAATTAAAATCCAGATCCGGATTATTAAGAAGAATTTGTAAAATTTGAGAATCTCAAAAACAACACCCTGTATAATGTGAAAAAACCATACAAATCATCGTGGCTGTTTTTATATTATTAATTTTTTATTTTTGGTTTATTATTTCTAATCGAATGTGATTAATTGGGGTAAATACCCCAATAACCGTTAATAATACAATTAGAGGTCGACTTAAAGACAAATTATATAGAATTTTGTAAGTTTATATACAACAAATCAAATATTTATAAGCATTCGTACTCCAAAAGATTTGGAATTAACTTCTCCTCTATTGATTAGTATGTTGACCTCTCGAATTTTCTGTGGTTCCTTAAAATCCAAACATAAGCCCAATAAAAAAAATCGTATTATGTTTTAAGCCGGAAATAATTGATTTTGAAAGCGCATTTCGAAGGCCCAATATTAAGAATACCGTGAAATTTATATACAGGGTGACATAAAAGTGTGTCAAAATAAAACAGTTCCTTCTAGAATCAAACTCAAATTCTTATACAGGGTGTTTCATAGTTAAACCGACATACGTTAACTGTAAATAGAGGGAACTTAGGCGATTCCAAATAACCTTGGTTAATTGGTCTAACGCCTTTAATAACCGAGATACGGGGTGTTTTATCCATTTCGGCCAATATTTTGATAAGCCGTAACTATAGAACCACCCTGTAGATTTCTCTCATACTTGGTACAGGTATAGTGTATTAATGGCCCAATACTATAGTGTAAGAATTACAATTAAAATCCAGATCCGGATTAAGAAGAATTTATGAAATTTGAAAATCTCCAAAACAACACCCTGTATATCAGATTTTTTAAAATTGGGACGGATATTTGAAAAGAACGGAAAAAAATGAGTTAAAGTGAAAAAATTTTTTAAGTGCACATCCCATTCTAGTACTGGAGTTTTAACGTCAAATTACATCAAATGCATTTTTTTCATTTACCCGGTAGATTTCTTTCATATTTGCTACAGGTATCATTTTTTAGTAGCCCAATCGTATAATGTAAGGACTATACTACAGCTAAAATCCAGATACGGATTAAGAAAAATTTGTAAAATTTGAAAATCCCCAACGCAACACGCTGTACATTAAATATTTTTTAAATTGGATCCGACATTCGAAACGAATGGAAAAAACTGGGATATTCTGACATATTTTTATAAATGCACATCTCGTTCTACATATTACTAAACTTTTAAAGTAAATTCAATTAATGCAATACATATCGTCGTTTTCATAAGCCGTAACTTTGAAAACATCCTGTAGATTTCTTTCATATTTGGTACAGGTAGATTGTTTAAATAGCCCAATCGTACAATACAAGAACTAAAGTTAAAATTCAGATCCGGATTAAGAAAAATTTGTAAAAGTTGATAATCTCTAAAATAGCACCCTGTATATCAGATTCTTTAAAATGTAATCGGATACCTATTTGAAAAAAAAAAAAAGAAAAAAGATGTGTTATTGACGAAGCTTACGTGTTGTAGTTGTAGAGCCGTATCGTATGTACATTTACATGGCGGAACACGAAAATGTCATCCGAGAATTGAATCAGTTAAAGAAAAGTGATTTAATTGATATTATAATTCAAAAAAATGTACCAGGCAGTATTAAATTGAGTGACAGTGGCAGGAAATTAATTGAAAATGAGGATAGTGAGTTCCATGACAGTAATACCGATCTTGATAATAATGAAACTCAAGAGAGGTTATGTCAAACCACGCTGCAGTTCGAGTTGAAATGTGCAGTTACCGAGTTGCAATGTTCGCAGAGGATAAACAAGGAGTCAGAAAGAACGGTAAATAATTTGGAAACAATAATAGAATTGATGAAAACCTCGAAAACAAGCGAAAATGCAAAATCCGCAGTTAGCCATGTTGCCAGCTCTATATCGGCTGTCTCCAATTCAGCTTCATCGAGTAAAGGTAATACAAACAAGAATAATAAAGAAAAAAATAAAAATGTAATATCGATAGAACAAACTAGAGAAGCGGTAAATGAGGCTCAAACCAAAATTGTAACTAAAGACAACAAGCTCAATTATCTTAATCAATTCATAAGATTGGTGGAAGATACTGAAGATGATGAACCCTGGAAAATTGTAGAAAAAAGGGCAAAACAAAATCCAGAGACAACAAGACCATTGTCGGTACGAAAAAAGAATTAAATTGCCCACTAAAAGCTGCAGAACAAAAGTCACATCTTCATGTTTACAAATTAGATGCTAATATGAAGGTGGAAGATGTTATTAACTTCTTACAACCTAGTTTCCCGGAAGTACAAGCAGAAAAGCTCCATTCAAAATACCCGCATTACTACTCATCATTTAAAGTGATAATAAATAAAGTTAACTTTGCAAGAGCTATGAATCCCGAAGTTTGGCCAGAAGGAGCTGAAGTGAATAGTTTTTTATACCGACGTCCCCAATGGGAAAGCCATCGCACATATCGACGACCAACAAATCCGAAGAGAAATCCGAAGAGATTTGTAACGAGATATTAACAGAAACAGTAAACCCACAATCTCATGTAAAAACAGGTGATAAAAGTAAAATAAATCTTTTTTATATTAACATTCAAGGCCTAAGCAATAAGGTAAATATTTTGGAATTATTCTTAAACAAATATAATATTGACGTCCTACTTCTTACAGAGGTTTGGTTGGATAAGGAAAGTGTGGAGGCCATTGTCTTTCCTGGTTACAAATTAATATCTAGTTATTTAAGGGAGACCCACATACATGGTGGCATCTGTATGTATGCTAAGTTACATCTTGATTTTAAAAATATATGTGTCAATGAATTCTGAATTTACCTCGTATGAGATGGAAGAAAAAGTCTTTGCTGATACCAGAGTCACAAAAACCAGTCGCACTAGAATCGATAATTTATTTACAAATCTAGATAACAATAATATTACTGTAGAAGTCATTGACCCTCATATGGCCGATCACAGAGGAATTTTATTTACAATAAATTATGATTTAAAAAAGCAGGATGATTTTATAATATGTCGTCCTATGACGAAAACTGCAATTTCTAATTTTAAAAGTGCTGTTGATGCAATGGATTTTGAAAGTTATAATAATTTAAACCCAAACTTATGGGCCACTAATATTGTTAATACGATTTCTAATTCTTACTATAATAACTTCCCAGAAAGAAAAATCATAATGTCTAAAAAATCTTTTAATAAACATATTGAAAACTGTAGTGAGGTTCAAAACATAAAAGCGAAACTAGATGCTATTCAAACTATTGCTGAGGCGACAAGAACACCCGAAAATTTTAAACTGCTTAATGAATTGAAAAAAGAACACAGAACCGTAATTAACAGGGAAATGATAAAGTTTAATAACTCAATAATAGCTGATTCTAGTAATAAACAGAGAACGGCATGGCAAATAGTAAACAATAATCTAGGGAAAACAAAAAACAGCAAATATTCTGTATCACCTGACGTTTTTGCAGACTTTTTTGAAAATGTTATAAATAATTTAATAAATAATGGCTCAAAATTTAATGATGATGATCTTAATCTACTTCTCAAAAAAATCCCTTTAAATCATAACACTTTTTTTCTATATCCTACTGACAAAACAGAAGTTCTAAATACTATTATTAATTTAAAAAATTCCAGAGCAGCTGATATGTACGGCTTACATGCAGCTGCGTTAAAGATTATTGGAGAAAATATATCAGAGCCCTTAGCTAAACTTTTCAATAGCTTAATGGCTTCTGGTATATTTCCAGATATTTTTAAAGCTTCCAAGGTAACACCAATTTATAAAAAAGGCTGTGTAGATGATCCTGCAAGTTACCGTCCGATATCAATTATTCCATTAGTTGGGAAAATATTTGAAATTATTCTCAAAGAAAGGTTACTGAGTTTTTTTGAATCTAATAACCTATTGTGTGACAGCCAGTTTGGATACAGGAAGGGAAAATCAACTACCTCTGCACTGTGTAATTTCTATGAAGCCGTAACAGATGCCTTTGAGGAACGTGAATTTTGCTATGCAAGATTCTATGATCTCACAAGAGCATTTGATACGGTAAATCATAACATTTTAATCTTAAAACTAGAGAGATATGGCATTAGGGGGGTGGCTTTAGATCTTTTTAGGTCATACTTGCAAAACCGTATCCAAATTATTAATACTCAAGGTAAAATTTCAGATAGCCATGTGGTGAGTCACGGCGTCCCTCAGGGGTCGGTTTTAGGTCCATCAATGTTTATTATTTATATGAACGATTTATCTTTTAACCTAAATGAAGCAATTATACGTATTTTTTATACAGATGACACAACATATATATCAATGGGCTCTAATGAACTTGAAGCTATTACTAATCTTAATGATGCGGAAAAGCTCTCAAAAGAGTGGTTTAATCATAATTTCTTATCTCTGAATGAATCAAAAACCCAAGACCTTTCTTTGGGAACCACAGTAACTTCAAATGGCTCTATAAAATTTTTAGGGTTATCTTTGGATTCTAAATTAAATTTTAATGAGCATATTGATAATTTAGGAACGCGTCTAGCAAAGGCAACCTTCGCTATACGACAGTTAAAATTGAAATTAGATTCACATTACTTAAGAATGACATACTTCTCTCTATTCCATAGCATAATGACTTATGGCGTTATAACTTGGGGTAATACTAGTCATAGCGAAAAAATATTTATTGCCCAAAAGAAAGTCATTCGCATAATGACATCAAGTAAGTATAATGAACATTGTCAACCGCTTTTTAAAAAACTTAAAATTTTACCACTACCGTGTTGTTTTATTCTTGAAAGTCTTGTTTATACAAAAAACAAGTTTTAGATGGTGCTATTCAACACAATAATGTTATACATGACCATAATACCAGGAGAGGCGATGATCTTCGTCTTCCTTTTTTTAGGCTGAGTAAAGTTCAGGACTCGTACAGGTATCTTGGAATGAAGATGCTAAATACACTGCCAAAAAATCTTAAAACTAATAATTTAACACTGAGCCAATTTAAAGTTAAAATTCGAAAATATTTACTTTCTCATTGCTTTTATTCCGTAGAGGAATATTTGACACATACAAAAACTTGTGATTGTGGGTAGCATTTAAATGTGATAATAATGACTGTGATTTGTAAAATTTTTTTTTTTTTTTTTAAACTGCTTTATTTAATATTTGTTTTGTTTTGTTTTATTTTATATTATTTTAATTTATTTTGACAAAATGTACACACATCTCCACACTGTATACATGAATAAATTCTATTTCTATTTCTATTTCTATTTCTATTACTTGATAGTTTAATGAGCTTTATATCCGGAATTAATCTGAAAAATTAAATCTGTATTTTTTGTTTTAGAACGATCTTGTGCACTTATAAAAATATTTTAGTATAACACATCTTTTGTCTTTTTTTTTTCTTTTTTTAAATAAAATAAAAAAATAAAAAAATCTGATATACAGGATGCTATTTTAGAGATTACCAACTTTTACAAATTTTTCTTAATCCGGATCTGGATTTTAATTTTAGTTCTTGTATTGTACGTTTGGGCTATTTAAACAATCTACCTCTACCAAATATTAAAGAAATGTACAGTGTGTTTCCAACATTATGGCTTATGAAAGTGAGAATATGTATTGCATCAATTGAATTTACTTTAAAAGTTTAGTAATATGTAGAACGAGATGTGCATTTATAAAAATATGTCAGAATATCTCAGTTTTTCCATTCGTTTCGAATGTTTGATCCAATTTAAAAAATATCCGATGTACAGCGTGTTGCGTTGGGGATTTTCAAATTTTATAAATTTTTCTTAATCCGTATCTGGATTTTAACTGTAGTATAGTCCTTGCATTATACGATTGGGCTACTAAAAAATGATACCTGTACCAAATATGAAAGAAATCTACCGGGTATTTCGAAAGTTACTACTTGTAAAAATGAAAAATATGCATTTGATGTAATTTGACGTTAAAACTCCAGTAGTAGAATGGGATGTGCACTTAAAAAAAAATTTCACTTTAACTCATTTTTTTCCGTTCTTTTCAAATATCCATCCCAATTTTAGAAAATCTGATATACAGGGTGTTGTTTTGGAGATTTTCAAATTTCATAAATTCTTCTTAATCCGGATCTGGATTTTAATTGTAGTTCTTACACTATATGATTGGGCTATTAACACACTATACCTGTACCAAGTATGAGAGAAATGTACAGGGTGGTTCTAAAGTTACGGCTTATCAAAATATTGGCCGAAATGGATGAAACACCCCGTATCTCGGTTATTAAAGGCGTTAGACCGATTAACCAAGGTTATTTGGAATCACCTAAGTTCCCTCTATTTACAGTTAACGTAGGTCGGTTTAACTATGAAACACCCTGTATAAAAAAATGATTTTTCAAGTCAAATCAACCTATAGTTAGATAGTTGACAACCAAAACCATAGTACCCTAGCTAAAACCGTGTAAAATCGATAGATGAGATGACCCTAGAGCCGACTGGTGAGTAGTAACTTCCAGAAGTGTAGCATCTTTGCGGGAGGACTGTCGTTAATAACAGCCCGTCTGATATTGAAAATGTATATAGATTTTGTCATTTCATTACTAAAATTTGCGTTTTCAGACATTTTGCGCGTAGCGTTTGACCAGAGTTAATTTTCAAAAATGTCAAAAAATATGGCCTAAGGACTCATGGCAGCTCGATTCATTTTTGTTTCAAATCATTCGTATGGATGCCCATATTACAAAAATACTGTTTTCAGACATTTTGACTGTCGCCTCAAATGAAAAAAGGTTATGATCAATCAGTGGCGTAACCAAGCCCCCCCCGCCGAAACTTCTATAAGTTTATAAGAAAATGTGGTAACTATATAAATCATAATTATTTTAGGTTTTTGAGCCAGCGATTAAGTTATATTCAAATGATTTACAAACAATATACACGGTTATTCTATGCAGTGAATGGGATATTTGGACAGTGAAATGCCAAAAAGTAGATTCCTCTCAAAAACTAAGCGAGATACGAATAAAATTGAAGAAGCAAAAAATTTATGTGTTCAACTGTTTAATCCAAGAAAAGTAACGAACATACAAACAATGATTTGTCCGTACAATGATTTGTCCCAATATCAATTAAATTACCTTGTGGAACGTCACTGGAATTAACAATTTAATTCTAATAATATTTAAATTATTGCCGCAAATAAGCGTCCCAAGTTTTATCAAAATCAACCAAATTGTTTTTTGAGCAATTCATAAAAAACTCTTTTGTTCTAAAATCAAAACAAGTAAGGACCCAGGATTATAGGAATAAAAAATCTTATTTTTTCCTGAAAAACCGATCCTGAATGTTTGACGGTTTAACCCTGGGTCATCCTGATGTTTACCCCATCCGTGCTGAAAAAAGTATTTATAGTAAGTATTATCTACGAGAAATGGTGGGCCCCCTCCGAAAAAAATTCCTGGCTACGCCACTGTGATCAATAAAGTTTTAATTTTAAGATTATTGTATTTTTGAAATAAACAACAGTCGCATGGTGTATTTTTTGTAGTTAGTAAGATGCTCTTTAATTCTTAAATCTGCGCTGGGGGTAGTTTTTGTCCGTTTGAGTGGTAGGGTCAAGTCGAAAATAATTTTGGATAATGCCATCGCGTTCAGCATCCTCTAACACGGGGGGAAGATACGTTAATAATGAGCATAGCTGAAAAGTTGTCTGATTAGTTACATGCTACATTCAATTTGTCTGATATCAATAATTTCGACATCTGGGCAGTATATTCAATCATTTATGACCAATTTCAGATTTGTTGACATGTTCTAAATGCTATAAAAATGTAAGGCGACAGGTTTTTTGTCTGAAAATTGATTTTTCCGCATCAACTGACCCGACTTTATATATAAAAGTGATTTTCAGACAGGCTGCTGTAATTTTGTTTTTGTCTCATTTTTTTTTAAAGTGGTCTCCAGATTTGTTGACATTTTTGAAAATGCGCTCAGATCAGTCGCTAGGCGCAAAATGTCTGAAAATCGCATTTCCGAGTACAGGGCAGATATAGGATTCTAATCCTTTTTGAGGATCCGAGGCCGGTGATTCGAATCCTTTAAAAAAAGGATTCGTGATCCGGATTCGCCGAAGAAATCCTAAAGGATTCGTATTCGAATCACCAATATTAGGGTTTCTCAGCTTATCGAGTTTTCTACCACTTTTTTGAGAGTAATAGTCTCTTCCTTGAGAAAATATAAAGTTCCTCGAGAGAGTTGACGCCTAACTTCCTAACCCTACCGCAGGGGGTTGATTAAATATATTTTTTAAATAAAATAAATTAATTGTTTGAAGAAAATAAATATATAGGGTATGTAGGGGTGGTTTTTGGCCGTTTTGAAGGGGACGCCGTGGGTAAAACTTTTTTACCCTTAGATTCGGTTTCAGCGACCTCGAAAACGGGGGGAAATACTAAATTGGTCCTGTCTGGAAAAAAACAGTGTCACTTTTGAAAATTGACACCTTTCGGGGAAGAATATTGGCCGGTGGAGGGATTGGTGGTGGTCGGAAGCCATATCCAACATCACCACTGTGCTTAGCATCCTCGAAAATGGGGGAAAAGTTTGTTTTTCTATAGGGAAACCTTGTAAATAGCGCGTTTAACCCCTCCGGGGTGTGGTTTTTGGTCGTTTTGAAGGGGGCGCCGAGGGTAAAAACTTTTTTTAACCTCAGATTCGGTTTCAGCGACCTCGAAAATGGAAGGGGAGACTAAATTGGCCCAGTCTGGAAAAAAAGGTGTCACTCCGACTACTTGCCTCCACTATAGTCGGATTCTCTGCACAGGGTGTGTCACGAAGCCATATATAGAGAACTACAGATATTTGAAATTTGAAAATTGGGTTACGGGGCTTTATCATTATGATCTATTCAATGAAAATATTTTCAACTTCCGGTTACTTCCGGTTATACCGGAAGTAGATATCAACTTTGTTATTTCAAATGGCATGTACCATTTTTGGATTCAGCATCAAATTTCGAACAAAAAATTATTAATATACCACAGGTCTAAGTTTAACAGTTTCCGAGATATTTGAGATTTTTGTAAATTTTTTTGGAAAACACGCATTTACTTTAATTTCCGCATCTGGCTTAGTTGTTAAGCTATTAATTTCAAATTGTATACAGAGATTGTGAGAATATCTTTCTAGCATACGGTGAAACGTCAAATGCGATATTTTATACAGGGTGTCTAGAATGGAGCGTCCAATGTTCATATTTTCAATTCTCAATAAGTCGATAATTTCAAATGAAACACCCTGTATTTTATTATCATGTCTGAATCAATTTTTTATTCTCTTTCGATCTGCCTTAGCATTCCCTATACCTAAAGTTACGTATTTCTGAGTTATTGCTAGATTTATTATAATTTGGAGATATCTTACATAAATTGGTGGGTAATATAATCTAGCATGCCATGAAAATTGAAAAGACAGTTGTAATAAACAAACTACTGGACAATTATATTATTTTATTTTCTAACTTCGTTCAATTTGTAAGTGAAAATGGCTCTTCTGGGTTACAGTAATGAAGATGCTATGAATTGTTTTAAAAGATTCTCTAAAACTAACTTTTGCATCATGCAATGACGCATTTGGAAAAGCACGAAAATAAGCTGAGACTGTTATTTCCAATTCTTCATCAACTTTTGATTTGGTCTTTTTAACTTATGGTTTAATCGATCCGTGCAATAAAAGATTGTCTATAATATTCCTGACCATTTCCCTATTGGGTCTGCGTTTTCTGAGTATCTGCGAATAATTGGCACGTACCTACGACTGATTAAACGATTGCATTTACCATAAATCATTGCCAGATTTAATAAATCTTCATTCAATAAAATAATCTAATTGTCCAGTAGTTTGTTTGTTACAACTGTATTTTCGATTTTCATGGCACGCTAGATTATATTAGACACCAATTTATGTAAAAAATCCCAAATTATAATAAATCTAGCAATAACTCAGAAATACATAACTTTAGGTATAGGGAATGCTAATGCAGATCTAAAGAGAATAAAAAACTGATTCAGGCATGATAATAAAATACAGGGTGTTTCATTTGAAATTATCGACTTATTGAGAATTGAAAATATGAATATTGGACGCTCCATCCTAGACACCCTGTATAAAATATCGCATTTGGTGTTTCACCGCAAGCTAGAAGGATATTCTCACAATATCTGTAAAATTTGAAATTAATAGCTTAACAACTAAGCCAGATACGAAAATTAAAGTAAATGCGTGTTTTTCAAAAAATTTTACAAAAATCTCAAATATTAGGAATCATATAATCATACATAATACATGATTACATGATCCGTGATTCGTGATCCGAAAAATGGATTCGAATCCTTTTTTTTAGTCTCGTGATTCGGATCCTTTTTTTGAGGATTCGTCCCAGCTCTGGTACAGGGTCATATTCTATCGATTTTAACAGGGCTGCTATGATGCAAAAATGTTGATTGCCACCTCTCTAACTACTAGTTTGATTGGATGCATCTCTAAGAATCCCTATGACGAAAATCGCGTCAAAATCATGCTTGTGGAAAAAGTTCTATATGAAATGAAAATGGTAATTTACGTAGATTTTTGTATAAAAAATATCTACTTTACCTAATTACTTCTAGCTAGTAACCTAGGTTACTAAAAATAAAATACCCATTAACGTTTATTACAGATGTTCTAAATTCATTAACTTTATTTGGTAACAAGAGAGTCAAAATCAATTTATTGACCATAAAAAGCGCTATACGAAGGGTTGGGCTCAAAATCAGGCTAAACGGCAAGGACGCCCCTATAGTAATTGCTACCTTTTTCAACGGTTTTCAGTCAATAACGCAAGCTAATATTACATTGTTAAGTTTTGGAAATTACAGTCGAGAGCAGTGAGAATAATTAGAGTCAATATTTGTTCAAAATTTTCAATGAAAATGATTAAAAAAATATTTTTTTTATAAAATAAAAATAACATTGAAGTTTTAATAAATTCGCGTGCGACTTGGGTAAAAAAAACATGAACTTATGATATTATTTTGACCCATGTTATGTCTTGAGTTTTTGCCCCGTACTTACAGGGTGTGTCACGAAGCCATATATAGAGAACTATAGATATTTGAAATTTAAAAATTGGGTTACGCAGCTTTGTCAGTACGATCTATTCAATGAAAATATTTTCAACTTCCTGTTATACCGGAAGTAGATATCAACTTTGTTATTTCAAATCACATGTATCGTGAATCCAAAAATAAAAAGAAAAATGGTACATGTCATTTGAAATAACAAAGTTGATGTCTGCTTACGGTATAATGGGCCATCTTCGTGACACACTCTGTATACAGGAATAATAATACTGTAATATTAAAGCGATTAGAAAACGAGATAAAGATAAAGATGTCAGAGATTGGGGAGAGAAAACAGAAACAAATTTTAACTGTATTAATTTTAATTTCGTCACGAAGGTATTTTTACTGATTAAAAATGATGTTCGTGCTTTAGGGGGTCATGATCCCCAAAATTAAAAAAAAATCATAAAATCACACTTATTTGAATTTCCGTGAGAAAGGGCATTTGACCTATATTAACCCGAGGTACATTTTGATTAAAACATGCAAAATCGTTCGCAATAAAGTTTTCATATGAATAAATTTTCTCAACCAAGATTATTTCACTGCCAAAACAAACAAAAATTCATTTTCTAATTGCGTTTTAATCATACTGTAGTAAAATGTTCTTTGTTTCTCATTTTTATCACCGTATTACTAATCTGGTATTTTTAGATTAACTTCGGATTTAGGCCATGTCAACTATATGTGACTTCCGAGTTTATTACGAAAAAAAAGCCCTTTAGTTGGTTGATATCTCCCTAAATGTCAGAGTTTGACCTATTTCATTGGTTTTGTTTAGGGATGACATATTTTTTTTCTTTTAATTAGTGTGTAGAAATACTAATATAAATAAAATATATAAACAATGCTTTTCGAAGTAAAATACGCAGAATTTATAAACACAAAGTTTTGAGTTATGATAAACTACACCAGTGTTGTTAGAACTATTTCATTGAATTTGAAAGTTGCGAATAGCTTATCGGTTGTCAGTGTAATATACTCTACACTAAAAAGCAACGGAACAAACAAACAAGTGTAAGTAATGTAACATAACATAACATAATCAACAAATGTCAAATATTATTGAACACAACTATTAATTTAAAGCTAACAAAAAAGGTAAGTAAGCCAAATATATTTTACTTTTTCGGATAGTAAACCGTCTGAAAAAAGTACTTTTTTCGCACAGTTAATCAAAAGCGAAATATCACTAACCCTTTAACGTAAAATGTTCAAATGAAATTAACCTTTAGGGTTTGTGGTAACAATATATCCATGCCCTTTAACCCTTTAAGGAGTAGTGACAAAAGGACTCTAGAGATTCTCATAAACTTGACTGGTCATGCATATTAAGAGGTTGTTAATGTCACATTAGCACCGTAGGTAAGGGAAAGGGGGATTAACATCCCCAAGGATATCAAGGACTGAAATGAATTTTATACAGCGAGCGGTAAGGAAAACGATGAGATCCGTTTTTTTATTAAGGGTGAATCATTGTTATTGGACGTTTTTTTGACATATTCGAATAAAAAAGTATAATAATAATAATATTACTTTATTCACCTTTTTGATCATAATACATGATATAGGACAGGTCAAAGTCAGATTTTAGGAATTGAATTCCTTTATAGACAGGACTTTTTTCAAATACTGAGGAAACATGTTTTGGAGGCCGGATAAGCTTGCCAGACCTGGTCGAATAATCGTGGAAAACAGAATTTAGGTTAAAATCATTAAAATTACTTTTTGTGTATGTTATACACTTGTCGGACACGGTGGCCTAGTTAGTAAGGCGTCTGCCAATTCACCTTGGTCAGTGTTCGGAGAGTAGGTTCGAATCCTGCCGCATTCAAGTATAATTAAAGTCAGATAAGACTTTGGCAAGTGCAAAAAGGTATTTGTGTCATACGCAGTTTCATTCACGCCGGACAGGCCGGATGAGATCGGATATCTCGTGAAACTGATAGGGGTTGGTGACCCAATTACACACTTGTTAGTCGGTAGATCACCTGCATGGCAAAGGCATAGTCCTGGGTTTAAGGTGATTGAGGACCGTGGATCGGAGCCCACGATAAGCTGTAGGTCCCGTCAAGTTTAGGCCATTAGGTCAGAAAAGAGACGTTAAAATTAACAAACAACAACATATACACTTGTAGATGTAAATAGAATAAAATCTTTAAAATGATTTCTGCATGTTTGTCTATAATCTAGATTAAAAATTAGACGGATAATCCTTTTCTGGGAAATAAAAACCCTTGAAGTGGAATTCTGAGGTACTCTAGGGAAATTTTACAGTGAGATTAGAACTAAGCGGCTCGAGATACGTGAAAACATTATCGTTTTGCGTAGATCGAAATTGCTTTCACAGATCCTGAAATTTCTAAGATTTCACGCATTTTCCCTAGGCTAGAGGAAAACTGGGGGGTTCAGTGGAAATTCTGAGACCAGATTCGGATTCAGCGGCTCAAAATCCATAGGGGTAGTATACTCATATGTAAAGTTCATTCCATTTTTTTTGTGGGCCTGTGACACCAAAAATGCGTAAAAATGTGAAATTTTCAATATTTTGGCAAATTTTGGAGCTTATGCGCGATTGGAAGATATCAACTGATTTAAACCAAATTAAAACACAATGTTTTTAGGCTCTATTTGAAGACGTTACAAACTATTACATTACGAAAACATCTAATTCAAACGTTTAAAAAAATAATCGCAAAAATGAAGTTTTTTCACATTTTGTCAAACTTTAGGGCCTATGCGCGAATGGAAGATGTCAACCGATTTTAATAATTTTTTTTTCTTTTTTTTAGTCTATATGATTCGCAAGTTTCCCGCGCTATTACAACTTCGAAATAAAAAAAAGGTTTTTTCGGCCCACCCTATTAATCAATTGCCTAGTTGTAAGCATATTTTTTAACTGTAGTATTGCAAAGTAACTGCTATTTAATTTTTTACAAATCTGATTGATATTGGTATTTCAATTCATATTCTTGTCAACGTAGGTACCTAAAAATTTGGTAGAACTTGAAAAAGAAACATCAGTATCCTTAAGTGAGATACTACTATCTTGTCCTTGTAAAAAATGCATAAGAATGATTTTGTCGAATTTACTATCAGAGAATTCCTTTCACACCAACTCATAAATTCTTTTGATAAAATATTCATCTTTAAGATTAGCTCATCTGGAGATTCAGCATCAATCGCTAATGTGGTGTCATCTGCATAGTATCAAATGATTAGTGCTAACATATTTAGAGAGATCATTTATGTTTAATAAAAGTATCAGTGGACCTAAGATTGATCCTTGAGGTACGCCAATTTCTACAGGTTGGAGAAGGGACTTCTGATCTTCAATACTAACAATAATTTTTCTAGCTTCCAAGTATGATTTCAGCCACGATAGAAATTTGCACCGAAATCCTAAATCTCGTAGTTTACTTATTGTAATATCAGTACTAGCCGAGTCAAAAGCCTTTGAAAGATCAAAGAAGGGTGCACCCACATACCTTTTCCTATCCAATGAGGTGTGGATAAAATTAAGTAGGGCTATGGATGCACTCTCCGTTGATCTGCCAGGTACGAAACCATGTTGATGGTAAGATATAACATTATACTTTTCAAGGAAAGAAAACATTTGTTTATAAATACATTATTCTATTATTTTACATACAATAGTTTGGAATGTTGGACGATAATTATCTAAAAAGCTACCTTTTTTATGTATTGGTGTAACAATTCCTATATTTAGATTAGATGGAAACGTTTCTGTTTCTACTGAGTAATTAATAATGTCTGCAATTTGTGGACCTATACTTTTAATAATCTTTGTTGAAAGACAGTCAACACCCTCGGCATTAACATTTTTCAGACAATTAATTACATCCAACACATCTTCAGGGATAATAGGATTGAAATAAAAAGAATTAGCGATATACATAGTTGTATAATTTTTAAAACTATTACCAGTAAAGTGAGTATTTATTGTTTTTTCGTTGCAAAGAAAGTGGCAAACAAACTAGCAATTTCGTATTTATTCCGCGTTATTTCTCCATTTAAATCCACGGCATCAATTGTAGTATGTCTCTATTTTCCTATTTTTTGTTGTACTGTTCGCCATATATATTTTTGTTTTTGTTTTACTTTTTTATTTTCAAGATTTTTTGGTAGAACAGAATATAATGAAGCATAAAGATTACACGTCCTCAAATTTAAACGTAAGTCCTCCTATGATGCGTATTATCTCGGAGGTAAGCTCAAAGTTACACTTTTCGCTATTTCTTCCGAGTCCAATTAAACTAGCATCTCTATTAGGAAATACCGTCATGTCGGAATTCTCTTAATGCTCCAATGTGTGCACGAATACAAATTAATAGTTGTCTGTTTGTAAATCTCAAATAACTCGGTCTTACGAATTGTACAGACATTATTTTGAATGGATAAACCTGGTTTCATCAATTTTACAGGAATTTAAGAAATCAAAATGTAGATTATAATTAAAATTACAAGTTTTAAATGCCCTATGAGGTCAAGAGTTAAAAATAATTCAGGACTAACTAAAATGATTCCTCCTTTCTTCTGTGCTGATATTTTGAGTTTCAATTCTTACTTCCTTATATTTATTTCTATTTTTCTCCGAAGGGTATTTTATTGCAATTTCAATTTACTCTCCAGCAAGTTTTTAGAGAATTTATTAAACCATCCCTCTTCCTTATTTTCTCCTTCATTCCTTTTGCATTGCTTTATATTCCATCGCTTAACGTCGAATGGTCGAATCCTTTGTGGTACATTGGGAAATACAAATTCTATGTTTTATTAATAGTAAATATTTTTCTGGCACACTTTATTCTTTAGGTTACCAGAAATGACTGCAGGTTTTTAATAATTTTACACATTATGTCAAGTCCTGAATCATCCTTTATAAAATGTGGGCGTAATTAATACATTAAATAAATGGCGTTATGAAATAGGCGGACAGTAGGGTGTGACATATTTCTCACTCACACACATTCATGGTCACCAAAGCGAATTTTATTACAGTGAGAACAGTTTTTTTGGTCTAAAAAATGATGAATTTTTACCCCAATTCGCTGGCAAATGACTTTAATCCCATAGTGATAAATATTTTTATAATTATTATATTAAATAAGGATGATGAAAACTATAAATATATTATTTTTCGAAATTTTAATTGTTTTTTAGTTCTATAAATACAGGGCGTTTCCTAATTCCTTTGCGGATCATCGTTCACATGACAATTTTATCTTAAAAATGTCCCAAGAATCTCCCCGTGCAATATCGGCATTCAATTAGGAAACACCCTGTATATTACAATTGTTTAAAACTATATTCAATGTATTACAAGAATTTAGATTTTATTGACTGAATTAGGGGGGAATTTCGAATTGTTCAGTGTTTTTATAACAATGGTTCACACTTATATCAGATTGGTAATATACAAAAACGATTTTATCCACTTATTCAATGCTTAGACGCCGAATATATTGAATTTCAATTAGGGAATATTTCTGAATATTGTATATAGAAATAATGCTTTTGTTTACATCGTTTACGGTTCATTGTAGTAAGAGAAATGCAGACTATGACTTTGATAAATCGAACTTTTATTGTAAATATAAAAAATAGTGAGTGAGGTTTTGTAAAAAAAATTGTATAGTTTGCGAGTATACTGATTCGGAATTTATGATATTTTTATTGTTTCCGGAAATGACGTACCGATAGGCTCTTTAGCTGGATCACGCATGTTTCAGTTTTGGAAGACGTCTTGCAGGAATTATTTAGTTTATAGAACAAATTTCTATTTCTTAATTTCTTCTTCTTCTTCTTCTTCCATTGCCCGATCCGTTGCGGACGTTAGCTATTAACAAGGCTATTCTTATCTTATTTACTGCTTTTCTAAACAGATCAACAGATGACAATCCAAACCACTGCGCAGGTTGAGCATCCATGAATGTCGTCTTCTTCCTGGCCCCCTCTTACTATCCACCTTGCCCTGGACAATCAGCTGTAGAAGACGGTATTTATTATGTCTTAGTATGTGACCAAAGTATTCGAGTTTTCGCTTCTTTCTGATTACAATTCCGCTGCTGAGGGAATTACCTACTTTTATTTTAGCCGTTTGGTTCCAATGCATATTAGCGATTACACGAATATCCTTGCCATCAATACCAGTGTTTCTAAATACCTCAATGAGTTTTTCGTATTTGACGTTGTCAAAAGCCTTGGAGAAATCGATAAAGCACAGGTGTACGTCTTTGTTCACATCTCTGCACCTTTGGATAAGAATCAGCAGCCTTCAGGTTCTTCTTTATTTCATGTTAGAATATTTATACATTATTTATTCGTACAAAATAAATATGCAAGCTTTTATAACAAAAAAATCGTCATTAATAAAATACATCGATCAATAATTAAATATTTTATTGGTAAATAGGTAAAATTTCCACTAACTGGTTTCATATTCGTATAAAAAATTCTCGCTGCAAATAATAAAATAAATGCTAATTAAATTGAACGATTTCGTTGCAACTGCATATTTTTTTTTGATCGATTTTATATGAGCTTAACCCCCATTTCATTAATTAATTGAAATATTTATAGTTTATGCGTTTTATTACAAGAGAGCATGGTCGTTAATAAAAATTTTCTTCCGGGAAACTTTCTGTTAACTCTAAAGATATTTAGACAAATGTAGAAATAGATAAAAAAATTAAAAGTTAATTTTCAAATTGTTTCAAATATTTAACTTCTAAATTTACAGTAAAATTAGGTACAATATTTACGAAACGCTCTGTATAAACATAACCAATCGAAACGCCAAAATTATAAAGTCATAAACCTTTAATAAGCTATTTCCAAGAATTATAGGTAAATATCTAAGAAAATAGATCTACAAGCGGCTTTCAAAACAAACGAATAAACAAAGGACGATCGATATAGCGATCTGAGAGAACCCTTCGATAGGATACAAGAGGAAATTATATGGGAAAGCCTAAAGGGCTTGAAAGTGAAGAGGAAACCAGCAAATTCCATCAAAAGCGTATACAGGGTATCCCAGACTTAATTGACCGCGCTATATATCCGAAAGAGATATTTCATTCGGGCAAAAATTATTTATTATCACATTTAAAAATCAACCCCTCAATTGTACCAACCCCAACAACTTAGGGTTTCCTACAAAAGCATTCTAACTTTGTATTAATCCCTTAAAGGGATACAAAGAAGAGAGTGACATCTTGACTAGAATCAGTCAAATAAAAACTCTGCAACACACAATGCAAATTGAGTGTATGCAACACCCAATACATCGGGAAACGTTGCTTTCTAAAGTGCCAAAACTCTCTTCTAATCATAGATGCGGTAGCACATCTAAGAATTTCATCTTATAGCGGATATACTTGACTTGACTTGTGCGAGTTTGGAATTTTATTTATTGGATTCGAAAAGCCTAACTGACGAAGCCGAAAGGCAGAAACCGGTCTAAGGATGTCGAATCTGATAAATTAAATTCCTTACTCGTTTGCTAAAAGCATTCTATTGATAACAACATAATTCTCTTCTATCTATCTATCTATCTGTGATGGGGGTGTCGATACACTGCGACCTATAAGATCTATTGTGCCCCCTACTGCTGCCCAATCGTTAAGGATGTCTCAACGATTAGAGCAGTTCCTCCAGTCCTATTGCTTTCAAAAAGTTCAGGATGTCGGTAGGCTTCAGGTTAGGTAAGTCTTCCTCTTCTATTTGATATTCTCCGAGGTATCGTACCCTTGGATTTTGCAGGGTAAAGCATTCTGAGAGAATGTGGATGGAGGTTTCCTCCTCTTCCTCGCAGAATCTGCATTCTTCTTTGTCTACTAATCCGAGTTTCTTTAGGTGGCCTCTCTTATTCCGAATGTACTTTTTAAAACTTTATACTTGTGTTCTAACGTCAAGCATTTAGGGAACAAATTCAGTTCGAACTTTATTTCAAACTTCAAAGATAAATAGAAAAACTAAGAAAAAAATAAACTTCGTTCTTGTTCTGTAATTTCACAATCCACTTGGTTTTCTTTTGTTGATTTATGAAGTTTCGTGCGAGTCCTCATTTTTCACGAAAATTGTTTTCCCATGTGGATTTTCCGGCGTTGGTATACGAAGCAAAACCTAATTCAAAGTTTTCGCAATAATTTGCGGCAATTGTTGCAACCTGTTGTATAAAAATCGAAAGAAGAGAAAAAATATTTTTTTTGTTTGAGTATTAAGCCCGCAATTTTAACATTAGCATTTCCAATATGGCGGAGGGTATAGAACCCCCTTAAGTAAATAGAGTTACTCTGCGCTCCACGTTGGGCGCCAATTTGTAATGTCGGGAAAGAGAATCCACATTGACCCTAATTGTAACTCAAACATCGTTAGATAAGGCAGGGTGTCTGATGGGTTTTGGGTCACAGCAAAGGATACAAGGGTCTTTAAACCCTTAGATAATGCAGAACGGCGAAGAAAAAACAGTCAACTATTAACTAACTTGCACGCCCTTCACCTCATTACCATACCAATAAACTGTTCAACTGTGTCACATAAAAACACCATTACATATGTAAATACTTTCAGAGCAATCGATATAGTCGCCAAACAAATCAGTGTGGTGCTCGAAAAAAATTACTTTAATTGATGATCGAGCCGCCCACCCCGTCTCCTTTTACCCCGGTAGCACCTGTAGATATCGGAAAATCGGAGAAAATGCATCTGTTCGGCGCTCGTCGCCCTTTTCCGCCAACAGCTCGCGGTTCACAGCCAACTAAAAAGCGAACTCCGATATTAGTCTACCAGCGGATCTCTTTCGGTTGATATGTTTTACTCGACTGCGCCACATTAAATGTTTAAAACTATTAATTTTGATTTTTAATCGCTTAAATTAACCGCTAAAGTTAAACTTTTTTATAAATCGGCTGTGATAAACAACTGACACAATATAAATAATCGTGCTTAGATGAGTTAAATAAATTAAACGCGTGGAAAAAAAAAGATTTAAATTAACGTGATATATGTGTGGTTTTTTCTTTTTTATTTCGTACTAGCTGATTATCAAAATGATGATTGATTAAGTATGATAACCATTATTTGCATTTGTTTGTGCCCGATGGCCGATACCCGTAACAGGTGGATTTTGTTTCCATGTATTCATAATTACAGTAATTGATATTCTAAATTGTTCTTTGTTGTAAACAAATGGATTATTGGAGAAATTATAGATGAATTATCTATGAAGTCCAGCACTGTTTGCCGATAAATCAAACCCCAAACCTTGGTTGATATTGTGCTCGGTAATTAGTGGTAAAATTTTTGATTGGCTCGATGCTGTACTCAATTTCTATATACAGTGTTATTCCGTATAAATTACCCACCCTCTATCGTCGTTATTATTGCATATAAAAGTTGTGGGGCTGAATTTTTCTGACCCAGCGATAGAAAGGCGCGGTTTTCTAAACAATTTAGTTTTTATAATATCTATCTTTAAAAAAAGTCTGAATCCGTCAGATCTGGTCAGATCTGATCAATTATTGCTGCTCCCCAATCCACATATCTCTAAATGTTTCCGTATGTAAGAATTTACAGAATTGAGATTTATGACCATAAAAAAGTTTTTGTAAAACATTTCTATTGCTTCTGAATTCGGAGATATTTGCAGTTAAAATGGGTCAGAAATTTTCAGTCAGAATGGTAAATAATACCTTAAGTAGAAACTGCTAGATTTTGAAGGTAAGCATATCCATTTTCTTTCGCAAATAGTCAGTTCAAGATTATTTAATTAATATATTCCCAATACGAATAAGGAATAATGGAACCATTAAATGGCCTCCTAATAGTCGTGATTTGACAGATATTGATTCATTTTTTCGTTCTTCGATCAACAAAAAAATTAATTTTGAAAAATATTTAAGGTATACCTACTCAGAAAGGGAAAACCCACAGCTCAAGGCGCAAATTGTATATTTCTGATATCCCATATCCCTTTTTAGGAGGAGGATTTGGAATATATTGTCTCCAACGAAGTTAATATCCCCAATGGCAACACTGCCCGAGAAGTAACAGCTGATTCCGCATATTTTTCGTGGCAGCTGTAGTTTTTGAGATATGGCATGACACAATTTTGTACCTGTGCCTTTTTCTCTTGGGATGATTTGTATATTGTATATAAAAGGCTTATTAGAAAAATTGAGTACAAAATGGAGCTCGAAATGAGTCTTTCTCCACAATGATGAAGCAATTTGTAATGGCTTTAGAATTTAGATGAAGATAAAATTGAAAAAACAATAAATAATGCGGGTTTTTTCATCAAAGTAAACGATTCTTTACTTACTTAACAAGGTTACTAAAGAATTAAGTTGTTTTTTTAAACCTAAATAGTTTCATGTTTCTAACACGACAGCGTTCAATGCTTCTTATAGGAGAATCTCTACACTGGCCTCATTGTTATCCACTCTAGAAAATTAAAAATGTCGAAACGCCGTAATTAAACTATTTTATAGGTCGACAAATTTTACACTAGAGCAAATGAAAACACTGAATAGATTTTATGTCAGTTGCGGAAATTGAAGTGACGTGTGAAGGCGTTGGAAGAGGAAAATAAAGTAATACAGCTGGCGAGTACTTATTAGAGCTCTAATTTTCCGAGCAGTTGGATTTTCTTCAAAACTAATATTGGATTTGTAGAAAGATTTAATAGGTTTTGGTGTGTAATAAACCAACACATCCGAGGTTTATAAACCAGTTAGAAACATGACAAAAAATTTTACCGAACATTTAATATTTCATTTTTAAGTCAAATATCTCAACTATAATAACTCAAACACGCAGTTTGTAGGTATATAAATTTCCAGACTAATAAAATAAACGTAGCGGTCATTCTGACGGCAACATTTTTTTCTCTCCTGACATCCGGTATTAAGAGACCACTCCATTATAAAATTGTTAACTCTTCTAATAATTAGCCCCCTAAAATATTGACCTATAAATAGTATATTCTAAACCGAGGTGGAAAATATGTCTTTACATGGCTAGCCGAGGTGCGAAATAGTGTTTATGTATATAAATCAATTTCACAAAACGTGCGTAAACCAATATATAAAATAACAACGGAAAAGTAAACAAGAAAGCTGTTTTATAACACAAAGGTAAGAGTTCGTTTTCTCATGATTAAAAGCGAATATGAAAGTTGTGTTTAAAACATACCATCTAAGTGTAAATAGAACGCAAGATTGTTTGTTGCAATGCTGATTTCGTTCCTGTAGAACTTGTTTGTTGATAAGACTGCTAAAAACTGTTATACAGCCTACGTCTTGGATTCGTTTTAAATAAAGAATCAGCTCCATTAACCATGGTTGTTCGTCATAAACGAACTTAGTTGAATGCTCTGTCGAGATCACAGAAGATTCCATATACAGGGTGTTTCATAGTTAAACCGACATACGTTAACTGTATATAGAGGGTACTTAGGTAATTCCAAATAACCTTGGTTACTGGGTCTAACGCCCTTAATAACCGAGATACGGGCTGTTTCATCCATTTCGGCCAATATTTTGATAAGCCGTAACTTTAGAACCACCCTGTAGATTTCTCTCATATTTGGTACAGGTATAGTGTGTTAATAGCCCAATCCTATAGTGTAAAAACTACAATTAAAATCCAGATCCGGATTAAGAAGAATTTGTAAAATTTGAAAATCCCTAAAACAGCACCCTGTATATCAGATTTTTTAAAATTGGGATGGATATTTGAAAAGAAAGGAAAAAATGAGTTAAAGTGAAAATTTTTTTCAGTACTACTGGAGTTTTAACGTCAAATTACATCAAAAGCATTATTTTCATTTTCACAAGCAGTAACTTTAGAAATACCTGGTAGATTTCTTTCATATTTGGTACAAGTATCAATCGTAGCCCAATCGTATAATGTAAGAACTACACATACAGTTAAAATCCAGATACGGATTAAGAAAAATTTGTAAAATTTGAAAATCCCCAAAGCAACACGCTGTACCTACATCAGATTTTTTGAAATTGGATCAGACATTCGAAACGAATGGAAAAAACTGAGATATTCTGACATGTTGTTATAAATGCACATCTCGTTCTACATATTACTAAACCTTTAAAGTTAATATTCAATTAATGCGATACTCATTGTCATAACTTTGGAAACACCCTGTAGATTTCTTTCTTATTTGGTACAGGTAGATTGTTTAAATAGCCCAATCGTACAATACAAGAACTAAAGTTAAATTCCAGATCCGGATTAAGAAAAATTTGTAAAAGTTGATAATCTCTAAAATAGCACCCTGTATATCAGATTCTTTAAAATGTAATAGGATACCTATTTAAAAAAAGAACAAAAAAGAAAAGAGATGTGTTATTCCCAAAGCCTACTTGATAGTTTAATGAATTTTGTATCCGGAATTAATCCGAAAAATTAAATCTGTATTTTTTTTATAGAACGCTCTTGTGCACTCATAAAAATATTTCAACACATTATAACACTTCCTTTTTCTTTTCTTTTTCTTTTTTTAAATAGGTATCCGATTACATTTTAAAGAATCTGATATACAGGGTGCTATTTTAGAGATTATCAACTTTTACAAATTTTTCTTAATCCGGATCTGGATTTTAACTTTAGTTCTTGTATTCCACGATTGGGCTATTTAAACAATCTACCTGTACCAAATATGGAAGAAATCTATGGGGTGTTCCAAAGTCATGGCTTATGAAAATGACAATAAGTATTGCATTAATTGAATTTTAACTTTAAAAGTTTAGTAATAGGTATGTAGAACGAGATGTGCATTTATAAAAATATGTCAGAATATCTCAGCTTTTCCATTCGTTTCGAGTGTCTGATCCAATTTAAAAAAATCTGATGTACAGCGTGTTGCTTTGGGGATTTTCAAATTTTACAAATTTTTCTTAATCCGTATCTGGATTTTAACTGTAGTGTGTAGTCCTTACATTATAGGATTGGGCTACTAAAAAATGATACCTGTACCAAATATGAAAGAAGTCTACCAGGTATTTCGAAAGTTACTGCTTGTGAAAATGAAAATAATGCATTTGATGTAATTTGACGTTAAAATTCCAGTAGTAGAATGTGCACTTGATTTTTTTTTCATTTTAACTCATTTTTTCCGTTATTTTCAAATATCCATCCCAATTTTAAAAAATCTGATATACAGGGTGTTGTTTTGGGGATTTTCAAATTTTTCAAATTCTTCTTAATCCGGATCTGGATTTTAATTGTAGTTCGTACACTATAGGATTGGGATATTAACACACTATACCTGTACCACGTATGAGAGAAATCTACAGGGTGGTTCTAAAGTTACGGCTTATCAAAATTTTGGCCAAAATGGATCTCGGTTATTAAGGGCGTTAGACCCAGTAACCAAGGTTATTTGGAATCACCTAATTACCCTCTATTTACAGTTAACGTATGTCGGTTTAACTATGAAAAACCCTGTATATACTGAATGACAGTAAACTTCAAATTCGTTAGCTTTTTCTTAACTTCCTTTTTTTTTCTTTATTTTTTTTTAATTCAACTAGAAACTGCTCCATAAAAACATCGCGATAACCCAAAAACACAACGATACAACATTTTCTGGTAACTTGTAGCGCTAGGGTTAGTAATTTAAGAAAAAAAAAACATTTTAGAAGTGGACTAATGGCTCCTTTATGCTAATAAGGGCACAACAGAGTCGTTGTGGTCACTCACAACAAGCAATACCTGAAAAAAAAGTGACCTTAACTCTGGCGACATGACACGCTATTTTCTTTGCCGGGTTTAATAGAGCACATTTGAAACTAGTCAATAACGAATTTTAAATAGCGTTCCAACTAACGTGATCGGAAAAGCATGTATCAGGGATTTTTAAAATACTTTCTAGGAAGCTATTGTGTCATGTTTATTTTTCAGCCTAGCCTCCACGATCAATGACGATGGGTATTAGGGGTGTAGATTAGGTCGCTGGTTTTACTATTATTTTCAACATTCGACATTTAAATAGCAAACATCCAGATAAAAAAGAAAAGCATGAGGAACTCTTTGAAACAAACAAGTATCAGAATCCACTACTATTGATAAAGCATTACTAGTTACCACTATAATTACTGAAAGCCCCGATGCCGATGGCTGAAGTTTACAGCTTACAGCTCCGGAAATGACGTACCGATAGGCTTTTTAGCTGGACCACACTCGCTTTAGGTTCAAACTGAGTTTGGAAAAAACTAGAATGAACTAGTTTTTAGTGGTCGTTTCTTGTTTTCATTTAATGCCCAAATAATTACATATTGTTTATTCTACGGTAAATTCGAGGTAAATAGAGTTAGTTTTTTGTCTGAAAAAGTGGTTAATTGTCTCCTCGTGAACAATAGCATTAATTGAATTGGTTTTTCCATTAATTTGAACGAACCGCAATGAACTGTTTTGTTAAAAAGTATTACCCAAAACTACTTCGACATTTAACTATCAAACAACCAGATAAAATAGACAAGCCTGAGGAATTCTTTGAAATGAACATGTCACTTTTACTACTAGGTACCACTACTAAAGTCGAGTTTTCATTGGTATAGTAAATAGGTTAGTTACTGGCGCCAGTATCTTGCTAGACAGCTACTAATCCAATGTTAACTGCATACTAACTTACTTGTACCAGTATTTGTACCAGCAGACTGGCTAGGAACAGTGCCAGTTGTTGTTGAATTGCAGGCGATACCATAGTTAGCAAAGTATCAAATTGTTTAGGAGTTAATCCAAGACACAATATATATTCCTCAGGATCCTCTGTTGAGAGTTCCTTTAAGAGCAAGGCAGACGCACCTCTGGTATTCCTTCTACTTATCCATTTTCAAACCCACAATTTTTTTTCACTACATTCTTTGTCCTGTTGGTAACTGATTTCTTGAATTAGACACTGGCAAACTTTTAAGATGGCTTTTTTCATCCGAATGGATGTTGCATGCGAAATTCTACCAGTGCGATAAGCCATATTTTTCTAAAATCTGCTACTAGTAATAGTATTGAGAAAATAGTATTATGTGTAAACGCCTACTAATCTTGGACTTGGGGTAGCTAGCTACTTGCCCCAGTTGCTAGTACAAGTAGCTATACCAATGAAAACGCCGCTTAATGATTAAATATTACTAGCAAGTTATTGACTTGGATACAGTGATGCAAAAATCTACAAGCCACATATAATTAGTGAAGAGGTGGTATTGTTCTTTAATACAAACTGTTCTTTTTGATTCTTTATACTTGCCCCAGTTGCTAGTACAAGTAGCTATAACAATGAAAACGCCGCTTAATGATTAAATATTACTAGCAAGTTATTGACTTGGATACAGTGATGCAAAAATCTACAAGCCACGTATAATTAGTGAAGAGGTGGTATTTTTCTTTAATACAAACTGTTCTTCTTGATACGGTGGCTGCAGTTCTGAAAGTGCCTGGATCTTGTAGTAATAAGTAAAAATGACAATGTACAAACACTAACTCTCACGATGCTTTCAATGACTCAAGTCTCAGCTAATGTAATTTTCAAGTTCTTGGAGGAAAAACCATAAAGAGAATTAAAGGTAACCCGTGTAGGTCGGTTTGATTGATTCCTTATCAAGATTCGATGTAAGAGAAAATTCTTTATTAAATGCTTTCGACAACGGTGAGAAAAGTATAGGATTATTTGGAGAAAACACATACAGAATAATCCATCAAAATCATTGTCAATCACTCTAACGGTTTCCTAAACACGAATCTCAGTAGTAGATATATCACTGTAACGAAAAGGTGGGTGAGAGTGCGTAGGAGTGCATATACAGGGTGGTCCAGTACAAATGGGAACAATGTCGATAGCGTGTGGTTGGATGTAAAAGAATATTAGCATATAGTATAAAGTTTTGTAATATGGGCCCTGGTTTCCGGGTTCTAGTCCTCCAAAGTTGGAATTTAGTAATCGTTTTGCTAAATAATAAATTCCAACTTTGGAGGCCTATAACTTGGAAACGAGTGCTTGCATTGCAAAACTTCATATACAACACTAATATTATTTCTCCTCCAATTATACGCTTTCGAATTTTTTCCAATTAGTACAGGGCCACCGTATACAATCAAACACTTTTTTTTTCAACTACTGTTTTTTAAGGATTTATTATTCGTTACCTCAACCTTGCAAGAGATTTATTAAATTTATGTGCTTGTCACGTACGTGTTAGGGCTGTCATAGACAAATTAGCATAAATACATAACATACAGGATGGCACATTTATATAGGGTGACCCAGAGTTAAACCGTCAAACGTTCGGGATCAGTATTTCAGGAAAAAATAAGATATTTATTTGTAATAATCATGTGTCTCAACGTGCTTAGTTTTGAATTCAAACATTCCCAAACCGATTCATATTGTATGTTTTTTTTGTAAACAAACGATAATAGGTTTGTTCCAACAACAATTTTGTGACTGTACGTAAACTTGTCCACAACTTATTGTCGAAGACATGTCAACGACTGTTAGTCGATGACCTGTCGAGGATTGGGCACTCAATTCGGAAGTGTTCCAACAAATTTTTTGTCAAATTTATACTGTCAATAACGTCACAACCAATGTGAAATTTTGAATTTGGGAAATAACAAAAACTAATGAAAATATTTATAAATTTGGATGTCTACAATCCTAAATAATAATTATGTGTTTACACAAGTGTACCTATTAAATAATATGAATGTTTACATAATAAAAATACAATCATAAAATTTTCAGGTTAGGATGACGTTTACTGACGTTTTGCGCAAGTCTTGACAATTTGTACCTACTCAAACCCAGGAACAGATTTGACAGTACATAAACTGGTTTGTGATTAGTTTTGGTTGTGTTGGAACACTACATTTTTGTACAGGTTTGAGTCCGAAGTTTGTTGGAACACCAAATCTAGACTGCGCAGAATCCCGACAGTACGCAAACTGGTTTTGTGTTATGTTGGAACAAACCTAATAATTACTAACAATGTATTAAAATTCAAAAATTTGACATTTTTTGCAGTTTTGCCAACTCTTACACTTAATTGCTGTGAAATTATAACTAAAGTTGACAAATAAAGTGACGTCCGCTTGCTAGATATTGAGGAAGAGAAGTTTTTATCGCGATAAAAAAGGATGCACCTTTTTTATCGATGTCAAAGTGACAAAAACATTTTCAAGTATGTGTCATTTTAACATTGGAGTTAATTTATCGTAAGTAATATCATAAGGACATCTAATTTTTCCGAAAAAAATCGAAAGAACACGTTGCTAAGTAATATTTTAACAAGAAACATGAGTGCTGGTGGCAACAAAAATCGAGTCGAAGACGATGATTTTTGCACCTGCACGAATGCATTTTGTTAAAAAAATATTAGTTTGCATTGTGTTTTTTTCGATTTTTTTCACAGGAAAAATTAGGTGCCCGAATGGTATTTGACAAGACTATTTCATCAGTAACAGATTATCCTGAATACACATAGCTTACAAAACATACAGATAATTTATTTAATCACAAAATACTACAGACTTAATTAATTATGGTACAATTACACAGTAGGAGTATTGTTTGAAATCTTTGTTAACTCATTGGTAACGTTGGGTGTAGGTAAATCATTAATGTTGTTGATGGGTCCAGCTGTAGAGTGAGAAGCTCGAGAAGTGGCTGCAGGATCTTCTGTTTTCTGTTTTTTAGCTGGATGTTCTAAAGCGTCACTTCTAAAGGTGTTTATGATGTTGGAATAATGCTCATTATCCATTTGCAGATAAGGCTTAATTGAGTTGGCTGAACTGTGGCCAGTAATTTTAATTAATTGTTGTTCACCCACCCCTCCTTTAGCTTTTGTTGGAGTCCTGCCGTCTTCGTCCCATAATAAAACCATTGCGTAATATTCTTCCAATTTTAATGAAGAAGAGATCGATTTCCTTTTATTGGCGCACATCTGCAAATTCCTTCGTTTCGCATTACGAGACTTGAAGATAATATCTTTAAATTGATTAAAAATTATTTTCCACTTCGTAAAATACATCTCTTGCATTTTTTTTTGCAACGGTGTTCCACATTGTCTTCACAACTAGTTCTTTGTAATTTTCACCGTTTTCTTTCTTCATATTCCACGCCCAATCTTTCAGGATTAGGTTTAGTTGCTCTAAACTTGCAGTTTCCAAAATCTCGTATTTCTTTGCCTTGCAGAATTCCGTAAACTGTTTCCATATTGACGTATGGGTTTTAACGGTATTGTAGGGTACACTTTCCTCACTCGCCAGATCAATATTAGTCATAGAATCACTTCCAAAGCGACTCATTTTCACTACATAAGCTGACTAGCACTGTTTAAAAACAATATTACAAAATGTATTGACAATAAAATCAGAAAAATTTTTTAGAGTTGTTTTCTGATGTCCTAGGAGACCGTAATTACTTGTTATCAAAGGTATTGTAATTTTTGGTGACAAAAGCTGTCAAGTTTTGCCGCGGGTAAACTCGAATAAACTACTGACAGGAGCTGTCATATAGTTTTCTCATCTAGAAACAATTTGTAATTCAAAATTGCGCGTTTGTGATTGGTGGAAATTAAGACGAGGGAAATAGTCGTAGAAAAAAAATATTTTCCTTGTAAGTTATTATCGGTAAAAGATTATATTGCCATCTGACATTTTAATCGTTGAGGCTCGCCTGTAATCTACGGTTTAGCGAAGATGTGTTAGTAGTCGGGGTGCGAGTTTCCTTATAAATCGACTTCCCCGGATCAAATAACTTCATCAATTTTCTCTATTTGTCATCGAAACGCCGAAAGCAACCTTTCAAAAGCGAGGCCATCACGGAATATATAGCCGAGCCGATTAATTCAGTATTAGTATGAGAAAAGAATGCAATTAAGTGTATAGGGTCATTCGCAGACAGTGCGGAAATTAATAGCCGTCGGTGGAAATGGCTAAGAAGACGCAGGCGAAGGGGAGTCGATGATAAAGAGAGTTTGATAGGAAAATGAATAGTTAGGTAACGCATAGACAGTCAGATCATTTTTTTATAAGTGTAGCTCGGGATTATTTATTAAAATACATGTACGTATCTAAACCAGTTACACTCTACTATTTTTCTAAAATCCATAAAAATGTTATAATCGGAGGGAAAAAACATGAAGTCTCGAAGTCACTTTCTTCCATGCGAAAAACGCGAACACGGGTCTAGGTGTGTTCTCGCCGCGGAGAAAATCCATATACTTTAAAATCGCAATATCTCAAGAACCGCTAGACCGATTTGGACGGGTTTATATATAGAAGTCGTTTATAGAAGTCGTTTCGATCCGAAGAAACCTCAGAGAGCTACGTGCGAAAAATCGATTTTCTATATCTTTACATGTTAATTTACCCCCCTCCACACCTTCCTTAGCTTGCATATAGTGATCACGTGAAAGAGGGAAAATTTTTCGAAAAGAGCGACTTCGTTTTCAAACCCAGATCTACTCCACTATTAGTCTGATAAAAATTCCTATAATTAAAAAAAAAAGATAGCGCTCCTCTGGCTCAATCCAATGAACCGCTCAAAGTATAACCGGATTATTAGGCTTTTTACAACTAGCTGCACCTGTTTTATGGTCTTCCTACAACTGTAAGTATATGTTTCACTTGTTTTAGGATATATCCACTTCTAAATCTTTGTCGCTTCTAAATTATTTTGTTACTAGTAATCATTTCTATACAACTACGGTGTAGAAGTCTTGCATATGAATTTAAAGTGTTTGACGGGCTGATTGCGCGCTAAATATTCAAACCATCTTGCCGCCAACATGTAACGAAACCTCCTGCTTGGTTGACAGCCTTCCTTTGGCCCTATCATTCAAGGTATAGAAATCGTTTTAGAATAACTTTAGTATTATCATTGGCTACTGATAATGTTGAATTTGTCAGCGAAACGTAAGTCAAATTGGTGTAGTTAGAAAAACTGACTTTATCTTGTAACGCGGCTGGTAATGAAGTTACGATTCCTGCAAAATCCTGTGACAATATAAATAAAAGTGAAACGTAACGTTAGACAAGTTTCGTAGACAAAACGTTATAATTCTGTATAGTTATTAACGTAAGTCGTTCTTTGAAGCATGTTTTTCGATAAAACTCTTTGATGTGACTATGATGCAGAGGGGGAAAACGCTATTAAGGATGCCAAACACGGCCTCGCCAGCTTCAGTTATCTCCTCTCATACGACTTTATTAAAAAATCGTTGAGTTGAGCGTCCTTGGTTGAAGAGACGAAAACATTTCGGAATCAAGAACACTGATGAGACAAATATCTGCCTTCTCGGTAAAGGTCGATTCGCATTTCACGTATTTTTACCCGAGGATAGCATAGATAAGGCAACCTTCAATCTGATTAGTGTAAATTATAGACGATAAGAATTTCTGAGGCATTTAGGAGACTCCTATACGGGATGTTTTATCGCGAAGTGTATATACGTTAACCCCAGAACAGACGATTCCAAAAATCCTATTTTTAATGGCTCTAACTCCTTCCTAACTATTCTACAGAGTGTTTCGTAGGTATGATACACGTGATTTTATGCTTGTCTTCAAACATTACTTGATCTTGGTCTTCCAGATATTTACTACAGGATGCGAAACTGTTGATTGTTGTTTTATTTATTCACTCATTGGATAAGTCAACTCAAATGCTTTTGATACAATAAGCAGGCAGCTTATTGGCCAATTGGAAGTAGCTTCTAGGAAGATTTTTAAAGATATCGATAACTGTAAAGAAAAAACACTGAGCTTTATAGGGATTTAGTAGATTTGTGTCCTTAAGGTCTTCTATATTATCGTCTCTGTTATTATTTTCTTGAGGGTTACGAGTAATCTGATTTTGCTATTGGTAGTAGGACCGTAACTGGTATTTTTTGTGGACTTATCCAAGCTTCCGCTTATTCTAATTGGCTGCCTAGAAACTGACGGATGTGAGAGATTGAATATACTACAAGTTATTTAGTATTGATAAATACTTTATGTAATTTTAACCGTGTCTCTAAGTTACAGTTCATGCAACTATAGTTTATTATTAGATACATATAGACGTCCATCTAATGAACGGAATCGATATTTCCAGGACATTAATTTTTACGATTTGTTTTTAAATATAGCTGTATGTAAAATGACAAATGCACGTACACATATACGGCGATCACAAAAGTAGAAATAAGGGTTGGTTGATATGATAACCTATTGATTTTTACACCAAAACATAGCACCACTTTCACACATCACCTCCTCTGTCCGGTTTCAGTGCGAAAATTTGGGAAAAGCATACAAGACTAAAAGGTTTTTTAATTAAAAAGCTGTTAACTTTTCCAATTTGGTCGAGAGGTTAAAAGTTAGTCGGAGTGCTTGGTTATCAGAAGATTCCTATTCCTCTTCAAAGAGAAAGTAAATTATAATGGATCAGTTATTTAGTAGAGAAACAATCGTTTACAGAGTTTTTCTTTTTCAAAAATTTTAGATTTCATAATATTCGTTTCTTGTAGAGCTCGACGAGTAGATCCAAAATCGGTATTTGCACCACAGGTTGTCGAGATTCGCCGTTTCAAATTTACGAAACCTTCCAAAACTGAGACCCTTAAAATTAGTTTTTCTTTAATATTTGTTTCACCGAGATTTCCCTGGGTCGTTTGATTGACACAAACTTGTCACAAAAGTGTCGTTTTCCCCACTTGTTGCACAATATACCATTAATATTTTTAATATTTTCGGATAGTCGACAATTTAGAAAATTATTCGCCTCGATCTATTTAGGTAAATCGATTTATAATCTGAAAATTGCCTATTAATCGTAATTGTTTTCAGCTGATCCTAACGTCCAATCCATTAAGCAAAATCTTTAAATATTTTAAATCTACTGTTACGACTTATCCCTAAAGCCATTTTGTCTTTATAGTTTCCCGCCTGGAAAATATAGTTCATTAAAAGTGGTCATAAAAGCAACTTTACTGAGTTGTAAAAGTATATTTATGGATTTATGCTGACAATGAAGAAGTAGTTGTTATTTTTTATGGAATCTTTTTCACTTACTTCTTCTGCATTCCTAGTTTTATGCTTTGCGATATATACTTTGTACACAATAGGTTTGAATCTGGATCCCGCTTTACAATATAAAATATATCAAGTGTGAACGCAAGACAAATGATAGAGGAACCACTAGATCATTCACCGAGTAATATCCAACTATGTTCCTACATCCCTTTTTTTCTATCTAGGCGTTTAGGTCTCCCATCTAGATTAATCTATTATTAATAGTTTCTGATGCCTTATTTGGGAATTTAAAAGATAGTGTTGAGACTACAATTCGGAAACGTGTATTGTAGGATTAGATTTTGGTATGGATTATAAACCCTGTTCCTAAACGTAGGTTTGTAGAGATTAAGACTTTCTGATCGAGCCTAATTGATCCATATTTTGGCTTTACCCGGGAGAAGTTGAATCTTGTTCAATCTCCAATTTGTTAAGTGGAGTGTGGATTTTATCTACCGAGGCTGTAATTGCTAGAGTTTCTAGTACTGATTTGTGCATTGATTGGTGTTTGACTCAGAGAGTGAATATCGTTATCCCGACAATATCTGATTTTCAAGGTTCGTTTACCTAAATACTTTTTTCTTTTGTAAAGTAGAAATAAAAAAATCTTTGTATTAAGTGCTGACCTACCTACTCTTGCAAAATTAAACTTCGATTTTGCTTCTACTGGAATAAAAAGCATTAAAGCTCACGTGACGTGTCTATTTTCTTGCTTAACAAATATAGTTTTAAAATTACAGAGAAGGTTTTCCGCATAATATACCCCATTTCCATTTTTTTAATAATTTAATAAACTTTAAACGCTGAAAACTATCTAACTATGGATCTATCGAAGTTTCTTTGAACTTTGAATTATTTATTGAACTTTTATTAAGCATACATACACGGATGTAAGAAAACCACAGATGTTTATTGTACAGGGTGTTTCATTGCGAAGTGTCAATACATTAATCACAATTAGACAATTCCACAATTCGACTTCCAAATGTAATACTGGAGATTACTTCTTATTCCAGATAGTTTGCAATATATTCCAGCTTACTCTTCGGCTTTTATTTGAACAGTTTTATTACTGTTTTGTCTGTCGCGTTAAATCCAGAAATTTAAATTCCAATCTGCCATTAAATTGAATCTGACCGTCGGAATGTACACTTAATTTACACACATCCAGCTTGACAAATACAAACAAACACAGTCGCTCTGATTCTAAATCGTTCATTCTGACAATCCAAACACCAGTAAATTGAAAATCGTCTGGATTTTAATTGCGTTATACGGTTCTGTGGTAGAACAGTGTGATGTGGAATATTTTCAAGAAGGTGCTGAATTAATGTGATCAACTGTCAAAAAAACTTGACACATCTGCACCTCTATTGATGCGTAAATATTTACTTTTTTTCACCGTGGAAAAAAGACTTTTTTCACTGCCAAAATAATTCACAAAATAAAAATGAAATATTAATTATGAAGGATTTATTTTTAACAGAGTCAATTATTAACTGATTATTCATCATAAAACAATTTGAATTATTGGAATAATAATTGATAGTAAAGTTTGAACAATTACTTCCAACGTAAATTCCCGAAGATGTTCCATGTTGCTGCTGATCAGAAGATAGATATTTCTTGAAGAGTTGATTCCACAATTTTATCAGATATTTTAATTTGTTTGGAAGAAGATGGACGATTCAATATTTTGTTAGAAATCTCAATTTTGTTATTCAAACTATCTTCTCTATATGCATCTGCTACGGAGGTAGATTTCCAGCCACCGTGACTGAAGAGTTACAGAGTTTCTTCTGAAACAGTGACCTGTGTAGCTCTTATACATGTCTTTTCCAAGCTATTTTGCAAATCAAGATGGGAATTTCTCCTATTTTATTTATCCCCACATGTTGGTTAATACAGGGTGGCCAAATAAGAATGCGAGGTACTGTATCTTGGAAACCATCCATCGTAGAGGCTTGCGGAAAAAAAAGTTATTACTAAAACGACCAGAGAGATACGAAAAATCGGATTCGTAATGCATTACGTAACATACCGAAAGCCGAAATTGAAGCTGCAGTTTTGTCTACCCATGAGAGGCTTCAGAATTTCGAGCATTTATGGGGACATTAAGAACCTTTCTTTTTTAATTCGGTCCTTTTTAGGGCCACAACTTACATAATAAAAGGAATTAATTAGTTTAAAAAATAAAAATTTAAGAGATTTCCGTATAAAATTTTCTTTGGCCTAAATTTTAGGTTAGGAACAAGATACCGAGATGCGGTTTTCGCGAGCTTGTTTAGGCATCATTTAGCTACTTTTTCATGAAAAAGAAATCATACCAAAGCATTTAATTTTTTTGAGAAAATTAACCATTTCTGTCGAAATGTCGAAAAAAGCCCTCTAGCGGCGACATCTGAAACTAACAAAACTTCAAATATTATAGCATTTTTAGCCCAAGAATAGCTCTTTTCAACTAGCCCAAGTTTGTTAAAATCGGCTTAGCCGTTTCGAATATACAGGGTGTTTTTTACTGAAACCTTTGAATACCCCCCACCACTTTATTTTTAGAGATGCAGCAAAAATTGTCAAACAAAAAAGATTCAGATTATCCTCTACTTTAAAGATCATGTATTTTTTTGTTAGGTTAATATAGCGGAATTCACAGAAACATCACTTTCTTAGATTCAAGATTGCAGTTACGCCCCCTAGCGGCTATTTTAGAAACTTGAAAATATTTTCCAGGTTTTTCTCTTGGCCGTTTAAGTTATAACTTTTTTTCCGCAAGCCTCTACGATGGATAGTTTCCCAGATACAGTACCTCGCATTCTTATTTGGCCACCCTGTACATTTTCCTCTCGAATATTTCAAAATAATCTCTTACTTTTTGTATGAGGCGGCCGTAGTGCTCTATACTTGCGGTATATCTCAATATAATCAGAATTTGAAACAGTAAACGTTCTTGCGCAATAGGCCCTCGTATCAGGTATTTCAACAATCAATATAGATCCAGCATCTTCAATGGCATCAATAGTTATATGTAATAATTCTTCACGGGGACAAGCTCCGGTGATATCCAAAATTAGGACAACCTACAAATAAAAAATATTGAAATTACTAATAATTTTACAAAATTATGATTATATCTGTACCTTATAAAGTAAATTTGTTTCGTTATCAGCATCTTGAATAAATGTATTGATATCATCGCTTGATAAAACTTTAGATTTCTTTCCTCGGTATCCGATGTTTTTGTTCTTAATGAGCGGGACCAATTTTGAAATATTCCTTATATCAATATTAAGTAAACACTCCATAAAGTAGGAGGTTTTATAATTTTTGATTTTTCGTAATAGCGTATAAGCACATTCACGAAATTGGTCATATATTTTCTCATATACTAACTTGGATTTGGCCGGTAACATATTAGATACTATTGCATTTGCTTTCTCAGATATATCTGATGGGCTATCACTACCACTATCATAGTCAACATCCATCTTCTTGAAAATAACTTGAAATTAAAGCAACTACGAGCAAACACAGTCAAACAGTCAAACACGCGGCGTGCCAACAAACCGTTTCTATAGTAACGACACAGAAAGACCACTGGATGCTGTGAAATTGTGGGACAAAAAACCACGTCAAGATGTATTAGAAGTATTTATTTTTAATATATTTCAGACGATGTAAATTCGTGTATAAAATTCGTGTTTTCGTGGCACATTCGAGAGAATTTTTAAAATTATCACTCTCAGGTGCCATTAAAAAAATACTCATTTTACGCACAAAAATAACTATTGTCTTACCTGCTTCTTTTAGCTTTAAATTAATAGTTGTGTTCAATAGTATTTGGTGTAATTTATCAAATAAAACTTTGCCATTTATGCTTTGCTTATTGGAACAACATACCTATTGACTTGCTATGATTTTTGTTTTTAAACAAAATCAAGTGATATTTGTAGGTTATGTTATGTTACATTTCTTACACTTGTTTGGTTGTTCTGTCGCTTTTTAGTGTAGTGTATATTGCACTGACAGAACCGACCAGCTATTCGCAACCTTCAAATTCAATGAAAAAGTTCTAATAACACTGGTGTAGTGTGTAGTTTATCATAACTCGAAACTCTGTGTTTACAAAACGGTGCAACCGTTCAGAATGATTTTTATTTGTATAGATAAATTTTTACTATAGTTCATTTCATAGCCTTTCAGTTGCACGTCACCAAATATGACGTTATATCATGTTTTCAGCATGTCTTTGATTACTACATGACATTTGATGACGACTCTACAAAATTTTGACAGTTGTCAGGATCGTATTCAGACAAATAGGAAAAGGCTTTGAAATTAATAAGAATTGTGATCTCAAAACATTACAAAATGCTCTTTTTCGCTATACCTCGGCATGTTTATAATTATCAAAATAAATATATAAATTAAAAATAATATTCCAACTTCTAAAAAATGTAATTAACCACAATAATTAAAAATGGAAGTACTATTCTGATAAAAACTGTCAGGCGTACACTTTGACGTTTATCAAAAATAGCTAAAGAGCGTGTTCAATATTGCAATTTGACTTATGAGGCCATGACGTATAGCAAACGGCAGCCAATGAAATGCAGGCAATTGTAGTTATTTAATATCTACGTGTAGATCTCTCATGATGTTGTTGCCTTACGAAAATTTATAGTGAACGTACCGTTTTTTGCATTTCTTTCAACTTAATACGATAAAGCGAGATAGATGCCGTATGACGTGCAACTGAAAGGCTATGCAATGAACTTTTCCTACGGCTGCTTAGAATATGCATAAAAACGCACTGTCAACTTCCCTTGAAAAACGTCAATTTCAAACAGCGTATGTAAACGTTGCTGTGCAAAGTAAAATGACAACACAACTCATATTAACAACACATATCAATGAATCGAGATGAAATCTAGCCTGTGGACACTGTCACTACTGACAGTTCTCATTTCTCATTAAAATAAAGTCAAATTTATTGCAAACTTTAAAAAAGCAGTGTTACACGATGATAGAAGATGAATTTAACTGTACTCCTCCAGAAATACTTGAAAGGGTCTCCCAAATCACGCAAAATCTTTTACCATTAATTTCCAAAGAGAGGTATGAAAGTTCTTATGAAACATTCATAAAATGGAAAAATGAACGAAACCTAAACTCGTTATCAGAGAATGTTCTGCTTGTTTATTTTGAAGAATTAGCGCAAAAATATAAATCTTCAACATTGTGGTCGCACTATTTTATGTTGAAAAGCACTATAAACATCTGGTCGTTTTAAATAAGATTTGCTTTACCTAACAATAGATAGGAACCAATAAAAATATATATATATATATATATATATATATATATATATATATATATATATATATATGAATAGCTGGGCTTCCGGGATCTGCTCCGTGTTGTCACTGGTTGATTCTCAATAGAATCGTTCAACTGACGACGTTTCGGCACAATCTCATGTGCCATCTTCAGGTCTTTGCTTCTAGTTGAACTGACTTCTCTTAGCGTTGTCGAAGGTTTATGTACTCTCTTCGTTTTCCGGTCTGCTGCACACATGTCTGTTTGTTGGCGGGGGTGCGCGGGGCTTTCTATTTGTGATCTCCTCCCCGTAGAGTAGAGTTATGTTCTGCTTTAGGTTTCCACGGGCATTATATGAATAGCTGGGCTTCCGGGATCTGCTCCGTGTTGTCACTGGTTGATTCTCAATAGAATCGTTCAACTGACGACGTTTCGGCACAATCTCATGTGCCATCTTCAGGTCTTTGCTTCTAGTTAAACTGACTTCTCTTAGCGTTGTCGAAGGTTTATGTACTCTCTACTCTACGGGGAGGAGATCACAAATAGAAAGCCCCGCGCACCCCCGCCAACAAACAGACATGTGTGCAGTAGACCGGAAAACGAAGAGAGTACATAAACCTTCGACAACGCTAAGAGAAGTCAGTTTAACTAGAAGCAAAGACCTGAAGATGGCACATGAGATTGTGCCGAAACGTCGTCAGTTGAACGATTCTATTGAGAATCAACCAGTGACAACACGGAGCAGATCCCGGAAGCCCAGCTATTCATATAATGCCCGTGGAAACCTAAAGCAGAACATAACTCTACTCTACGGGGAGGAGATCACAAATAGAAAGCCCCGCGCACCCCCGCCAACAAACAGACATGTGTGCAGTAGACCGGAAAACGAAGAGAGTACATAAACCTTCGACAACGCTAAGAGAAGTCAGTTTAACTAGAAGCAAAGACCTGAAGATGGCACATGAGATTGTGCCGAAACGTCGTCAGTTGAACGATTCTATTGAGAATCAACCAGTGACAACACGGAGCAGATCCCGGAAGCCCAGCTATTCATATAATGCCCGTGGAAACCTAAAGCAGAACATAACTCTACTCTACGGGGAGGAGATCACAAATAGAAAGCCCCGCGCACCCCCGCCAACAAACAGACATGTGTGCAGTAGACCGGAAAACGAAGAGAGTACATAAACCTTCGACAACGCTAAGAGAAGTCAGTTTAACTAGAAGCAAAGACCTGAAGATGGCACATGAGATTGTGCCGAAACGTCGTCAGTTGAACGATTCTATTGAGAATCAACCAGTGACAACACGGAGCAGATCCCGGAAGCCCAGCTATTCATATAATGCCCGTGGAAACCTAAAGCAGAACATAACTCTACTCTACGGGGAGGAGATCACAAATAGAAAGCCCCGCGCACCCCCGCCAACAAACAGACATGTGTGCAGTAGACCGGAAAACGAAGAGAGTACATAAACCTTCGACAACGCTAAGAGAAGTCAGTTTAACTAGAAGCAAAGACCTGAAGATGGCACATGAGATTGTGCCGAAACGTCGTCAGTTGAACGATTCTATTGAGAATCAACCAGTGACAACACGGAGCAGATCCCGGAAGCCCAGCTATTCATATAATGCCCGTGGAAACCTAAAGCAGAACATAACTCTACTCTACGGGGAGGAGATCACAAATAGAAAGCCCCGCGCACCCCCGCCAACAAACAGACATGTGTGCAGTAGACCGGAAAACGAAGAGAGTACATAAACCTTCGACAACGCTAAGAGAAGTCAGTTTAACTAGAAGCAAAGACCTGAAGATGGCACATGAGATTGTGCCGAAACGTCGTCAGTTGAACGATTCTATTGAGAATCAACCAGTGACAACACGGAGCAGATCCCGGAAGCCCAGCTATTCATATAATGCCCGTGGAAACCTAAAGCAGAACATAACTCTACTCTACGGGGAGGAGATCACAAATAGAAAGCCCCGCGCACCCCCGCCAACAAACAGACATGTGTGCAGTAGACCGGAAAACGAAGAGAGTACATAAACCTTCGACAACGCTAAGAGAAGTCAGTTTAACTAGAAGCAAAGACCTGAAGATGGCACATGAGATTGTGCCGAAACGTCGTCAGTTGAACGATTCTATTGAGAATCAACCAGTGACAACACGGAGCAGATCCCGGAAGCCCAGCTATTCATATAATGCCCGTGGAAACCTAAAGCAGAACATAACTCTACTCTACGGGGAGGAGATCACAAATAGAAAGCCCCGCGCACCCCCGCCAACAAACAGACATGTGTGCAGTAGACCGGAAAACGAAGAGAGTACATAAACCTTCGACAACGCTAAGAGAAGTCAGTTTAACTAGAAGCAAAGACCTGAAGATGGCACATGAGATTGTGCCGAAACGTCGTCAGTTGAACGATTCTATTGAGAATCAACCAGTGACAACACGGAGCAGATCCCGGAAGCCCAGCTATTCATATAATGCCCGTGGAAACCTAAAGCAGAACATAACTCTACTCTACGGGGAGGAGATCACAAATAGAAAGCCCCGCGCACCCCCGCCAACAAACAGACATGTGTGCAGTAGACCGGAAAACGAAGAGAGTACATAAACCTTCGACAACGCTAAGAGAAGTCAGTTTAACTAGAAGCAAAGACCTGAAGATGGCACATGAGATTGTGCCGAAACGTCGTCAGTTGAACGATTCTATTGAGAATCAACCAGTGACAACACGGAGCAGATCCCGGAAGCCCAGCTATTCATATAATGCCCGTGGAAACCTAAAGCAGAACATAACTCTACTCTACGGGGAGGAGATCACAAATAGAAAGCCCCGCGCACCCCCGCCAACAAACAGACATGTGTGCAGTAGACCGGAAAACGAAGAGAGTACATAAACCTTCGACAACGCTAAGAGAAGTCAGTTTAACTAGAAGCAAAGACCTGAAGATGGCACATGAGATTGTGCCGAAACGTCGTCAGTTGAACGATTCTATTGAGAATCAACCAGTAACAACACGGAGCAGATCCCGGAAGCCCAGCTATTCATATAATGCCCGTGGAAACCTAAAGCAGAACATATATATATATATATATATATATATATATATATATATATATATATATATATATATATATATATATATATATATATATGATAATAAAGTCGCAGCCGTAGGAAAAGTATAGTGTGTAACTCGTGTGAAAAGTGCTATTTTCAAAACTTGTTGCACAATATACTATTACGCACTTAATTCAACCATTATATAACCAAATTTGTTTAAATCGTTTCTAACTTGCCTAGTTTTCCATCATGGCTTTCATACAAATATTTGTGTATATTTAATTTTGCTCGAAAGTCGTAAGATGATGGATATTCCATTTTAAAAGTCAAAGGTTATATTTTCGGTTGTAAGGAATATGTTTGCAACCTTTTAACTCACTCGTAACTGAATTTGGGAGGTCGTTTCGAATAAACTACATTTTATCGTCTTTTCCCAAGCACGCAAAAAATGTATTGTTGACAAATTGTAAATTTAGAGAGAAGGAATTTTAAATTAAGATAATATTGAAGGAATATAGGGAGAACTGTGATGAATTGTTCGTACTTTATTGCTGAAAAAACTAAAAGAGATTACTGAAAAATTAAAAAAGAAAAATAATTCTTGGTATTATCAAAATGTTTTGGTTCAGAAAAAGCCTTAAATGTAAAAAATAAATATGGGCGAGAATTTAACATTTAATATTTCATTAGTCATCTCAAATGACTACTCTGGTTTAAATGCCCAATTTTATAAGGACTCACTTAAGAAGTGGAAAAATATCCTTCCTAAGTACACCGCCTCCACGAGTCGCCAAATTACTCCTGGAGATGGAATAAGAAATGACGGGAAGACAACGGGATGGCGTTGTAAATTCATAATAGATGAAAATGATGAAATATTTAGACGGGAAAGGCGTTGGCAATGCCACCAGGTGTTTATGTAGGATATAAAAGAGATGGGGATACGAAGGAAAACGTCAGTAAGGAAAACGAGGTGGCAATGTGTTAATGGCTGTTGTTTTCATAGCGCAAGACTGTTATGAATTCGAATGACAGTGCGATAATTACACGTCGCTTAAAAAAAACCGTTTGATATGCAAGATAGATATTATTTTGACAAACATCAGTTTTGATAAATCGGACAAACAGCTGTTTATTCCGGAAATTTTAATCTAAAACTGTATTGTTACATAGCTTGGCTCTATAAAAGCGCCATTTTATGATTGACATATTAGTCCAGTAAATGAAGATTAAGATTATTTTCATTTTCTGGTTGAAAGTGGCTTTTGGTACCTCATTAAAGATGAGACAAAGTTTGCGTGAAAAGCTCGTGCGACGGCCGAGAAAATGGCCCCAAAAGACCAGGAAAATCGGTTCTCCCAAAATATGGCAGTTAGAGATTTTCGGTTCTGATAAAAATTGAAGATCAGTTAATTTTCTACAAAAATGGTCCTTATGATTTCTCTCGAAAATTTGCCCGTTTTCGAGAGAAACGGGGCCAAGCGCATTCCGAATAATGAGCTTCTGTGTTGTATGTGCATTTACACATGAGCGCGGGCGGACAAATTATCCAATAACTTTGTTAAAAATGCATATTTTCTCCTGATTCAAAGTTCATGTGAAAGAGGAAATCTGCCGCTACTATCATACCCTGTAAATTGAGTCACGGTTTGACTCCTTTGGTCATATCGGAACACGAGTCAAACTTTCTGCTCCCGGCCAGGAATTTGTTCCTTGTTTTTTTTGTATTGCACTAATTTGCTCCAAATTTTCTTGATTATGGGTCCTCACAAGGTCCTTTGTCATCTGTGAAATATGTAAACTCTAATTTTTTGTCTTTGTTTGTGGAATCCCAATTTTTTGCTGTTTTTGGAGCGCGGGTAAATTTTGTAAACAACCACCAATTAAAAATTCATACATGATCGGATTGGTCTCTATGACACATCATTTGAAAGCTAAGAACGTCTACTTTTCGGCTGTGCAATTAATTTTTTTCACGAAGTTGTCAATTTTTCAAGAAAATTGGAAAACGCGTGCTCAAGGAAAAAACGCACTTTTTTTTGTGGCTTTTTTCTCCCTGCTCTTTATTTCTAACCTTTTAACACCTCCACTAGTGTGAAGGGTGAATTCTCACCTTTTCATCAATGTATATAAAGTCATATCATTTGATCCGTGGGAAAAAACTCGAGTATTAATGTACACGCAATAATTTCTTACTTTCGTTGCTTTCATCGTTCGTCGCGTGTGCGCTCTATGCGGCGCTCGTGTCGTCTGCTACAGTCAATGCGGAGATATAAGTGTGTTTGTTTTCTTTCATTATTTTGATAAATATTATTGTCAATTATAGAAAGAAAAGTGACAAAAGTAAAGAATATTGAACAAATATTGAGGTTTTTCGTCAAAATTAACCCCAAAGCTCAAATTTTGTAAACATATTTCATGAGTCTCAAAATTTCCGATTTTTCAACCCTATTTTTTTGAAGAAAATATTGATGTTGCGAAAAAAATCATAAGGACCATTTTTGTAGAAAAATAACTGATCTTCAATTTTTATCTGAACCGAAAATCTCTAACTGCCATATTTTGGGAGATATTCGCGGAGAACCGATTTTCCTGGTCTTTTGGGGCCATTTTCTCGGCCGTCGCACCAGCTTTTCACGCAAACTTTGTCTCATCTTTAATGAGGTATCAAAAGCCACTTTCAACCAGAAAATAAAAATGGAAACTAATAATCTAAAGGTTGGCCTTTTTTTCCTCCTTCATTGACTGGATTATACACCTTTTTTTGTTATAGACATGTAAGTAAACACAAACAACACTATGCTTCGGTAGAAAGGAAAAATAAACAATTGGGTAAAACACTAGATAGTAAAGAGCTTATTCAGATTCCGTTTATTGACGAATTCCATCGGTATCTTTTAAAAAGTTGACTAAACACATCAATATCGTCATTGAAGTTTGACCATACCGTTTCTATACTAAATGACACTATTAATACACAGATTTCTAAATAACATATCACCATGTTTTTTATATTTACGACACGCGAAAAAGATGTGGTTTAAATCTTCAATCTGATTGCAGTCTTCGCAAATTGACAAAACAACACCCTGTATAAAGGATTTTTAAAAATTGCTTTACATATTTGGAAAGAGCACAAAAAACTGATTTCACTGACGTATTTTCTGTTCAAAGTTTCAGTTTATCAGAATTGTGTTGTTGTTTGTTAATTTTAACGTCTCTTTTCTGACCTAATGGCCTAAACTGGACGGGACCTACAGCTTATCGTGGGCTCCGAATCACGGTCCTCAATCACCTTAAACCCAGGACTATGCCTTTGTCATGCAAGTGATCTACCGTCTAACAAGTGTGTAATTGTGTCACCAACCCCTATCAGTTCCACGAGATATCCGATCACATCCGGCCTGTCCGGCATTAATGAAACTACGTATGACACAAATACCTTTTTGCACTTGCCAAAGTCTTATCTGACTTTAATTCCACTTAAATGCGGCAGGATTCGAACCTACTCTCCGAACACTGACCAAGCTGAATTGGCAGACGCCTTACCAACTAGGCCACCGTGTCCGATCATCAGAATTGTGATGGCTCTAAATGTAATTAGAGAGATTTTTATTAATTCTATAACGTTTTGCCTAAGGATGTGAAATAAAATCACACTTGTTCCCAAGAACAAAGACATTAAAAATGTCCTACATTGCACCAGCGTCTGGACTTCAACAACTACTCCTTGGGCTATATGCCCCCCCCCCCCCCCAGGTATTGAATTACGAAAATCCAGACGTGGTTTGGAGCCCGACCAAGTCGGGGCTTTAAACCAAAAGCTTCGATTGAAGTCCAGTCGCTGGTGCAGTGTAGGACATTTTTAATGTCTTTGTTCTTGGGAACAAGTGTGATTTTATTTCACATCCTTTGGAGTTTTGTTACGCCCATGGTCCTTTTTTGGTATTTTTTTGGTTCAAAAAATTCCACCGTCGTTACTATAACGTTTTAATTCATATTATACGATCTAATGACAATTTTTAGAATTTATGATGAAATCATTTCTTTCTAACCAATTAAAATATCTAATTGGGTGTTTAACTAATTTTCAGATTCTATTTAAAACCTTATAAATAACAAGTACTATATGAATAATTAACAACACAATATGTTTTTTTAATTTTAGTTGCGTACATAATTTTTACCAGCAATTTGTTAATTTTTATAATGTGCCTTTTGAATATTGCGCAATTGTTGAAATTACGTCACTGGTTGCGTAACTGAAGTTAGATATAAGCCGAATCGAAAGTTCAACGAATTCACTCGACATCAAAGTTAAAATTGTTAAATGTCACTGTCAATAATGTCATTTCTTTGATTTTTGTTGAAGCGTGGGTTTTTGATTTTGCATTTATTTTTGACTTATTAATATTTTTTAGTTAGTATATAGTATTTTCTTTGTTTCTAAGTTAGTGTATTTGTGTTTTCCCGACTTTAAAATCATTATTCTATATTCTTCTTCTTCTTCGTCTTCGTTTTTCGAAACTAGTGATGGTCTTGGTCTGTTATGTTTCTTCTTTTTTAATCGTTTACCGTAAAGCAAATCAGTACCGTACCAGTGACGTAACTGTATTAAAAGTTGCATAAAATCTCAAATCTTTTTTATTAGTTTTTATCTATTTTAAGCAAAAAAACATGCAATTATGTAGAAAGTAATTAAGTATGAGTAATTAGAAATACAAAACAAATGAGGTTAGATTTGGAGTTAAACACCTAATTATAGGTCCGTATGTTGAAAAATAGTTTAATTTTTATTATTTTCTCAATCACATACAGCTAATAATTTTTTTGTTTCAAAAATGATTGGCCCTGGTCGGATTTTAGTTTTTTAAACAATTTTTTTTAAAGCAAACAGGAAAACTTAAAAATCAATGTCGGTACCACATATAATCAGGTTAACAAAAATGGGAAATTATAAACAAATCGTTACAATATGTCAATTCTTCTTCTTTTTCTTTTTCTTCTTTCTACGTTGTTGAATGGTACCCAATCTCTTATATATTCTTTTAAGCACTTAACTTTAGAACTTTGTTAAATTAGTTTCTTCTTTTTTAAAAAATTTGTTAATTCCATTCAATGCATAGACAAATAAAGGTAGACACCCGGATGAATACACCAAAATGGCAACCAAGCCCATAGTTCTTGCCCTCCTAATAGTTAGCGCAACGGTCGATCAGATGATTCAGATGTTGCCAGTGTTCATCTAAATTCTAAGCGAAAGCGACAATTAACCCAATAATGCAATGTTTTTCATATGAGTCAGATAATTTTGTTACACAATGTGGCAATGCGGAAAAAATTAAACTTCAATAACTGCTGTGGAGGGAAATATGATACTAGGCCAATTTAATTTTAGGTTATGTTAGGAGATTCTAGGTAAGTAATGTAAGTATATTTTTAAATTAATGTAGATTTAGTAAATTTGTTTATCATCATCATTAATATAACACGGGCACTTTATTTATTTGCATTATTTTAAGAAACATTTTATAGATACAGTATTTTTGAAGATTACCTGATCCTTAAACCGAAATTGAAAATATGTCTAGCCCAGGAAGATTTAGATATAAATGTCTAGTCCAGACTTGGCATAACTGTTTTTACAATCCCATATTTGATATTTCTTATAAGAACAAACATTTTTTTAAATTTCCTAACCAATTATAAGGCAAATCTGGTTTCAAAATTTAAATTTGCCATATATAGAAGATATTTCTGTTATTTGCGAAGATCATTTTTCATTAGATTCATTTAGTAAAAGTTCATTACTTCGCAATCGATTAGTTATAAATGCAGTGCCTCTTAAAGTTACTACTAACTAATCTAACAAACAATGTAGTTTTTATACCCGAACCTGAGGCTGGACATGGTGAAATAATAAATCAGCCACATGATTTAGTTTTGTCTGTCAACAATGAAGATAACAACTGTGGCAGTCAAGCAAAACGTAAACTTAATTTTATAGATGAAAAATCAAATAAAAATTTTTTTTGCTATAAATGGTTTTTAAAAACATTCCAAAAGCTTTTATGAAAGGTCAGAGAAATAAAAAAATATGTTATTTACTTTAATACAAAACTAAAGCTGCATATATTTACATAACTCTTTTCTTGTTTTATAGGCTCTAGATGTATGCATATGGCCATCTTCAATTAATTACATCTTTTATCATAATTTAAATTGTTCTTGTTTTGGTATTGTTTTTAATAAAAATGTTTATTTAAATGTGTTTCAATTATTGTTTTAATAACAATAATATCTCTTGTTTCTGACCAAACTTTGCATATTAGTTTCAAAGCTACTTAATTATTTAAATAGCTTTGAGCTAATTTGTAAATATTGGTCAGAAACAAGAGATGAGGTATAAATAATAATAAATAATTTTAAATGAACCGCCATTCTACTTCTTTCTTTCTTCTTTTTTTAAACGTTATCTTTAACTATTAGGGTGTTCGCACATCTAAATTAGTTCCAATAAGATCCGTGCCCCCCTATCTGGCGTCGGAATGTTGTGATTTTGTTGACACTCATTTCCACGGGGATTGCATATCTCGTTTACTTGTTATTTTATCTATGATTCAATGTGTTACTAATGTCAAGCTGATTCATTCGCCATTTTGTAAGCCGCTTTTTGATGTATTTTACCGTTGGTGCTTTTTGCTATTTTTTGATTTTGATGAACCCTTCGGTTTATATGGAGGGTTCACCTACACGTTCTACATTGCGTTTAGAACATGGAGGTTTTCGTTTTGATTGTAATTATAAATTCAAGTTGATCCCCACATGGTTGAAATCATTGGGGTGGAGGGTTGTTAGAATGCGTAATGACTCTGGACTAGCGCCCATTTCCGTTAGCTCCAGCCTTTTAAGTGTTTACGTATTAGGGCATTTCATCCCCCTCAAGGTTGTTGGTCATCTTTAAAAAATTTTTTAAAACATTTTCTAAAATAATGTTTTAATGTTGTCTTTTACTTAAATCGTTTAAAAATCATCATTTTTCAATTTTATTACCCCAGGGTAAGTAGTTAAAAATTATCAGTAGTAATACCCCTAGGGCCTTGATAATACCGAGATAATTTTGTCATAGAGAATGCTGTAAGCGTGTTACTTGATAATAGCCCGAGGCCGAAGGCCGAGGGCTATTATCCTTAAGCAACACGTTTGAAGGATTCTCTATGACAAAATTTTGAGGATTTATCAAGGCCCGAGGGGTATTCGATAAGATAATTTTTTACTTTGTAGATTTAAAAACTTTTAAACTAGTTGTCAGTTTGACGTTTAATTAATTTTTAATCAAAAACTTGACTTGTTGAAAACACCAAACTGAAAACACCACATGTAGGGTGTTATCGCTGTAATCCATAGCTGATTGGATAAAATTTGACACATGACTCTAAATTAAGTAATTTGATTGGTTACTATAGTTAGTAAAAAATTATCATTGTAATCGTGTTACTATTTTCTTGTAATTATTTGTAGGCCTGATGATGGCTAATAGCCGAAACTAGTCGCCTTTGTTTATAATTTCCCATTTTTGGTAACCTGATTATATGTGGTACCGACATTGATTTTGAAGTTTTACTTTTTAATTTTTTTTAACCTTCGGGTTCAGTTGGTGTGTTAATTTCAAAAAATTGGAGAAATATTATTTCCGAAAACCAACCACTTTTGTACCAGGCTATAAATAAACTCTTCCTTACGTGGATTGTCTCTCTCTCCCTCCGTGTAGCCGGGAAATACGGAGATATTCCCAGAGAGATCGTTAAAGCCTACAAATATAAATATGTATACGATTAAAGGAGGCGGAAATTGTGGAGATTCCGACCGACTTCAAGAGGGATCTAAAAAATCTTTTAATAAATATCTCAGGAATATTGCATGAGCTTTCAGTTTTTGAAATTTTTATTCATTACGAATACGGTAAAGGACCCCGCACCATTTTTATGGAAACGGGAGCACCGTCAAATTGTCTGCATTTTTGATATGTGATAGTACTTGATGTCCTGATCAATAGTGTCCATGGGCCCAATCCTATCCTATCGCTAGATTTCGATATACAGGGCGTTAAAGTTCAAGATTCCGAAATTTTAAAATGTGTACCAAAAAGTTCCTGTAAAATGTTTTTAAAAGGTTCTGGCGGATATACGTAGTCAAAATAACCACGCATTACATCAGGTCTAGAACTAGAATGTCACCAGGCCCTGATCGAAGCTTGCAACAACAACGTGGTCACGTTAGCTTGGATCAAAGGTCATGGAAAACCAAAAGGCAACCGAGCAGCTGACTCTTTAGCTAAGAAAGCAGCCTCCCAAAAACTTTTGGGACCTGGCACTTTCATAAGCTTATCGGCATCAGCTGTGGCTGACCTACTGAAGAAACACTCTCTTGACAAGTTTAAGGGTAGATGGGACGACGAAACAGGTTGCAAGCTAGCCAAGGAACTTTTACAGTATCCGAACAGCGAAACAGCCAAAAAATACATGACTATGAACAGACAGAACCTGCGCACAGCCACAGGTATCTTGACTGGCCACTGTCATCTACGAAAACACCTCTACAGGATGGGGTTATCTGACACTCCACTGTGTAGAGGATGTGAACAGGAAGACGAGACTGTCGAACACATTCTTTGCGAATGCCCGACACTCTCACAAATGAGACATTTTCTTTTCGGCGAGCGGTGGCTAACACATGCCAACATGAGGGAGCTACCTTCAGGCGACGTCATCGCCTACTTTAAACAAGAAGGCTGGCTGACGAGCTAGAAGGAAGGCTCAACCTCAGAAGGACGCACAATGGGCCAAATGTGGCCTACGTGCTGTGGGGTGACCCACCCTTCTAGATTTACAGATACAGATGTAGTCAAAATATATACGTAATAAATAAAATAAAAATATATTTCCTTACAGGGCGATTCATGTTTCCACAGGCCTTTTTGTTCAAAGTATGTATTTTTAACATGCAGAAATAGCCTGAAATATCGATAAAAAAGTCACCGTCAAAGTTTCTGATTATTGGATATAATGTAGATCTTGACGTCCTCGTTCAAAATTGTAATAGGTAAAATTGGATCCTATGGCTTGTTTTCGAGAAATTAAACGATTAAACTGTAAAAATATCAATTTTCACCAATAGCAACTTTTAGTAATAAAAAATAAACGAAATATTGTAAATTAAATATTTTTACACACTGTATTAGATTATATTGCACCGTTATGTTAATCGGAGGCAGGCTAAAAATTCATACTTACAGGGTGATCTCAATTAAGCTTGTAAGATGACAAAATCAACAAATCTAAAACAGCTGCCAAACAATTAATAATTAATTGTTACATTTTAGTTATTTTTTAATAAGTTAATCTTGCAGCTACAGCAGCCACCAGAATTTACAGAAATGTGATTTTTGAGTAGCTGTAGATCCTTTACTATTTACCTTAGATAATAAGTGTGATATATCGTTGAAATCAGCTCACTGAGGAGATTTTAAAAATGTTAAAATACATAGAGCGTTCCATTAAAAACTTTGATATGGCAGGGCCTTATGAAACACCCTGTAACATTGTAAGTAATTTTAAAATATAACACTTAAAGCTGACTACAATTTTTGTAAATAATATTTTTCCGTATCTTTTATTATAACAGATCTACTGAGCTTTGTCACAATAATCAATCACCCTGTATCTATACAGGTTGCTCAGTATATTTTTTTGATATTTTGATAATTAAAAAAAATGAAATAATGGTTTTAGAAACAGCTTTAATATCATAATAAAGCTTTAAACTACCTACCTTAATTATTTACACTGTATTTTTTTTCAGATTATTCAATTATTTATTGGATTTAATAAACTACATAGGAAAAATATCATTTTCATGTGAAGAATCTCTCGCAAATATTAAGAAACGATATTAAATAAATGTATAGGGTGGTGTAATAGGAGGTATTTCAAAGCTCGATGGAATAATCGATTTTCCACAATTGCATATGATTCTCCAAAAATATCAGTGAAATATTCCTAAAAAGGGATAACAAGTAAACCAAAACGCTAGGGCTCTAACGCATTGGTGTTGTAGAAGCGAGCTTAAAATATGAATTATGGGTTCGATAAAAAAAACTCAAATATGCCTACCTATTTTTTTATCTATTGGAACAATAAACCTTTTAATTGTTTGGCAGCAGTTTTAGATTTGTTGATTTTGTCATCTTACAAGCTCAAGTGAGATCACCCTGCCTCCAATTAATATAACGGTGCAATATAATCTAATACAGTGCGTAAAATATTTAGTTTACAATATTTTGTTATTTTTTATTACTAAAAGTAGTTGCTATTCGTGGAAACATCATAAACTCACTAAAAAATCTACGTTTATCTTTCTTAATACCGGAATTTCCAGATTTTGCTTAACAATCCCCTTTGATTACTTTTTCCTAGCCCTTGTTTCGTTTTCCTTTATAGAAACTTCACACGTTCACATCCATCAATACGCATTTTTGTATAAAAGAAAAAAAAACAAATTATTTGAAACGACATCCTAATCATTTATCAGAAATATCGCCGGATAAATGAGTTCTTTATGCTTCAAAAACAACTCTTAAAGTTTTGACAAACTCTGATCAAAATGAAAATTTTTTCGGTTTTGCCATTTTCTTACATACCATCTTGTAGAGCTAGACGAGTAGATTCAAAATCACTAGATACAGTTGATGATTACTTCTCAAGTTATTACATTTTTCGAAGGAGTTTTGCGGAATTTTAGGAAGCTATAATAAGATTTAGATAATATACTTTTAGTCTGTCCCCAGAAGAACAAGAAAACGCTTTTCGTTCATAAAACTCTTGTGGGAAATTTATATCATTAACCTAATCTTTTAAAAACGACCCATATCCGCCTAAAAGGATTTTTTTAATATTTAATCACATACAATTGTTCGATAAATCGCTCCATTCCGATTTTTTTCCGGATATTAGCGTTAATCGATGTAATGGTTATTCTATTATTCAAAAGTGGTTTCGATACTTTGTTAAAATATTACTTATGGCTCGATTAAGACATAAATGAAGGTTTGGGCGGAATGAATAAATAAATAGTTCTTGGTGATTGATACGTTTACGTTGATTTATTCGTTCAAGTAGATATCAGAATTGTTTTTTTTTTATTTTCACTTTAGTTTAAGAACTATGTTTCGTAGTAGTTTATGATACAAGGACGAGAAGAGTTACTTTTTCGAACAATTATGGACCATATATTATAAAGTAACACTTTATAGTATAGGTTGAAAGTTTTTCCATTTGTTATTTAGAAAAAAACATTATTTTTTCTTAAAAAAATTCTGTAGGCCGTCAAATTGCAAAAAAAATAAAAAACTATTGGAAATTGTTGTTGGGAGTGCCTAATATGTGTAAAAAAATCGAGACCAGTGTGGGTATTATAGCAAAGGCTACAGAAGACATAGTCTCCGATTTTAAACCCGCTGATGTTGAGCACCAAGTAATTAGCTCAGGTCTTTCGGACCATGAAGCAGTTCTTGCCAAATTTATGATATCACGCACAGCTCCAAAAAAAGTCAGTTGGTCCGAATTTTCTCTCAGCGTAATTTTGAAAAATTGTATAACTTGTGTCTAGCTACTAATTGGAATGGTCTTTCTGAAAATATTGACTCTAAATTCTTGGAATTCCTAAATAAAATAATTAAGTGTTTCAACACAGCATTTTCCCATCACCCCATTAAAACTAAACGTCATAAACCTTCTTCTAAAAATATGAGGTCACTTATGCATATTAAAATATTAATAATATTAAACTATATCAACAACTATAGAATACTGTATTGGAAAATTATCAAATCTACTAAGAAAAACTATTATAAAAATCGCATCTGAAGAGCTGAAAACTCTTCCAAAGAAACCTGGTCTATTATAAATGAATTAAGAAATAAAACCCGTTCTTTAAATAGCTCTAACATAGCTCCTGGTCAGGATGCTCTCTCCTTCCTCCTACCTACTAAAAGGATCACTAAGAGTTTCTTCCTAGGACCAGTAGACGAGCACGTACTAGTGCAAACCATAAACAGCATTCAAAATAAATCTTCCTGTGGAAATGATGGCTGTTCCACTAAAATATTTTCAAATATACCTGATGTAGTAATTAACATGTTAACTTCGCTGATTAATGAATCCTTCGAATCTGGTAACTTTCCGAACTGTCTAAAAACAGCTATAATAATCCCACGTCATAAGGGTGGCGACAAATCCGAAACCTGTAACTACAGACCTATTGCTTTATTACCTACCTTATCGAAGATAATAGAAAGGATAATGAAATATCGCCTACTGTCCTTTCTTTCCAAACAATAACACCTCATCAGTATGCTTTCCTACCTAAAAAATGCACTAGTGACGCACTGTTTTCCGTTCTTAATGAAATATACACTTCACTTAATGATAAACTTTTCACAGCTTCAGTATTTTGTGACTTCGCAAAGGCCTTTTATTGTGTTAATCATGAAATTTTAATTAAGAAACTACAAATTTACGGCGTACAGGGTTCTCCTTTGCAAAGGTTTAAAACTTACCGAGAAAATAGAAATCAGCAGGTGCGTGCCAATGGTGAGGATTCTTCAAATCTGCCAATTAGCAGTGGAGTACCTCAAGGTTCAGTATTAGGTCCAATTTTATTTTTATTATTCATCAACAGACTTAAAAATAAGTGGAAGAATAACGTTATTTTAAATGCTGATATATATTTCTACCGAAATATATTTTTTTTATGATAGTAAACAAATTGCACAAATGAAAAGAAAAATAGTCTAATCTCCCAGGAATTGGACATTGAATGTCAACGTTGGTTCCAACCAACGTCGGGACTTCTATAATTCAATACCTATTGGGGCATATAGCCCAAGGAGCAGTTGTTTGAAGTCCAGACGTTGTGGCAACGTTGACATTCAATGTCCAATTCCTGGGAGATTAGACTATTTTTCTTTTCATTTGTGCAATAACGTTATTTGCTGATGACACGAGTGTAATCTGGAGTAGTTCTGATATACAGACATTACAATCTAGCATAAACAAAGATCTAGTAACTATTAAGTCCTGGTCTGACTCGAATGCGCTTTGTTTCAACACCAGTAAAACCGTAGCCTTGTCTTACAGAGGTACTTTACAGCATCTAAACAATAATCCGATTCTAACGGTGAACTCAATTAAGGTTTTAGGTCTTTATATAGACAAATTCCTAAAATGGTACACTCATATTGATACCTTGGCAAAAAAATTATCTAAGTAAGCCAATACTTACTTACTTTGATCCTGCGTTGACATTCTCGAGCCACATCTAGAAGACAGTATTCTCTGCGTTTCGAATGCTTGGGTTTCTTATTCGCAATATGAAAGACTTTACTGAATTCTCTACTATGAACTTACTAGTTTCTACACTTGTACGATCAAGGCTAGAATACGCGTGCATCATCTGGAATCCTATGTTTAATTACCAAATAGTTCAACTCGAAAGGATTCAGCGAAAATTCTTCAAGATGTGTTCATTTATTTTAGATAAAGAATTTCCAGCAAGAGGTACTCCTCAGGAATACTTTTACGAACGCTTCAATGCCTGTAGTCTAATCAAGCGAAGAATCATGCTATCTGTGATTTTCTTACTTAAATTAGTAAATGGTAATATCGACTGCATTAATTTGACAAAGATGCTAAGTTTTCACGTTCCTAGAATGAATGCTAGAAGCAATAATTTATTATATCTTCCTTCTCACAGAACCAACATTTATAAATCCTCCCCTTTATATCAGGAAATTACAAATTATTCCAAGATCGAACCTAAGCTCGATTTATTAAGCTGTAAGGCTATTGAAATTAAATGTTTTTACTCATCAAATTAAATGTAAATAATTAAAATTCTAATTTTTCGCTTAGTTGTTAACGCATGTTGTAATTTTATGTTTATTTCTGTCTTAACTTTATCTAGATATTCTATTCACCTGTAAGTCTCTCATCCGTCGATTGGGAGTCTGATATAATTACACACTTTTTTCTCAGTGAGTTTTTTTCAGTGCGTAATTATACTTGGATTCGCAATCTACGTGAAGAAGTTCTGAAACATTATCTTGTAATAGGGGCAACCCGTTTGATAGTGTAACTCCTAAATAAATAAATAAATAAATAAATAAACAACCAACCCAAACCCTAATTTGACTGGACTAATCATCAAATATTTGTACAGGGATAACGTGCAGGAAATTTCGTTTAACACTGAAACTTAATTTTTTATGCAACCGTAAGCAAAGTGCATGTGTAGTAGAGGCAAGCAGAAAGCAAATAATTTGTTAAACGTGAATGCAAAATTAAAATTCGGTTTTACTATTTGTGTTTTATAATTTCTTTTTCAGCACCATCGCCATGAATATTTCATCAAGTATCTCTTCATCCTCGAGTTCTCCTAAAAGACTAAAATTTCCATTTCCTTTTCAATTTTCCTTCCTCTCCTTTAACACGGTCATGAAATTTTAAAAAAAGCTTTAAAGTGAAATACTTAAAGCCAAAATGGATGTGGTACACATCTCGGTTTGTCTATTAAACGAAGTGTTCAAAAATTTAAGTTCAAAAAAATTCACAAAAGCAATAATAAGCATCTATTTTGATTTGAAAATAACAGACAATATTATAACATAGTATTTTGTACCTATTAAATTTAACGCCGAATAAATTGTTATTTGTTAATCAATACATGGTGTCCGTCAATATTGTTCATTGCAAATTTTATAATATTTTTAGAGGTTAGTTGAAATGTTACAATTTTAAAGCATTGTTTAAATATATATTTATATATATGTTAAAGTTATAAAAAGCTTTTCGGTTGCTGAAGAAAACCAACTCTAACTTTATCAAGTTTGTAAATAAAAGAAACTCGTACAAAGTAACTTGAAACAAAACTATAAAAAATCAAAAATCTACTTGAGCTTACTTCTTTATAAAAAAACAAAAAACTTTTGACGCGATGATATTTTTGTATCTTACCCCATTTTTTATGTATTTTCCTACTAAAACGAACCACAATTTCCCTAACCAAGGCTATGATTTGAAATAAACGTTGACTATCTCGTAAAATTAAGACTATGTATGCAGCTGCAGGGGGCGCTTCGCTCGCAAGCAGACAAGCTAGACAAAAGCAAAAGCAAAACAAGCAAAAGCAACAGAAACAAAATAAGGCTACAGAGTTAGCGTCCAGGCCGCCGCAAGCCAAACAATTCCAAAACTATACTGATCCTCTAGTTCCTAGACTTTCCCGGGTGGAAAGGGGTACGCTAAAACCAACTCCTCAAAATGAGAGGCGACACAGTGCCTCTAACTACCATCTCAAAGAACCCCACCATCGCTCCAGACTTCGGGAAAGTCCTTCGATATCTATTCCAGTACAAAATACCCCGACGACAGTCACACCTCACAGCCCCCAACACCATCATTTACCTTTATTTTCCACTCCTTCCCTACAAAGTCAGCTCCCGCAGATTTTCATACCCGAAGATGGGAATCTGGAGAGGAGGTGCAGCTTCGTCAGGCAAGTTGAAGAAATGGAGAAGCATCAAGAACAAGGTCTTCTCGAGAACTGTAATCATATTTGTAATTTTGAAATTAAAGAGAAGCCTTGGGATAGCAAGTTCTTTTCGGAGTTCGACAGGGAAGCCTTCGGAAGTCTGGAGTACCCTTTTTCTGAGGTATTTTAATTAATATATATTAGAACTTTTTATTGTGTGTCGGAAAATTTATATTTATATTTGCCGATATTATTTTCTCTGGAAATAAATATTTTTTTAACATAATAAATGATATAGTCTGTCCACGTAATAAGTCAGAAAGAAAGGAACACACCGTCAAAGGAACCGCCTATGTCGCCCTAGTTGAGTGTGACGCCGCCGCGCCGGCGACCTTAAAGAGAAATACGGTCATAAATCACATGGCTCTTTTCTTCAAAGGAAAGCCGAGCGCTTCGGTCTCAGCGGTACATTTGGCGGTGTGTTCCTTTCTTTCTGACTTATTACGTGGACAGTCTATAACATTAGATCAAATTGTATAGCTTACAGTCTTTTATAAAGTTTATGACACCACTGAAAAGATTTGGCGATCCAAGAATGTCCTTAAGATTTCCGATTAAATGCAATGCACAATGCAAATTATGTATGCAACCCCAATACAACGGGAATATTTTGCTTTATAAATTGTCAATACTCTCTTCTAATCAGAGATGGTAGCACATCTAAAAAGTAAGACGTGTATTACAATGTTCACATAGAGGAGAGGTTGTTGAAGCCATTAAATGTTCGTGGGTCAAACGAGAGTGTCCAATTCGAAGCCTCCGTATGACAGTTTTATCTTTTCGCCCCATTGGGGGAATTCTGGGAGAGTGAATAGTGGCTTGTATCTGGCGTAGTTTTGTAGATGTTCGGTTCCAGCAGTTTTGCCTGTACTATACATTCTTTCTTTGATAATCAGCCTGAGATCAGTGTATAGTTAGATATGTTCAGTGGAACATGCTTCTTTTGCCGCTTTGCCTGCCTTCTCATTTCCCGGGATTCCTACATGGGATGGGGTCCAAATGATGTTTATCAAAATGTCTCTGTCAGCAAGGTGGTGACTTACCTCATGTATTTTTTGCACTATTGGGTTTTGTGAGTAAAAGTTTTTTTATTGAGTGGATAGATGACAATGAATCTGTGCATACTGCTTTTTTTTTTACTATTACACAGGAGATTTCAGAGCATTCAGTATTCCAATTAGTTCAGCAGTATGTATGCTACAGTTGGTAGATAGACGGCTTGTTGTTATAATCGTGTTTTCAGAAACAACGGCACAGCCAACTGTCTCCTCACCCTTCGAAGCATCTGTGAAGAGGACTTTGTCATAACTATTAGTAAGTATGAGTTGCCATTAAAGAGACTGGTGTTGAAGTTGGGCAGTTTTTTTGTCCAAGGTGGGAGATTGGAGATTGTAATAGGATTTGTGAGTGACAGATCAATGTTACCTAATAAGGACAACATTGATTGAGCGGTAGAAAGTATCGTTCTCGGTCTGATGTTAGCAGATGGTTGTGAGGAGTGGATGAGAGTGAAAACAGGATTGGTAGTGTGAGCAGACATTTTAGGGAAGTATGAAAGAAGAAGACGTTCACGCCTTATGAAGAGAGGTGGTTCAGATGATTCTATGTAAAGACTCTCAGAGGGACTCGACCTATAGGCCCCTAGACAGAATCGTAGAGCACTGTTTTGGTTCATGTAGAGTATGCGGCCATAGTCTAGTTTGGGTCTTATCCTGACTCTGTATAGCTGAGAAATTAAAATGTAATACATTCACAGGTCGCTGCTTTTTGCTAACTTTGAGTTTGTTATTATTGTGATAGATGGAGCTGGGCTTTCTCAGTTCTTTATACACTTGCTAACGCAACTGTATTTTATAGGAACAGGGCTAGTCGAATCCACTGTCTTACTGAAGAGGCACAATAATGCCGAAACCGGTCGAAGGATGACGGGCTCCTTTAATAACAAAATCAAAGTTGTTGGTTTAATGTCCTGATTTCTCAGGTTCCAACCAACGTCGGGACTTCTATAATTCAATACCTGTTGGGGCATATAGTCCAAGGAGTAGTTGTTTGAAGTCCAGACGTTGTGGTAACGTTGACATTTAGTGTCCAATTCCTGGAAGATTTCACTATTTTTCTTTTCATTTGTGCAATTAAAATGATTCCTCGTGCAGTTAATCATTTCAGATGTAATTTTTAAAAGAAGTTTTATTATATATTTTTTTCGATCTTTTTTAGAAACAATTTGAGACTTAATCTTTAAATATAAGAACGAGAAAGAAAGTTATTTTATTTTTTATATGTTGCTGTCAGCAATTGACGTTTCGATCCATTTTATTTCAAGCAGATCATCAGAATGCTATATTTGAAACTTCAAAAAAACCTAAAATCAACAATCTTTTTAAAACTCATTCTAGGTAAAATTTTAAATTAATATAATTTAAAAAAGCAACAGTCATTATCAATAAACAAAATCATTCCAAATTTTATTACTTGCAAAAAAAATTACCGGCTTTCTGTGTTTGTTTTTAATAATACAGCCCCACAAAAAAATCTGTATTTTTCGACGCTAAAACTGACATCAAAAAAGCTCGTCTTCTTCTTCTTCTTCTTACGTTAGGACTACGTCCTGTGTTTGCCTCAAAGGTTGCCCAAAAGCAATTGGGACGATGAGGACCAGCTATCATACCATCTTTTTGGTGGGCGTCCAGGTGGGCGTGGAGTGTTGGGCCGCTTCTCTCTCACAATTTTTGCCAGCCGGTCGTTAGGCATTCTGCTGATATGGTCTCTCCATTCTCTTCTTCGGTTTCTTGCCCATCTTACTATGTCTTGGACTTCACATATTTCCCTTATCTGTTCGCTTCTTTTATGGTCAAATAGGGTATAGCCAGTTATCGATCTAAGAGTTCGCATTTCCGTTGATCTAAGAAGTCGCTTTGTGGTCGTGTTCTCCGCTCTGGTCTCTATCGCGTTTGTCATAATCGGTCTTACGCATGTCTTATATATTCTGACCTTACTTCTGGTACTCACGTGTTTATTTCTCCAGATTATGTCTCTCAAGAATCCTGAGATTAGAGATGCCTTTGCTGTTTGAGCTTTTACTTCCTCCTTAATATTTCTAGTGCTAGTTATATTAGCCCCCAAATATTTAAAGGACATCACTTGTTCTACACTCTGCTCATAGATTGCAAGTTTACATCTTCTCGGTTCTTTGGATATTGTTAGCGATTTGGTTTTCTTGACGGATATTTGCATATTGAATTCTTCAGCTGTTTTTGGGAACTTATGTAAGATTCTCTGTAGGTTGTCCTCGTCTTCCGATACGATTACAGCATCATCGGCGTAGCATATGATTTTTATTTCTTTATCTCCCAGTCGATACCCTCTTCCAGTTTCTTTGACTTCATTTATAATTTCATCCATGATGATATTAAATAGGATCGTACACGCTCAAATTTTGCGTTAGGGCCAAAAACAATTTCTAACATATGGTGATAAATATAAATAAAAACTTTTTAAAAACCTCAAATAATTTCTATTTGGAAATATACCTCCCTGAGTGAATTAGAACACCCCAATTTGGGGTTGTAGTAGTTAAGATATGGGGACAATCATTGGGCGACCTGCATCCGGTTTAGAAAAGTAAAAACTTTATATAAAACAGTTATTTATAGAATGCGAGGGAATTGTTGAAAATATGTTTTCCCATTGAGGTGGTTCCACTTCCTCAGCAAACCTTCTTGGCCCCGTGGAAAAGAAATGCGCTAAGACATCAAACGTTTCAAATCATGGCTATTAGTCATTCTAAATCAGAATCACTACAATGGATTCTAAATAAATAAACGAGGCTTAGCGAGTGAAGGTGTCACGCAAGAACTGAATTTTGAAGGAACGTTACGGCAAATATCGCTAAGGAATAAGAATATTTTAAGGGTGTATATCAATTTCTCCTTTTTGTTTTAAAAAAATCAATATTCGTTGTACTAAAGTTACGTGTAAAGATCACCTGTCCGAATGTCAGTCGCTTTTTTCTACCTTTTCTCTGCTTTTGTTACATAGACGTCGTATTTAGTGCTCAATCGATTCTTCTCCAAACTGGACAGGTAAAAAACGCTAAATGCTTCTCTATTCATACAATTTCTGATAATACAGTTTCTGTTATTTTTATTTGTCTTTTATTTTGTAAACTTAGTGGAGTCAAACTAGCATGAAAAAACTGAAAACCTGTAACTTTTTTCGGAGAAATCGGATCACATGCGGTTTTCTCCAAAAAAAGTTACAGGTATAATGCTAGTTTGACCCCACTAACTTGTTATTTTTCTAGTCTTTGGAATATTATCTCATTATGACTGAGTAGCTTTTTCCCGCGTCTTCGCACTATATTTTTGTTTCAGTTTTTCAAACAACCTGAACAACTTGTTTCACCCCTTTTTTGAATTTTGAATCCTTTTGTTACTATCCCTTTTTTGTATAAAAACAAATTCGGTACATTTTGCGATGTTTCAACCTAAGTTGAAAAGAAGCGTATTGGTCCTATTTAGCCTACTGTCCAGCTGCCATTTCTGGTGCAATAATAAAAGTTCTATTATTTAAAAAGTGTAATTTTATACTTTTAGTCTTTACAACTTACCAAAGTTGGCGTTAATAATAATCATTATATTCTTAGTTTAACAATTTCGGTTCAATTTAAATATTCTATTGCAATAATTCGAAAACTTTAATTCTACACCAAATTGGATTTAGTT